>JACEVL010000233.1:347500-595000 GCA_020284085.1 Aporrectodea caliginosa | reverse complement strand
AGTGGATAGGACAACCACCATTGTCCCGAATGGCCTGCCACACGCCGAGTATTCCTTCCCTCGTCCTCGTGTTCGGCAGCTCCTCAGAGGAATCACCTCCGCGACTCTCTGCAAGTAACAATCTCTCATCCCACACTGAGAAACATGGTCACCAATTCGATCATCCGCTATTGCACGTATTTTGCACTTGCGTACCACATAATCATTCTTACAAATACAAATCACAATCTGACCACGCTCCAATTTAGTTGCCCATTCAACAGACTGTACTTCCACCATCGTGCACACAGTCTTATTATCAATCACCAAAGGTTTGATCCATACAACATTTGTGCACTCCAGTTCTACATTTACACTAATCAAACACCACTGACTCGTTTGACACACACTCATTTCCACATGCAAAATAGCAACCAAACCACTGGTTGTCACCACAGATTCTAACAACAGTACCTTATAATGCACCGACGTGTCAACACAATACAGATCTGACAGCACATTATCGTCAGTTTCAGAAATTCCAGTCGGAGTGCTCAATAGCATAACTTTCTCTTGCGTCTCAACTGCAAACTTCGAATCATTCTCAACAAGTACACCCAACTTCCGGACAAACTCATTTATCCGCAGTCCCGCAACATTATGCAACATATTTTCAGTCACCCAACCTTTTATCCAACTTCGACTGTCTTTAAGAACAACCAACAAATCCACAAAACAATCGCAACACTTTCCAACAGGAACAACTTTGAACAACATCCAACATACTTCTTCAAACAGAGAACCAAGCATACCGCAAGATACTTCCAATTCCTTTTTCGTGCATGTATGTGTATGTACATTTTCAATGGAGTTGACTAACACTCGAGATACAACATTCGTAAACACACTCTTGCATACACTCGCATTCGCTCTCGCCTTATCAACAAGACCCACATCTCCTTCAACCTCATTCAATACAAACAGAGGCTGCAATTCATTCATCACTGGCTGCAATTCAATTAGTTCATCGCAGAACACACCGTCAGAAACCACTCCTACATTTTCAGTCAAGTCAGTACAAGTTAGATACAAATCACCTTCATGCATACCATCAGCACAGCAATTCTCATACACATACACCTGCGCATCTGCCTGTGTATCGAGACTCGACGTAGGCCTATCTGCTCGTTCGACCGCGTTCATGCGGAACTGAGCCGTCGTTAATACGCCTTTGTGTACAATCTCTCTATCCACTGCATCATTCCCAACTAAAATTGAGACACCCTCGGGCAATTCATTAATCAGGCGACACAAAATTTCGCCTTTCGCAAAAGCACAATCCACCCGAATTTCCACCAATTGAAGGTCCACAGTAACACCGCTTATCCCTTTTATCAAGCGCGTATTCCCCGTGTCTCGATACTCAGATTCTTTTATTAGCTGCTTACTTACAAGACTTTGCAATGAACCAGAGTCGCGTAGGCATACAACTGACCTTTCATCATCATTCACATCAAACAGAAAACCATTTGCACAGAAAGGTAAATATCTCCTGTCTACTGCATCGAGTGTACAACCAACATTCGATACGTTAACAGGCGCCGACACACAATTCACTAATCCCACGTGCTTAGGGCTACCCCGCCAATTTTCATCCTGCGTGCGTTCCTGCCTATGTTTGAGCTTTTCGCAGCTGCTCTTCAAATGCCCATACTCTTTGCAATAGTTGCATACAATAGTTTCTCCCAAATTTCTGCGTATCAATGTCATATCGTTCAGGCGAAAATTTACGGGAACTAGGCTTAACATTCCGCTGGTAATTTCGGCCCCATCCAAAAGACTCCTGTTTTTGCCCCCCAGTGGCATCTGTCGGCACCTGCTTGTACAACACAGCGTATTCGTCTGCTAGTTTTGCCGCTGCGCTCAGTGTTACCGGACGTTTATCGACCATCCATCTATGCAATTCCGGCGGCAAACAATTAACAAATTGTTCCATTTCAAAGACTTCACACAGCCGCTTAATAGTCGCCGCATTTTCACCTTCAAGCCAGCGTTGAAACGGAATTTGCAACCGGAATGCATAATTTGAATAAGTCTCCAGTTTCTCTTTAGTCATATTGCGAAAATTCTTACGATAGAATTCAGTGACCATCTCGTATGCAGTTAACAATGCTTGTTTTACGATGTCATAGTCGGAGCAATCCTCTACCGACAACTCAGCAAAAACCTTCTGCGCCTTCCCCGTAAGCTGGGGATGCAACAGAACCGTCCATTTTTCCCGTGGAACTTTATGTAGAGCCATACATTTCTCGAAAGACAGCAAATATTGATCTATATCCGTCGAATCAAATTTTGGGACAAATTTCATGGCCGACGTTAATTTAAACGAATCACCGTCTCGCACCGGTCTGTCCGTGTTGTCCCCAGTATCGATTCTCCGCAATTCCACCTCCAATTTCCGTTCCTCTAATTTTCTGTCTTCTATTCGCATTCTTTCTTGTGTCTCTGTTTGCTCTCTTCCGTCTGCAATTCTAACTTTCTCTGATTCATCTGTGCTTCAAACTTTCTCGCCTCTGCCTGTAATTTTCTCTCCTCTATGTGCGCTTCCAATTTCCTCTGTTCCGCCTGTGCTTCCAACTTTCTCTCTTCTGCCTGCAATCTTCTCTCTTCTGCCTGCGATTTTCTCTCATCTGCCTGCGCTTCCAATTTCATTTTCAATATTTCCAACTCAAACTCTCTATCCTCCTTTTTCTGTATTCCTTCCCCCAGGGGCGTCCATCCCTCCTTAAGCCTATGAAGCATTCCCCCCTAGTGTCATCAGATTTCCCTCCCCGACGACCGCCCCAGACGATTGGTGTACTGTAAAAATAAAATTTGAAGGGTTGTACACAGACAGAGGCATGCATACCGCCAGAGCAGCCAGGCAGTACTAACGTAAGTACTATTATTACAATATGTACTTCTTCTGAGCAGCAGAGTGCGTAGCCAAACGATCAACAATTTCGTCCAGTTTTTGTGATAGTGTCTCGTTCAAAGGCAAATACTGTCAGATATGCAAACCAGTCATCAACTATGGTTGATCTCAGTCGATTTGCCACATGTGGATGCAACTCATTACTCACTCAGCTAAGGAACTGGTCACCGCAAGGGATACCAGGATTTTGTACAAGCTGGCGAGCGTGGTATAGCCTGAAAGAGTGAAAGTTGCCATATTACACGTAATAGCTTAACGTAACAAGCTTTCACTCCACTGTCCTGATCACAGATGTGTCTTTTGCTCGTCATCGTCGTCGCTGCCTGTGCCTGCATCATATAGGTCAATCAGTTCCAGTTTTCCATCGTCTGGAATCAAGTCATTAAGAGGCACAATGTCTTTCACGGCGCGATATGCAATTATGCATGTCGAAACTCCTGGAGCTCGGTTTTCACTATCTGTGGGTCTAGGTCGTAGAAGTTACACAGGTTAGTTACATGAATGTCTGTCGGTACGCTATCCTCTTCCTTGGCGTAAAATGATCCATTTCTTCAAAAATACCTAGCATGTCATCATGGAAACGGCCCTGTATTTGACAAGCAACCGTATATCTAGTGTTGCATAGTAAACACCAATACGATAGTGGTCTGTGCTACAGTACTGAGCACCACATTTTACAATCCCTTTCTCAGTTTCTGGTCATGTTGCCTATGTAGTCATCTTTCTCGATGAACCGGAAAGTTCACATAAACATCGTGGGTCGTTGCAAATCATTATTGTGTAAATATAGGGACAGCCATGGATGTTTATCTTCTCTAATCAGTTTCAGTTTATGACTGCACTGACGTATCATCTGAGCCGCTTCAAATTAAGACACATCAATTAATTTCTGAGATGGAAAAACTGAACAGACGTTTAATGTACTAAAAAATTATTTCCCCCTGAAAAGGCTATGAAGATTTCTGCTTCATTTCCGCCATAGGATGGACGCCCCTGCCTTCCCCACTTTCCTTGGGCGACAGGGATTTCGCTAGCAATTTCTGCAGCTGCGCTTTACCTAACCCCTTAATATCCTGTCCCAAATTCTCCAACTGTTGCCTAAGCTCTTCGACTGACATATCAAACACATCATCGAGTTCGAGCTATTCGGCCACTACAGGCGTCTCCATTGTATACTCTACGCATACACTACGCGAACAAATTGTCCACCACAATTCTCACCAAAATAATTATTCACCAATTTCAAAATTTGGGGCAAAACAATGAATATGTGGCTTCTAACCCAAATTCCCACAATTTACCGAATAAATAACCGACTAGGCTGTCAAAATTTACGTGAACCCACGGGCCCCCATATGTGGCGTGTTATGCTAGAGAGAAACTGCTTAAGAGTCCCAAATAATATAAAACATGATTTATTATCTATTTACAACGAAATTATTATAAACCTCTCGAACAACGGCAGAACGGCAGACAAAACGATACAGCATCAAGACCGTCCAAACGAACAACCCAGCAATCCTAACAGAGGATTCAAACGCCGAAGTCGAAGCGAATACAAGGGTCATCCAAGAAGGAGACCAAACGAACATCCGAATCGAATACAAGGGTCATCCAAGAAGGAGAGCAAACGAACATCCGAATCGAATACAAGGGTCATCCAAGAAGAAGACCAGACGAACATCAGGTACACGAACAGACTGGCGCTAACAAAAGGATCCTACAACCAGTCTGAACTCTACATGCTTATCGGACGACTTTATAGGAAACATTATGGCGCCAAAAGTATTAGGCGCGCAACCAATCCTATTTCGCTACCACGTGCGTATATAGCACGTGCTCTATCCAAGCGCCTACATACAACAGTATGTATGTATGTACGTATGTATGTATGTATAATTATATGCATGTGTGTGTATCTGTGTATGTAATGTAGCCTGGACTATGTTATAGTCGATGCATCATGGGCCTATCAATGTCACAGCCTGGTGTCTGCTGGACCCAAGGTGTGCTAAATATGCCCGAGTGTCTTTCTACTATTTTTTAATCATCGAACCAAGAATTCTAAATTCTGCGAATTTTCCCATAAATGTAGAGAGATGAATAGCTGAAGAATTAGAATTATGTCAGATTCTTACTATTTGTATCAACGCAGCTATTCAAGGAAGTTTCCATCGATGGGGTCTGCTGGACCCCAGGTGTGCGTCATATGGTTAAGTAGGCCTACTTGTACTCGTACTTGTAGTCGGGACCATAGCACTTATTTAGGCCTACTTGAAATTTTCATATCATTTCTGTGACTGCGCGCTTTAGTAATTTTAGGGGAAAATAATAACTATAATACATGTTTTTTAAACTAACCGTATAATATTTAATGAGTCAGGGAAGTTTCTTAAAGAAAATTGTTGACATCATTTCCTTGATTTTACATTCTATGCCGACCGATCGTTCTTAGCCTTGACGATGTTGTGATGATGATGATGACGATGATGAATATATGATGATGATGATGATGATGATGATGATGATGATGATGATGATGATGATGATGATGATGATGATGATGATTATGACTAAGAACCGGTGTTATTCGATGAAAGGATGCGGCTTTCGCCTCCATTGAAAGTGTAGCAGAGACCGAGGTCGGTCAGTTCACTTCGAATGTCAGTTTCACTGCACTCAGCATTATTCCACGTGCAACTGCGACAAAACAGTTAATCGGTTTACTTATTTATTTTAAAATTCAATTTATGTAGTTGCCCTACACTCATTGACAGCGGTGCTGCCCTGTGTCGGAATACATGTATGCGAGGCAGTTTACTAGGGTATAATTATTGCTTAAATCAGAATTTATTTCGGGTTAACGACGCTATTGCAAAACAATCGAAGCCACTGAATTTGGAGGTTTAATTTATTTGGCTATAAACGAAGAAGATTATAATTTGGTATATATATATATATATATATATATATATATATATATATATATATATATATATATATATATATATATATATATATACTTTATTTCGCACAAAGCAGAACAGAGAAACTAAGCCAACTTAGTAAAGACTAGAACAGAAATAAAAAAATACAAAAACTCCTTCCCAAACAGACTGGGAAACAACTCAAACTATTGCTCCTCTCGAAGCATAAACGTAGTGGACCCGCGATCTTACATAATACATGTTGTCTTTTACAGACAAACCATAACCAGTAACTAAATTAATATGTTCATGACCATAACTGAATGTCAATGACAGCATATTTAATGCACTATTATCCACTGTTAGCATGTCTTTAAGAAATTTAAACATAGCAATAACTCTCATAGATTTAAAGTCCAAACTGCCTAAACCACAATAAATTCTCTTACTGATTCCCATTTGTGAAAACCAAATATTTTACGATACACGTTATTCCAACAAGCATTTAGTTTGCTCAGTTGAGATTGAGATAATCTCACAGCAACTGAGCCATATCTTAAAACTGGTAAGCTATAAGTCTGCTGTAAGTACATTGTAAAGCTGCATTAACTCCGACAAACTTGAAAAGTAATTAAAAATATTATTGGAAGCTGCATAAAAATTTCGCATTATGCAGTCTACATCACAACTCAATTTACTACCAGCACAAAAGATGATTCCCAAGTATTTAATCTGCTCTGACCACTCAACCTTTTTGTGACCTAGGAACATATCTGGTAGGGAAGCCTTGAATCGAGGTCCGAATGCTAAGCACCAAGATTTAGTACAATTAAACGACAGGCCTAACTGACTACTAACGACATCACAAATTATGACGATGGCAGTTGTTTTATATGCCATCTCCTGAACGTCCTGGTTAAGTGGCATAATATTATCGGAAAAACATTTCAAATTAGACAGATTTTCAGCAAAAACGACAAATATTTATATAGCGGTCAAAGCTGATTTGCAAATGGTCTATACATAGGCTATTGCTTAAAGAAACTTTCTTCATCTACAACATTCTTCATGGAGGAAGAGATGCCTTAGAAGTAGCAAAAGTTTACTTGTAGATGAGGCGTTCTTGCAGATGACCGGCGATTGTTACCAAGTGCCCCATGTTGTTATCTGCAAACAAAGAAAGGTACAAGACGATGAGTGTTATGTGCCAGTTAAGCAGAAACTGCTGTATGTAACAAATTCTCAAGCATGACATTATATATATATATATATATATATATATATATATAAATGTAGATGTAAGTGTAGGTGTACACAATTTCTATAGCTACAGGATAGCCTCATTATTGCAAATTTTTCAATAACGTTGGTGGATGAGATAGTTCACCATTGCTGCTCATTTTAATGGGTACTACGTCATTTAAGGTTCCCGTGTAGGCGTGTGCGGACTATGCAAGCCAGAAATGTGGATCTCTGAAATAAGTCACGATCGCTCGTAAACATAATCCTAATCGCAAAATTCCAAACTTCTAAAGCGTAAACGAAAGCCAAGCACAGGGAACCATCTTATTCACGAGCACTGCGTCAAGTCAGAGGGTTTGTCTAAAGGAGAGTCGGCAGGAAGTCTGTTTTATAATTCAGTCGCCGAGGAAGCATCTGTTCCTAATTAGGTTCTCCAGGGGTCCTTCACGGTAGACTCTGTTTCGTGATTTTCACATCCTCAAGGACAGAGACGGCGCTTTGACGTAAACTAGACCAGTGTAGCCAACCAGACCAATAATATATGTATACGCTTGTCATAATCTACGACAAAACCGTGCTTGCAAAATTATAGATGCTCTAAATACTAAATTTTATCACTATTGATATTGACAAAAGTAACTGAAAAATGAACAAAAGTGAAACGTACCATCAATTTATCACATGGCACACGAAGTCTCAATTCAATTCAACTTTGCCTCACCTGCATTTGTAATCGATTTGTTTTACAGCCTCCAACCACTTAATCTGGCCAAACATTTATAGGCATGAGCACGCTTGATGCTCGAGCTTCCAAGTGATCAAAACACGCCTAGAGCTGTTGAAAATGTGCCGACTCATCACAAAGTCACCCAACACTAGCGCGTTTTCAAATCACAGATATCCGATGCGGCTTGTCTAAAACTCAGTGGTCACCACAGTAGGCTAAATGCGCGATCACTTGAAGTTTCGTGGATAAAAGTTAAATCTGTGGTATTATGTCGTAATATTTGAATGAAGAACGCTAAAGATGATGTTCGCAACTCACGAGCATTGTCATTTAGAACGAGTCCTTTGAATTCGTCGATTGGTTGACGTTTCCCGGTGTATGGTTCTCTGACCTCTTGCTGCTCTTTGTTCGCATCTGTCAAAACGTTAACTTGAATCAGTGATAAAAGTCTGTACTGACGTTAGATTTTATATGTTTGCAGCTATTTGTGTTATAGCTTATTCGTCAAAGCGGTGAGGCTATAATTGCTGGGTCCCTTAATGTAAGATAACAAATGAACAGTAAACGACAGGTGCCATTGCGCTATATCATTTGCTTTTTTCTCATAACTGTGTCACAGCGTCTATGATCAAGCTCAATCAATCAGTAATATTCATCGTTCGAAACACCCTAATTGTGTGTTAGTGCAAATTAATTAAACATTCTGACGTTGCTGAGTGCTACACGTATTATCGAACTCTTCTGACATAACTGCAAATTTTAAAAGTAACTTCAACTCGACGAAGAATATGACTAGTAGCACTTTGAAGAGCTTGGTTACCTGGTTGAGGACATGGCGAATCAGTCATGACTACGTCACGAAGGGTCGCGTATGCAGTGTCTACGGTGAATCCAATTTTCTCGGCCACAAAGGCGACGTAGTGCATCTGATCATCGGGGCTGTTCAGTGTAACATTCGCTGTGCTCCAGTTGAATGCGTTCACCTGGGTCGTATAATTCAGTTCCTTCAATTTCTGAATGGATGAGGAGTTTAAGACGTATACCGTTTTCTGTATTCTGAGAATTATCTTTGGGTGGCTCAATCGATATTGAAACTGGAGACAGACGGCTCCTTTGAACCGAATTGGTGGAGCAAGTAGCTCAGCAGAGTCCAGCCTCTTCCCAAACACAACCTTCAGGAAGTATTCTGAAAGAAAACCAGATCATAATATTTGAAACAACTTATCAAATTCAAGCATGTGCACAATAAATATTTTCTCGGCGTTTGAACGTATTCTCAGCAACACAAATGGGTTGAATAATCTAAAAATGTCTTCAGTCTGCTCAGATAACAGATATAGGCCTATCTTTTGGCTCCTTATCTCATGCAGGCATACTTTCTATCTAGCCATCTTCTGCCGTCAGTGTCAGAGCGATAGACACAGTATGTCTCGTATCTGTTTTTTTAGTCTGTCTGCCTTTCTAACTGTCTATCTCACCAGTCAACTGATGTTCGTTTCCATATCAATAAAATTATTATCCAGATAACCATATTCATGACATTTGTTTTACTTTTTTTAAATTATTTGAGATGCGAGACAAGTGTTCATCAAAAGCATGCGAAGAGTCGTTAGACGGCATCCGCTGAGCAGGGTGAAAATCACGGTCATTGGATTATTATTGACAAAGTGCGCTAGTGAATAGTTCGCCTTGTCTCATTAAACCACGGCGCCTGGCAGAACAGAAGGAAATGGAGGGCTGTATACCTTGACAGAACGGAATAGAACAGTATTCCTTCCGAAAGATGGCGCTAATTTCCAAGTCGTCTTTGACGAGGCACCAAGGCCAGATTTCGTAAGTTCCATCGAATGATGGATTGCGACAGTAGTTGCTGACATCGTCCAGACCAACAGCAGTTCCATTCTCGTCTGAATCAACGGAATAGTCTGCAAAGTAAGAAATGTCATCGAAAGGATGATGTGCGTATTGCTGTGAGTTCCAAGGCAAACAAGGTTTTCCACTGAACGTCACGTTCTGACTCCCTGCGTAACTCCTGCCACCGGCATCTGACACACACTCGCGCCACCACTCAACTCCTACAACACCACAATTACATGTCAGCGCTCGTGAATAAGCTGGTGCCCTGCGCTTGGCTTTCGAGTGGCGCTTTAAAAGTTTGGAGATTACGATTACGATCTCTGTTCATGGATTTATTTTCAATATGACATTCACCATCGTCCTAAACTTCGGCAACACCATTTTCATCATCATCACCGTTATAATCGCCTTTGTCTTTGTCATCATTATCACCATCAACGGTTGTCATCGTAGCAGTCATACTCATTATCATCGTCGTCATCACCTAGGACATCTTCGTTTTCGTTATCATCATGAACACCTGGATTTTGTGTTACCTGTATGTTTCGCCTGTGCAGCGGTTGCTACCCATCGCGATTCCTTCTCGGATGCGTCGTGGTATCCGCAGGTATCGAAGTTCGTGAAGTTGCATGACAAATTAGTTTTCGGTTCAGATGCTGCAAATGTATGTATAGTCGTATATTTCAGAGAACAACAGGAAGAACGCTGTAGGTTAAGAATAACAGTTGACAGTATGGCTACTTATGGATGGGTTAATTATGTGGCGTTATGCGGTAGGCTGCGGACATTTGCCTACGCGCGTGATTGGCTACGGACATTTGTCTTGGCAACGGACATTTGCAAACGGACATTTGTCTTGGCAACGGACATTTGCAAACGGACATTTGCAAAACGGACATTTGCATAAGGACATTTGTCTTGGCAACGGACATTTGCAAACGGACATTTGTATACGGACATTTGCATAGGGACAATTGTCCGCTCACGAAACTATAAATAGGTACGCCTGTAGCGTCAGTAGAGGGAAAAGAAGCTAGCTTTTTCTCGTGAGGCAGTTTTAGTTCATGTTCAGTTCGTCGTTGATGATTGACAATATAATACAATCAGCTGTGTTGATCTGAGTCGCTGTTGTCTTCCAAGTTAATCTAGTGTTAGGCATCGTCGGTGGCACCATTAAGCCCTTTGCCCGAAGGGAAAGGCCGAGCTCAGCAGACCAGCAAGGAAGAGGGAGGATTCCAGAGACGCTATCCTGGTGACCGAAGAGAGAACGGAATCCAACCTACGGCGACTCGAGGAAAGAAAGAGAGTTGTCGAGAAGCTTCCCGCCTGTTTCGCCACAGTGGTACCAGAAGTGGGGTGTGTTAGACGATTGCAGAACGCAGATTACCGATGGGAGACGACGACGACACACGCGTCTACCCGCTGGTCGACTTTGACGTCCTGCGGCCTGTAAGCTCTACGCCCGCTGAGAGAAGGCGACCGATGGAGATCAAGCCGGGCCGGAACATCCTGCCAGACGACTTTGGCTTCGAGGAGTGGAAGCCGATGGAGCCGATCGACCGAAGGAAATCCACGGAACCTGTTAGCCGGGAAGTGAAGGACGAGTCAGGGATTCTTCCGGGGCTGCTTGAGGGCGTCGGCGGCCTGCTGAAAAACCGGCCGATGCAGATGAAACCCGGGCGTTTCGATGGGACAGGTTCACTGGAATCATTCCTGTCTCAGTTCGATGTGTGTGCGAGGCACAACCGGTGGACCGCTTCGGACAAAGTCGACTTCCTTCGCTGCTCACTGGAGAAAGCCGCCACTCAGTTGCTCTGGGACTTCGGGGCCCAGCCGTATGCGACCTACGAACAGTTGGTGGAGCGACTACGTCAACGCTACGGGACGGAAGGTCAAGACGAGACCTTCCGGACGCAACTCTATTACCGCCGCCAGCGCGCCGGGGAAAGCCTATCCGACCTCCTTCATGAAATTCATCGGTTGGTGGTGCTTGCCTATCCGGTCCCTGCCAACGAAACCACGGAGATCATCGCCAAAGACGCGTTCCTGGAGGCGATGAGGGATCGGGAGCTCTCGCTCAAGATTCGCGAGCGAGAACCCAAGTCGCTGGACGAAGCTTACCGGACGGCGCTTCGTCTGGAGGCTTACCGAGGCACAATGAGCCAGGACGACCGTAGGAGACCGTCGGAACCTGATGACCGCGGAAGACCGCCCAACCGGGTGCGTGGCACTCGGGAGACCGATGTCAGCGACCAGATCCAGGCGCAGTTGGACCCGTTCCTGACCATCCAGAAGGAAGAGCAACGCCTAGGGCAACGGGAGCTTGAAGGCAAGTTCGACCGACAGTTCCGGGACCTAGGAGGTCGGACGCCACCGGCTGATAGTGGGCCGGACCGAGACGTTCGCCCTGGAGACCGCAACCGAGGACCTGGCCGAGAGAGTCGCCCGGGAAACGCCAACGCCGACAACCAAGAAAGACCGAGGCAGGAGATGAATTGCTTCAACTGTGGCCAACCAGGCCACTTCGCCCGCAACTGCCGCCAGTCGAGCCGGGCCCGCCATCGCCCGGATGCGACCGAGACAGAAACCCAAGATTCGACGCCGACGAAGCCGGTGGCCGCTAATGACAAGACCCATCCAATGGTACCCAACCGTGCAACCTACAACGCTGTCTACGTCCGGGAGACGATCAATGGAGGCTCTCAACTCTGCCTGGTTGACACCGGATCGGAGGTGAGCCTCATACCTTCCTCTACTGTCCAGGGGTTAGAGATTCGTCCCTGTAACCGGTACTTGATGGCTGCGAACGGGTCCGATATACGGGTTTTGGGTGAGATAAGGGTTCCCATTAAGGTTCGGAGTGGGTTTGAGATTTTTAGTGCATTTTTGGTGTCCGATCAGATAACTGATCCCATGCTGGGTATGGATTGGTTGAGGGAACACCGATGCCGCCTAGGTTTTGGGACCGGGGCCTTGTTCATTGGTCGGAAACGTATTTCCCTGGTAAGAGGTAATGGAGCCAGGTGTTGCCGACGGGTAATTATAGCTGAGGAGGTTGTAGTCTCGCCCAAGTGTCAATTCAACGTCCCTGTAAAGACCATGTACGGGGATTTGTCGTCGGTCGCGCAGGTCTGGATGAGAGATGCCAAGGAAATCAGTCCGGGGGTCCATCTTGCACGGGTCGTGGTGGGCGATGACGCCGGAACGGCCCACGTCCGGGTAGTAAACTTGACCGATGTTCCTGTAAGGTTGGTTAAGAACCAGTTGTTGGGAGGGCTGCACCTGGTCGAAGTTGAGTGCCGGGAGGCCCATTATAAGGGTGAGGAGCCGGTTGGTGAGGCGGCCCCTTGTGAGATGCTGATGGCCGATCTTCCGGAAGAGGTTACGCCCGAGACCCGAGACCAATTGCGGGAACTATTGACTGAATTCAGTGATGTTTTCTCAGTAAGGGAAGGTGATTTCGGCCGGACAAACGTGGCCACTCATCGGATTGATACGGGAGATGCAGGCCCTGTTAGACAACCTCTACGGCGCCAATCGCTTCCCCATAGGGTTGCCATAGACGAACAGCTAGATAGTATGTTGGCCGCTGGGACGATTGAACCCGCTGTTAGTGAGTGGGTGGCTAACGTGGTATTGGCTCGTAAAAAGGATGGGACCCTCCGTTTTTGCATTGATTACAGGCAATTAAATGAGAGGACAAGGAAGGATTCATACCCGCTCCCTAGAATTGACGAATGTTTAGATGCTCTCTCCGGTGGAGGATGGTTCAGCACGCTGGACTTAAGGAGCGGATACCACCAGGTGGCTATGGATCCTAGGGATGCGGATAAGACCGCGTTCGTTACGCGTCGAGGCATCTATCGATGGAAGGTGATGCCCTTCGGGCTCTGTAATGCGCCAGCAACCTTACGCCCGAGAGGGCGTAAGGTTGCTGGACAACCAGCAACGGTTCCAACGGTTGATGGACATTGTCCTGTCGGAACTTAATTTCGATGTTTTCCTGGTCTACCTCGATGATGTAATCATTTTCGGGAATACGCCCGAACAACATTTGCAGAGGCTGGGTAAGGTGTTCGAGCGGTTGAGAACGGCCAATTTAAAGTTGAAACCAAGTAAGTGTCGCTTGCTGCGTACGGCCGTTTGTTTCTTAAGCCATGTTGTGACTCAAGACGGGGTCGCAGTGGATCAGTCCAAGATCCGCGAGGTTGTGGAGTGGCTAGTCCCGCAACGACTGAGGGATGTGCGCTCTTTTCTCGGGCTATGCTCGTATTACCGGAGGTTCATTCGTAATTTTTCGATATTGGCTGCTCCTCTGTTCGAACTGACGAAAAAGATTAGAGCGTTTGTGTGGGATGATGCCTGTCAGGAAGTGTTCGAACTTCTAAAGCGCGCTTTGACGACCACACCAGTCCTAGCTTTGCCTAAGGATGAGGGCGTCTACGTCCTGGACTGTGATGCCTGCGACGTTGGCATAGGGGCCGTATTATCCCAGAAGATTGATGGGGAGGAGCGAGTGATTGCCTATGGAAGTCGTTTACTTTCCACGGCGGAGCGTAACTATTGCGTTACTCGCAAGGAGTTGCTCGCCATAGTATATTTCACAAAGCAGTACCGTCAGTACTTGCTGGGGCGCCCATTTACGTTGAGGACAGATCATGCCGCGTTGCAGTGGCTTCAGCGAACTCCAGAGCCCATTGGCCAACAGAGCCGCTGGTTAGAACGGTTGGCAGAGTTCGAGTTCCAGGTGTTGCATCGGCCAGGTCAGAAACATGGTAATGCGGATGCCCTCTCCCGTAGGCCTTGTCGGCAATGTGGTGTTGACGATGTAAGTGCGGTCGCTGCCGTCACCGAGGCTGTGCCGGCCCAGCCATTGGATATTGAACCTGACCCGCAGGAGGAGTTAGTAAAGGCGCAGAAGGAAGATCCTGATCTTCGGGTGATACGCCCGTGGCTGGAAATAGGTACCCAGGCGCCAGACTTGGTGGATATCCTGCGAGAGAACGAAGCCGTGAAGGTGTACTGGTACCAGAGAGACCGCCTGTACCTGCACGAGGAGGTGATCTATCGGAAGACACCGAACGGGGATGAGCAGTTAGTGGTACCCAGGGCTATTCGGGATCAGTACACGAGGCTTGCCCACACGGGAATGTCCGGGGGTCACCTGGTCGTCCGGAGAACCCGGGCGCCAGTAAGGCGTCGGGCCTTTTGGGTCGGATGGTCCCGGGATGTGAGGCGCTTTTGCCAGTGCTGTCCTCAGTGCAACCAATACCATCGTGGTTTGCCTCCCCGCCAGGGACCGCTGCAGCCCTTGCCCTGCGGGGCGCCCTGAGAACGGTTGAGTATAGATATCACCGGCCCCCATCCACGCAGTCGCAGAGGGAATGTTTATATCCTGACGATCATGGACAACTTCACGAAGTTCGTGGAGGCAGTCCCCATGCACAATCAAGAAGCCACTTCGGTTGCTAGGGCCTTGGTTGAAAACGTTATCGTAAAGTACGGCGCTCCGCTACAAATCCTCACCGACCAGGGGACTAATTTCGAGGAAAATTTGTTCAGGGAGCTTTGCCGATTGCTGGGAATAGATAAGGTTAGGACATCTCCTTATCACCCGAGTGGGAATGGGCTCATAGAGCGCTTTCATAGTACGCTTAATGCCATGCTGGAGAAATTGGTCAGTAGCAATCAACGGGACTGGGACGAATCTCTGCCCCATGTCCTCGCCGCTTACCGGGCGTCACTCCACGAAACGACTGGGTTCAGCCCTAACTACTTGATGTTCGGTCGGGAGACCCGCGCTCCGCTGGACCTAGTCTACGGCAGACCCCCGAGCGCTGATCCGGGCGCAGGCACATACGCGAGTTATGTGCAAGACTTTGCTGAGCGCATGGAGTCCGCGTACCGCCTGGTAGGGAGCATCTGAGAGTGGCTGCGGAACGCCAGAAACGTGCTTATGACTTGCGCGTTCGTCCGGCTGAATTTGCCCCTGGGGAGCAAGTTTGGTACTATACTCCTCGTCGTTATCAAGGTCGCTCTCCGAAATGGCAGAAGATGTACACGGGTCCTTTCGTCGTGAAGGCACGCTGCGGCCCGGTGAACTACCGCATCAGGAAGTCGCCTCATTCTCGTCCACTCACGGTCCATGTGGACAAGCTTCGGTCCTGCTTCACGGAGGAGCTGACGGAGGATACGGAGGCTTCTGCGCCTCCTGCTGACGACGCCTCTGAGCTTCACTGGTTGCCATGGCGACGTAAGAATAATATAAGCTAATGGATGAACGATTACGTGCAATATTTGATGATGGTGATAGGTGATTGCATTTCTGTTAGAAGACGAAGTCTTGCCATTAATTTGTAGAATAATTATTGTCCTGTCGAACAATGATTTATTTTGTTTCTAGGGCGGCTATCTTGACTAGCTAATTAGGCCAATTAATCTGATGGACTTTTTAGTTAAAAGCCTGGGAATGGCTGCAGTATTCGATTTCGTATTATGATCATGACGTCATTCGCTATATAAACGTTGAATCTAGCGTAGGATGGCTCTTTAACTGTTGTTTAGTTACGGAATGGGGGCATTCCACTTTTTCTGGTGGAGGAAGTGTTGTGGCGTTATGCGGTAGGCTGCGGACATTTGCCTACGCGCGTGATTGGCTACGGACATTTGTCTTGGCAACGGACATTTGCAAACGGACATTTGTATACGGACATTTGCATAGGGACAATTGTCCGCTCACGAAACTATAAATAGGGACGCCTGTAGCGTCAGTAGAGGGAAAAGAAGCTAGCTTTTTCTCGTGAGGCAGTTTTAGTTCATGTTCAGTTCGTCGTTGATGATTGACAATATAATACAATCAGCTGTGTTGATCTGAGTCGCTGTTGTCTTCCAAGTTAATCTAGTGTTAGGCATCGTCGGTGGCACCATTAAGCCCTTTGCCCGAAGGGAAAGGCCGAGCTCAGCAGACCAGCAAGGAAGAGGGAGGATTCCAGAGACGCTAACCTGGTGACCGAAGAGAGAACGGAATCCGACCTACGGCGACGGCCAGAAAGAGGAAAAGGACAGTTTCGCCAGAAGAAGAAAGAAGAAGTTTCCGTCACAATTAGTACATGTTTTTATATAACATTCTAGGAATAAAGTTCATCGAGTCTTTAACGGGGAGGATGAAATTGTGTGCCCTATGTCGGAAGTTATATAAAGGTTCACGTTGCACTGGGCAGAGGCCACGGAGAACATGAAGCTCATTATTCTGGACGGCACTAAACAGAGCGTCGTCTGCCGCTTGTGCTAATGTTTCAGCCGTAAGATCAGGTTTCAAGTAACAACCACGCCTGATTCTGTTCATGAAGCGTTCAAGGCGGGTTTTGTCCCAACTACTCGCTAGGCCTCACCACGCAGGAGAGGCATACATCGTACGAGATATGGTAGAAGCTCTTGTAATAGTTTGAAGATCTTTGACAGACGCTCCATGTGCTTTAAGAGTTCGGATTGCATATAGAGGCAGAACCAGAGCAGAGGATCTTACCAATGTCGTCTGTAATTGTTAATTTTTCGCCTATAATAACTCCCAGGGCCTTGATGGATGTTGTACGAGAGACACCAGAAATGGATGGCTGAGTCGACAGGGAGCACTTATTGCGTCTGACAATAGCCATTTCACGCGTTTTGGTAGAGTTGATCAGTAAGTTCTTTTCTTTAGACCAGTTAGTAATGTGTTGGAGCTCATCTGTCGCAGTTGATAAGTGATTAGAGCCAATGAAGAGGTAGGAGTCGTCGGCATATTTAGAAAGGCGGTTTTGGGGATGAACATGATGGAGGGCAGACGTTCCCAATATGAAATCGGCCGGGCCTAAAACTGATCCCTGGATGACGCTAGCGTTGATGGTTATAGCTGCAGATGTAATTCCGTTGAAGTGAGTTGAGTGTTTCCTGCCGTGTAGGTAATTGACAAGCCAATTATAGATAAAATCAGGGATGTCCAGAGCTGCAAGTAAATTGGTTATTGCAGAGTGTTTGATGGAATCAAAGGCTTTGGAATAATCCATAGATATGATTACAAAGTGCTTGTTACTTCTGAGTAGATCAGAAGCGTGATGTATAATAGATATTAAAGCAGCAATTATTGAACCTGTAGGTCGGAAGGCATATTGGTCATGGAGAGACATAGGTTGAGGCATATCTTCAAAGCTAGGGTAGAGGTAGGTACGGACAACAATACGCTCAACAAGTCGAGAGAGCACAGGCAATACAGTGAGTGGACAGAAGTCGGATGGTGAAGTTGGATTAGTAGTCTTGGCTTGAGGATGGATGATAGCTTCTTTCCATTGCTTTGGTACGTGGGAGAGTGTAAGAGATTGGTTAATGAGGGTAGCCAGAATACGAGCGTAACCTGGGGCAGTCAGCCTTAGAAACCAGGCAGGTAAGCCATCGAACCCTTATGATGTATGATGGAGATGGTCGAGTATGTGGAAAATGCTTTCTTCAGTTGAACAGTCTTGGTTGGTATGAGCAGTGTGCTTCAGTGAGGGCTCAACGTAATCTGTGTCGTGGGATGCAGTAGCAAAAATATTTGTTTAGTTCGTCTGCACTGGGTGAGGTAGGATTAGGCTGCGAGATAGTTTTGTTTGTGAGTAGGTTAACTTTCTGCCAAAGTTCTTTGACTCCATCCTTAGGGTTAATCATAGAACGAGAATTCGTGACTTCAGGCTTTAATATTCGTAAATATTCGTGAATATTAGGGCATTTTTAATATTCGTAAATATTCGTAAATATTCGTTGATGACGTCACTGTTTTTGCTTTACAAATTTAAGACTACCACCAGTTAAGAACATGTGCGGTGGTTTTGAGGCGCTATATTTGCATGGAGCTGTGGTCTGTTATGTGGTAGGCTTAGGCTTCCAAGTTCCTACCCAAATCTTGCCCTACTATTGAGTCTGTCTGTCTGTGTTTATCTGTCAGTCTTTCTGTTTCTCTCTCTCCTTTAATCTGAAATCCCCGCACCAATAATTCTATATCATTTGAAGAAATGTTGTTTACGCCAGCATGTCAACGATGCGTTAAGCCCTTAATTGACTTGGCTTGCCCGGACGTCTGACAGATGGGGATGGGGATGAACTTAGCCACATAGAGTCGCTCAAAATTACTGGTATTTGCGCCAAAATTCCTTGCTACGCCACTCAATATAATGTCAAGCATGATTTTACCCACCATAGGTCTGTACTTGGCTGAGTAACTGTACCGGTAATATGTAACTGTTGTTATGCATATTTTTGGCACTGATTTGTTTTACAATTAATCCCCGGATTTTGAAGAATTAAGAATTAAAAAAACTAAAAAAATGTAATAGTCTTAATATTCGTTGGCCCGTTTTAATATTCGTCAATATTCGTCAATTTCTAAAAATCTCAAAATTCTTAATATGCGCATAGGCCTACTCGTTCTATGGGGTTAATATTGTTAAAGAATGCCGAGTTTGCTTTGGATATGGACCTAGCAACTTGACGAGAAGGTGCTTCAGCTTTTTCAATCTTTCCATTCCGCATCAGCTTGTTCTTAGCACGAAGCATACGTTTGACGTCCGGAGTGATGTATGCAGGATCTTTAGATGTGAGAGTAATGGATCGACAAGGGCAGATTGTTTCTAGGCGATTGAGGGCATCCTGATAGAAGAGATCCCAAGCTTCCTGTGGGACATTCGCACTGTCGTGTAGGTTTCGGTCAATTTCCTCCAAGTTGCGCAACATCCTGGCATGCTGAGCAGAGGATCTTCTTCGGTAGGTTATCCTCATATGCCATTTACCCTGGTCAGCGATGGACATCATGTCAGTTGCAATTATTGCTTTATGGTCTGAACAGACCGTCGAGGGAATTACTTTAATTTTGTAAGTGTCTGGCATTGAAACCATAAACTGGTCTAGGGTGTTAACTCCACGAGTGGGTTCTGAGACGGTTGGAAGAAGTCCAGTAAGCTCTGTTATTTCCACGATATCGAGGCTATTGAAATCTCCTCCCAGTAATATCATGGCTTTGTCATCTTCATTGATGATTTCTTCCACCGATCTCCCAAGCCAGTCGAGAAGAGTGCTAGTGAGATATTTCGGACGTGGTGGATGATAGAGAGCTCCAATGTATGCTGGGTTAGTAGGTGAAAGAATTTTTATCCATAAAAGTTCTAAGTCTTCTGGCAAACCTCTAGTACTCCAGGTTTTCGCCTGGATGGGTTCACGCAAATAGAGAGCAACCCCGCCACCTCTCGTTCCTTTCCTGTCACGCCTGAAAGTTTGGAATCCTTCGATCTTACAAACTTCCTATTGGTGGTGTGACTTTAAGTGGGTTTCTGAAATAATGGCAATGTCGACATTTTATCCATGCAGGTCAGCGTCCAGATGGTCAAGAGCATCGTTTTTCGCCAGCGATCGAGCATTAAGTACCAACGCACTGTACACAGCTGGTCCATTTTGTGCTCTATTATCTGTGTCTGGTATTGCTTTAGGCATAGGCACAAGGTGGCGAATTATTCGTTGGTTAGGTTTTGTTCTAGGACATAGAAGCTTCCTATATGGTACCTTTTAGATTCGTCTCACTTTGGAGCAGCCACCTCTGACTCCTCGGTACCGGAAGATGCCTAATTGTTTTATTCGACTGATGCAGGGAAGAGATATCCAGATATTTTGCATGACACTGCTTGTTGGTCTAAGTGCATACAGTTCAGCTGGACTGTATTCTATCATTATACGATGGTTTTCGAGCATCAATGACTTATGCGCAATGTGTAGAGATGTAGTTGAAAGTAATTGTTCAGACTTCTAGTTGACGATTTTAATCCTAATCACAGTAAAATTACGAGAAGAATGGATCCATATCCAGAGCCATAAGCGCATAAATATTCAACAATTGGATTTTATGGTAAATCCGAAGTGTGGCTGCCTTTACGGGCGCTCCTTTCAATTTCTCGGCGATAATCGATCATTTTATTGTATTTTTTATTTAATGTGCTGTGAAGTTAAATCTCGTTAAGCGTTGAAAATTAAAAGATGACTTGAAAGCGTCTGTTAATTCAAAAGAAGCGATCGGGTGTTAATGACTGTCTACAAGTAAAAACCTGTAGGCCTATTATCACTCAGCGTTCAATTCTCGTCGATTTAAGTCCAATTTACAAGAAACTTCACACAAGAAGGCCAAAACGAATCGTAGAAAGAGCAAACCACTCATAAGAAACATTCGATTCAGAGTTTATTTACTTTAAATTTGAGAATTATTATTATTAAGTTATAACGCCGGCCATTAAACCAAAGACCAAATGCCCAACACTAACAAAATCATCATTTACAGTACCCCGGTAGCTGTCTGTGCTATATGTGGAACTCTATATAGCTAGACCTCTTCCTATGATGTTTTTAATCATAAATTGCTTCTCAATAGTTTATGGGGTATTCTAGACCATACGCTTAGGCTATTTATGCATAGAGATATTTTACAAAGCTTTTTTTCATTTCTTAAAAGTTTCATAGTTTCAGTTAGGTGAATACCGTTCTGGAGACAGGGTCCTAATTCCAAAGAGATGTTGTTGATAGTTGCGTTTTCGTTGAAGAAAACAGCGACCTGTATTCGAGAAGCTTTTTTGTCGAGAATCAACTGGAATTCTCCGCGAATTCCATCAGACGTGACGCTGTCACTCGTGAACACAGAGCCGTTCAAGACGGTTCCGTTTTGCAATTCCTGAAAGAGTTTCGCCTGGACGATGGATGGCAGAACCAAGTCAACTGCTAGACAGACGAATGTGTCAGCTACGCCTACAGGAATTACATCCGATGTCCACTGAGCTGTCAGTTTGTCAGAATCTGTGATATGACTTTCCGAGTTCCTCACCAGCTGCAACGAGTAGCCTGAACCACCAAATTAGAAATAACTATAAAGCAGAGTGGAAACAACAGATATAACTTAGCCAGAATTAAATTGTTACAAAGTACTTTTTACGATGCAAAACCTTTTAAATTCTCAAAGTACAAGAAGCAATGAAAGAAAACATGCTGTTGACCCAGAAATAACGCAGACATTTTACGGAAACATTAAATATCTTCAAATACCGAATGTATTCGAATTAATTAAGATTTAATTCATTTCTGCAATTATCTGGAATGAATCAAAGGATGATTCTTACCCTGCGTAGTACTGTTTCCGTTTATGAAATACTTTATGAGCTTCAAACAACGAGCCACACTCGGTTTTAGATAAATCTGAAGCATATCTATCGAAGACCAGTTGGTGGTTGTCATGAGGTTGGTGAATTTTTCTTCGACTTGTCCGTTTGCCTTGATGCTTATCTGTATATCAACATTGCACATGAATTCAATTAAGACAATTAACGCCTTCAGGTCACATTATGACATCTTACGCAACGACGTCAGCGATGCCTATGATGATAGCTAGATTGTCGCCCTAGAAGTGGCACACTGATGCACCTATGATACGTAAAGCAGATGTGGTGAGTATGGTATGTAAATATTGTAAGGTATGAATTATACGCATGGTATGCATGTATGCGTGCGTGCGTTATTTGGGTATATGTGTGCATGTGATCGTATGTATATTGTGGCAAGTTGGTTTAGGGCGAAACTGCAATGCATCCCAGGTTTAAGATAAAACAATATTTCTTAGGGGCTGTCCATAAAGTACGTCACGCTATTTTTGACCATTTTAACCCCCCCCCGTCACAAACTGTCACAAAACTTGGACCCCCCCTAAAGTACGTCACACTTTCGAACAGTGATTTCCGAAAGCAAGGCTAATACATAAACAAGGCTTCGCAACAGCATTATAACTAGCGCTCCTAGCGAGGAATCGTGAAAAACACATTCAGGAGATATGCATTTCATGCTATTTTGACATAAAACTAATTAAAATGTTTCAGAAAATTGTTGAAAATTATTTTTGAAGCTATGAAATTCCACTAAAAAAATAAAAAATAAATTATAAACAAAAAATAAATAAAAATAAATGTGTGACGTCACACATGGCCTGACCCCTTCCTCCCTGTCACAAACTGTCACACTTTCTTAACCCCCACCCGGAGCGTGACGTACTTTATGGACGGCCCCTTATCCACGTGCAACAGAATCAAACTTTACAGGGAGGCAGAACATTATTCATATTGTACTTTGTAAGAATGATTCCCTTCATGGAGTCTGTTGACTCCATTGTGTCCAAGAATACAGAAACATTTTCTCTTAGTAGTTCTGTTTAATCAAAAAACCTCTCAAAATCCTAATGAAAACAGACCACAGACGCCGCTCTGCTATCGGAAATAAAATTAGGACTTTGCCCTTGGAGTCTCATAGACAATCCATAGATACAAAGTTTGCAACATTACTTAGATCATGGACTAGAAACGTATGGAAGAAATAGAGATACAATAAAAATGAGTAAGTAGATTGCAGGCCTACTATAATTAGCCTGGTAGGGCCCGCGTGTAAAGTCGCTTAAAACTGTCCTGAAATGATAGCCAATACAACAAACTTACAAAAATTCCGGATATTTTCGCATTTTAAGCCGGACAGAGCACATGAGGCCAAAAAGGAGGACATTTCCTTCCTATGCCGGAAGTCTTGCAACCCTAGGAATACCACCAAATCACAGGTAGCGTAGTTCGCCTAAATGCGCCCAAACACCGGATTTCTGTCGACAGCTCAAATGGCCGCCTATTTTCCCAATTTTCACAAACATTGTTTTCGTAATCGTTTTCGTAATCGTTTTCGTATTCGTAATCGTAAACTCGGAACTTCTACAGCGCCCACAAAAGCGAAGTCGCGGGAACCAGCTTATTCACAGGCGCTCAATCAAAACAAAATCGAAGGCAGGGGAGTCAAAATCCAGAGAGTCAGGCAGGCAGACAGGCAGGCGGCTAAGGTGGATGGTGTCTGGTGTTTAGACGGCGAGGTAGGCAGGGAGAAGTGTAGGATTCATGATAGGATTTGTCAACAAGCAGTGTTTTCAGTTTCGAGTGAAAGACCTGTGGAGAGATACCGAGAGGTGGAGTTTTGGTGACTTCGTAGGATGGGTCAGATAATTATTTGTCGTAGTGCTGGCGGAAGTTTGTTCCAAAGAGGTGGAACAGCTATGGCTATGGAACGATTTGAAACTTTTAGTGATAAGGTGACGGAAGGGCGAAGCAGTATTAGGGAGGAGGAGGAGCGGGTTGGACGAAGTGGCTGGATCGCGAACAACTGACGGAGATAGGAGGGCTGGGAGGTTTGAAGTGTGTTGTAGGTGAGTGAGATGACTTTATAGTCTCTTCTCTTTGCTAAACACTCGGCCTCTGGTCACCTCTATGTTGATGATGTCCAGGTCTTTGTTCAAGGCCCCTCTTCTCAACAGCTTGCTCTTTCCCAGTCTATTGAATCTCTTTCTGCTGATCTCAATTGTTGGATGTCCTCTAATCGTCTTTCACTCAACTCTTCCAAGACTCAATTGATCTGGCTTGGCACTCGCCAACAGCTAATTAAACTTGATTACGATTTGCTTGCCAATCAGTTCCCTCAATTCACTTTCTCGAAAAATGTCCGTAACCTGGGTGTTACTCTTGACAGTACTCTTTCTTTCTCTGCACATATCTCTAATCTCTCTCGGACCAGTTTTTATCACTTGCGGCGTCTACGTGCCATTCGACGATCTGTCCCCTCGCCAATTTTTTCTTCCATGGTTCATGCCTTTGTCTGTTCACGCATTGACTCGTTACTTATGGGCCTACCAAAACTTCGCCTGGCTCCACTCCAATCAGTACTTAATGCTGCTGCTCGTTTCATTTCCAGCCTACATCGTTTCTCCCATATTTCGACTGTCATGACTTAAGACCTTCATTGGCTTCCTCTAACTGCTCGGGTTCAGTTTAAAATTCTCTTTCTTACGTGTAAAACATTTTTAGGTCAAGCTCCACACTACCTCTGTGATCTTATGAGACGGCCTACCTCTGGACGTCCTCTCCGCTCTTTTGACCATCATGACCTTCTAGTTCCGAGGTATTGTATTTGTATTTTCGTTTGTTTCGAAACTTGCCGTCAAGACGCAACAATCAACATCAATGCATGATTATGCAGTTATAGTGTTAGAGACTATAGTACTATTATAGCTTTAGGCCTAGATTGGACTCCTCGGACTGCCACAGCACAGCATCGTGCCTATGCCTCTGTTGGACCTTTGATGTGGAATGACCTCCCTGCTTTAACTCGTGCTGTGATGCTATCTGGGGTACCATTGTTTCTGCTCGTTCTCTTATAAACCTTTTCTTTTTCGAGGGGCCCTTCGCACTGGAAGCGCTTCTGTTTAGGTTGTACTGCGAGAGGCGCTTTATAAGTCCATAAATAGAATAGAATTGAATATTCTATGCGTTCAGGAATTTTGAGCCAGTGGCGTGATTTGAGGACAGGAGTGATGTGATGGTGTTTGGGGGTTTTGGTGACAGCACGGGCTAGGGCATTCTGAATTGCTTGGAGGCGGTTTATTTGAGTGATATCTATGTTTAGGAAAAGAGAATTGCAGTAGTCTAATTTAGCGTGAACTATTGATGTAGCGATTGTGGATGCAGTTTTGAAGTGAAACATAGGGCGGATTCTACGAAGGTCACGGATATGCATGAAGCAAGAGCGATACAGATGGGTGATGTGATCGGCGAAGCTGAGGTTTTGGTCAAAAATCACACCAAGTTGCAGACAGGAGAATTTGCAGTGAATGTGTGGGTAGGTGCGGAGTCAAGGTTGATGGAAATAGATGGATCTTAAGTATAAATTCAATTTTAGAGGGGTTCAGGCACAGGAGATTTGTTGTCATCCATGAAGAGATTTGGGTAACTACATGGAGAAGATGATCTATGGAGTCGGAGAAGCTGCTTGGAGAGAATGAGATGAATAATTGGGTGTCGTCAGCGTATTAGGTGATGGTCAACCGAGGATGCTTTGATGAGTGAGCTGAGTGGAGTAGTGTAAAGGATGAACAATAGGGCCCCGAGAACAGGACGTTGCGGAACACCACTGGTGAGAGGACATGCATGGGATGAAGTTTCGGATGTCTTAACGGAGAAAGAGCGGGAAGACAAATAGGACAGAATCCAGAGGAGAGCAGTGTCAGTAAAACCGAACCAGGAAGACAGTCTTTGGAATAATATGTTGTGGTCGATGGTGTCGAAGGCTGCAGAAATGTCAAGAAGGAGAGACAGGAGATTTATTGATGAGAGATGAGAGAGACAAGTTTATTGTAGAGGGAAGTGAGAAGGATTTCGGTTGAATGTCGCTTGGTAAAACAGACTGATGTTATAAATTTTTCCGGCTTCATCTTTAGTTGTACCGCTGTCTAAGACACGAAAACCAGGGTATTTTCAACGCGACGTTTGCATCGTAGAGACGCCATTTTCAATTAAAGAAGTGCGTGACGTCAGGTAACGTGACAGACAAATCTTACTGTTGATAGTAAGTCTAAATATAGATTCCTTAGAAGTAAGTGTATAGCTAGTAAAGTTAGTAAGTAGTACTAGGTAGATAGTATGGCAGCAAATAAATAACTGCTGATATATTAAGTGAACAGAGTCGATAGCAGTCAATAGTTTAGCAACTGAGTTCGACTTAGCGGCGGCGACGGTGAGGACTGAGTCGTAGTCGATAGCTTAGCGACTGGTTGCGACTGGAGGGCTTAGCGACTGGCGGCGGATGGCGGCGGCGCCGGGGACTATATCTAAGCAATCCTGGTTTTCCTTCAATACCGGCATTTAAATATATTTGGCATTATTAGTTGATCCAGCATTATTTCGATCGCCCCCATTTTCAAGAGCATCTCCTTCTCTTTGCTGAGCATCGTATTCAGCTATCAAATCTAATTCTCTCGGCCTTATTTGTTTCTGGCTCTTTATCTCTATACTTTTTATTTCTAACTCCTCCATACATGTTCTAGTGTCAACTTCATCTAGACTTCATTTCTCTTATATCTCATTTCTCTTATCTCTCAAGGCTCGATCTACCTGCTACCTGCTCGTCTCGATCTACCTGCTCAAGACGCTTTCTTTCTTCCAGAACTGTTGAATGATGTTTCTCTTCTCGATATGTCTTTTCAAGACGCTTGTTCATCAATCTTTTTTAAACGACGTCTCTTTTTCTTTATCTATCCGTCCAATGCACTTTCTTTACTTGACCTCCTCTTAACGACGTTCTTCGTCTATCTGCTCCAGCTTATTTCCTTTTTCTTCTCTCGCCACCATTTGTCTTTTGTTGACACAACCTCTGAGTTCTATGCCTTCATAACCCAGTTCCTGACACATCTGCCCTACTTCTGATAATCAGAGGCCATCTTCTGTAATTTTCTATATAGACACTGATAGCGCTATATAAATTATTTCAACCCGAGCTTACACAAATTTCCTCTACTGCACACTGCATGCTGTTTGCCGTTATCTATACTATAAATCTGTAAGTTTGTCATTCTGTATGCCTGTCTGCCCTACTAAAGGCTCGCTAACGGAGCACTCTAGCGATATGAACACTTTGCAGAACGTTCTTATGCGAATTTGTAGTTCAACGCAAATATTTTCAGTTGACTGTTTACTTTAAATTTCGATATATGGACGTTTAACGTTTTGATGCGTTGATATTCAAAACCGTATGCAAATCAAGCAGGGACGATATAGTGGGTAGAGCGACGCGAAAGCACATTCGCTAGGGTCGACACAAATTTGTACATAACGTTTTCCGGGGCGAATCGGTGCTGCCGCTGAGCAACAGGACATTAAATTCTAAGGTTTCAAAATTTCGTTTAAATTCTGATATATCAACATTTAAGTTTCTATTATGGTGAATACCGCTGCAAAATTATGCCGCCATTAATAATTTGTCTTGACGTCATTTGTCATTATTATGAGGTCATAGGCGGGACAAAATTTAATATGCAAATCAAGCGGATTACTAATTCAGCGGAAGCCCTGGAAATTACCTTTCGCGAATTGAACACTATCAATTTGAAATATAAGCTTACATATTTTGACATTAAAACCGCCCGTCAAACAGATGGCGTCAGTTGGGAAAGTCCCATGCCTGCTCTCCCCGGGCGAAACCGGGTACAAAAGTTTAGCTTAACTACAGCATGGCCAAAAGATCATTAAAAGGCGACAAGGGCCGCTTGGGCTTCCCACGGAGCAGTCTTGCAGCTTGGTGATGCATTCTCCTAGTTAGAGCAAGCAGTATGAATTCAGGCTGAGGAATGTGAGCACAACGTAGGTAATTAGACTTACAGTAATAGTTTCTCGTCAGGATCACGCTATGTAGCCTATCAGTGTTTTCAGCAAATTTAGAGTAGGGGGGCCCTAGAGATAAGCTATCAGAGATTTCTAAGGTGAAACAAGCACGTTCATGAAGTTGCAGCTAGTTGAGGTTTAGACTGAGTGGCGAGTTAATCATACTCCAAGCTCCCGAACAGTACAAGAGCTGGAATGTAAAGAAGAAGAATAGAGTTTAGCACACTATAGGAACTTAGGGTACTTGTCTGTTTTACGACCACCAACATTTTTCATATATTATCTCGTTTAAAATTCTTCATATTCTACGTTATTTTTTTCTATGTTACGTCAGAACTTATCTATTACGTCATAAACCTTAACGAACACTACGAAACGGAAGTGTAATAATCGACACTAACCCTAACCCTGACCCTAACCGACCCTCACGGCGCGTAACAACG
The DNA here is from genome assembly GCA_020284085.1 of Aporrectodea caliginosa. Taxonomy (NCBI): domain Eukaryota; kingdom Metazoa; phylum Annelida; class Clitellata; order Crassiclitellata; family Lumbricidae; genus Aporrectodea; species Aporrectodea caliginosa. The sequence continues at coordinate 566,582 of JACEVL010000233.1, read as the reverse complement.
AGGCATAACCTCAACGTAACCTATATGGACTATAAAACTTTACGTCGTGAGGGTCGGTTAGGGTCAGGGATAGGGTTAGTGTCGTCATTAGAACACATTCCTGTAGGCCTACAGGGGTCTCGCCTAGTTATAATTAAAAGATTTTTTGGTGGTCGTAAAACAGACAAGTAAAGATTTTTTGGTGGTCGTAAAACAGACAAGTAAAGATTTTTTGGTGGTCGTAAAACAGACAAGTACCGAACTTAGATTACTATGTTACGATCAAACCAGATTAGCTGAGATTTGTCAGGGTTAAGTTTGAAGCACATAGATATACTCTAAAGCATGATGTCGTGCAAAATGTGCGCCCTCACTAAACTGGAGATATACATAGAGTTGAGTATCAAAATGATTTAAAAAATAATTTCTGTCTTTGTTGTCATAAGCTGTCGGTTCTGGTTCCAATTTGGGTGGGGGGTAGTATAAAGGATAGCACTCTTGCCTGAAGTTTTCACGGACCCGGTTCGATTCCCGCAAAGGTCCCCTGGGTCTAGCTTATGCCTTCATTCCCTAGTTGGCAGCAAAAGTACAATGAGTGCAAGGTCGTTATGGGCTTTCAGAACGGCTATTTCCGTGGAACTGCCTGATGCCTGACTGAAGAGATGGGAGCAGATAGCTTATAGAGACGACAGAATAACATAGCCTATGCATGGATGTATGTGTGGGACCTCTCAAAAGCGCTAATGAATTGAAGTAGGAAAAGCCTGATATGATAATAATTTGCAGGCATAACTTAGGTTTAGTTGAAATTAAGAAAATGCATAAAAACGAACATTTGCGTAGAATTTGGCATAATCGGTGCAGCCACGTTTATTTGTTAGAAACGATGTTTGCAGAGTTGCTATAAAACTTCCAGCCACGTTCAGGTAAATCGTTGTGAATTTGTCAACTTCCGTCAAATTCAGCGCGCCATAAAGATCATAAACGACAAACAAGACGTCTAAAAGTAGAAAGTTCAAAACAAACCAATGTTCGTATGAATGTGACTACTTAAACACACAAATTAGGCCTACTACGTAGTCTTTGGACCTTCTGCATTTGAAACCGGTGCTATGAAAGTTTTTAATGAATGATAGTAGTAGCCTAGTAAGTTACTAGGCTACTACTATCATTCATTGAAAACAAGTGCCTATGTAAATTTGTTACTCATAGTCCTAAAAGCAAAACTCATAGTCCTAAAAGCAAAACGTCGGCAATGAAACCGTCTAACAATATTATAGTAGGCCTATATAGTTTTGTGTGTATGCATCTGGCTATTTATATAGCGCCTTTCTAGGACTTTATGAAGGTATTGCAACAGAACTAGCATACAGAGTAGTAAGTGCGGATTCTAAAACGCCGCGAGAGATCCGGGCTATGAGCTGCAGTAAGAGACTGGTATTTATTGAATTCTATTCACTGGCATTAACCAGTCTCTTAGGGCAGTCAAGACCCTAGTCATACACTACTAAAAAAATATTTAAAAATGTGCTGTGTGAATATTTTATTGTCACTGTGGTAATATGTTAAAGTAAATTAAGCAGAACTTTATTCAGAACTGGAGCCAACTACTAAAGAAGACTTAGTTTCAATTATACAAAAACAGATTCTTACCGTCGCCTTCAATCCTTGCGAATTTACCCGCGGAATATTTCCAGACGAACTGCGGAGACGGACTCACGACTCGAGACAGACATACGTTGTCGTCAGCACACGCTAATCAAAACAAGACAGAAAATCAGAATCCTGGCCATTTAGATTCTCAGAATTTACTTTAGAGAAATTGTCCACGGTGTGATATAGCAAAAGCATTATTCCAATAATCATATCTTAGTAGCGCGAGCATTGTGCAGGCTATATAATTATGTGCCGGTGTGTTTGCCGCAACCATCGCAATACGTAATGAGTTTATCTAGACAAACAATTTCATTTGCTTAAACAGTTCTTCTTCTTCTTCTTCTTCTTCTTCTTCTTCTTCTTCTTCTTCTTCTTCTTCTTCTTCTTCTTCTTCTTCTTCTTCTTCTTCTTCTTTCTTCTTCTTCTTCTTCTTCTTCTTCTTCTTCTTCTTCTTTCTTCTTCTTCTTCTTCTTCTTCTTCTTCTTCTTCTTCTTCTTCTTTCTTCTTCTTCTTCTTCTTCTTCTTCTTCGTCTTCGTCTTTTTTCTTCTTCTTCTTCTTCCATCAGGCGTGCACTGACGATGAGGCCTCAACATAACGTCTCCAAATCGCTCTATTTTTGATTTTGTCAACGGCATCCCTCATATCCATGTCCTGTGCCCTCAGATCCTCCTTTACATTGTCCATTCAAGTCTTTGTTTGCCTTCCTCGGTTTCGTGTTCCCTCCACATGGCCATTACGAACTGTGTCATTGCAAATATTACTATAATCGCATCGCCTTCTTCCTTTACGTCTAGGACTGGAGCAACAAAAGTATGGCAATTAGCGCAGGAAGTTGATGATCCAGACATTTACTTATTTGGGTTGCGTGAAAAAAATCATGTAAGAGTTTAACTAGTCTGTAACAGAAGCAGCGTATATTGAGGGCATTCCATATACATAGAAAAACGTTAGTGTTGTAATAAGATATTTACAGTAACTGATTTGAGTTGGCGGAGTACACTCAGTTTCCGTTAACTGAAATGCAGACACTTCAACTTTCGAGGAAACCGAGGCAGTGTTGCTGTATGCAAGAAATGCCAATTGAAATCGTCCAGTTGGAAGACAGAGTTCAACAGTTGTATTTTGATCACCAGAGTAGCTGGCCAGCTTTGACGTGAACAGTCCGAGTGATGATGTCCTATATATCTTCAAACTGAGACTGGTGAAGGATGGATCCTCAGAAACTAATCTAAAATCTAGTCTAAATGTCATCAAGACAGATCTGCTGTGATTGATGTAGGGCGTCAGTGCCACATTTTGCATATACTTGTAGGTTGGACTAAATGTTCCTGCTGAATTTCCCCACAGAAGATCTACAACAATAAGCAGCAGTCAGTTTATTCCGTTGTTCAAAATACCGCTCGGTTTACCAGAACTATTGCTACGTTTTGGATTAACACCGTGGAGGACAAAACCACTGATAACCACAGTAAACCACAGTAAACAGTATACCAATCGAGTCGATACCTGAAGATAACATGCAGTCATAAACACCCAACTCACCTGATAATTTGTATTTATTTATATTTAACAAATAATATTTATTAAATATTATATATTTATTAAATATTTAATATTATGGTAAAGTCTTTTAGACTGCCTGTAAAAGTTATTACATAGGCAACTGATAAATAGCAGTCTGCAAATGCCTTCACCATCAGACTCCAAAATACCTCATCGAATAGTGTACGTCGATTATTTCATTCCACAACCCACGACTAACAGCGACCTCGAATTTTCAAATAGGAAAACTGGATGATAATTATGGTAAAGAAGTTTAGCTGTCGCTGGACCATAATGTCTGCAAAAGTCTACCGCCTGGCATCACAGCTACCAGCAGACAACCGATCAGTTTAGAACAGGACTTAAAGGAATTATGTTGAGGCGCATCCATATGATAGCTCAGGCTACAGAACAGTTAAATAAATACACATTACATAACAGCTACAGCAAAAAGCAACAATAATAACTATAATGATGTTGATAGAAATAAATAAATAAATAAATAAATAAAAATAATGATGATGATGATGATGATGATGATTATGATGATGATAATGATGATGAAGATGATGAAGACGATGATGATGATGATGAAGATGATGAAGAAGAAGATGATGATGATGATGATGATGATGATGATGATGATGATGATGATGATGATGATGATGATGATGATGATGATGATGAGTAAGTAAGTAAGTATATCCTTTATTGAAAAACCAACTGCTAACCGCATTTTGGTGTACAAAGATCATCAAATATAAAACAAATTAAGTATAAAGCATCCGTATGACAAATGTTTTACGAGATAGAGAGTTAGCCTTAGGTATTATTCTATTGTGGGTTCTGGGGCGTAGCGAGTATGAAACAGTTTTCACGGGAGGCAGTAGTTGATGTAGTAGGCCTACATGTGCAGGGTTGCTGATGATGGTAGAAAAGAGGTTAGAGTCTGCTTTTCGGCAAAGTTGCTCGAAACTTTGGTAGGATTCCGGTAGATAACGAGACCGGACCAGTCGCCGTATAGTTGCCTGAAGACGAGTGCGTCCCTCTACCCCCACAAAGCCCCACCACGCCGGGGCCGCATAGAGCATCCGCGACACTGTGGTAGCATTTGCTACATCACACAGAGATTGGCCCTTTAACCCATGTGCTGTTAGAACGCGGAGGGCATACATTGACTGCCTAGCCTTAATGACAATGTTGTTAACATGCGTGTCAAAGTTGAATTGTTCTGACAAAGTGACACCTAGGATCTTCATGTGCTTTACCCTGGCGAGTCCCGGTGTAACTTTTGGAAGATCAACACCCAACCCTCTCATTGGTCGACGAACTATCATCTCTTGGATCTTAGAATGATTCAGTTTTAAGTTGCAAGAATCAGCCCATGTGGTGATATGATCGATTTCGGACGTTATCAATTCGCTATTTGTTGATGGAATAAGGAGGTAGCTGTCATCCGCATACTTTAAAATTTTGTTTGTAGAGTGTCGTGGTTTTAGTTTGGATATTGCCACTATAAAGTCTACAGGACCCAGCCCAGATCCTTGTACAATACTAGCGTTGATTTCGATAGCGCTCGAGGTGATAATAATAATAATAATAATAATAATAATAACAATAATAATAATAATAATAATAATAATAATAATAATAATAATAATAATAAAAAATAATAATAATAATTACAACAACAACACCAGACAACAACAACTGTAACAATTATTGTGTAAAGTACTGTTTACAGTCCCAACATAAATATTTTATTCTCGCACATAATTAATTTCACAGTGGCAGCGCCTAAATCCGCTCGTCGACGTATGGAATTTTTAATCGTCTTGATTTGACAATTTTTTTTAGCACAGTTCAATAAGTATAGATGTCTATCTAACCGTGCCGGTTATCCGAGGACGAAGGAAAATCTGACCAGTCGGCTCCTAGTTGGTAACCACACAAACTCAGCCTTATTGTGCAGTTGAAGGGCTCCGCAGACGGAATCTCTGAAAAAAAACAAGCGCATAATTAAATTTGAAAATCTGTCTTATTTAACCTTAATGCCGCAATCGGGGACAAGAAAATACTCTTGTAATAAAAGCCATGTTGCAGCGTACTTTACATATGAATAAATATGATTGACACTGTTTTATGATTTGGGGCTCCGGAAACAACGAAACAAAACCAGAAAAACAATTCTATTACGTGCAGAAACTGCAGATTCCAAGAAACCAAAGTTCAATCATAGCAGATCAAATGACGTGAACTGCAAGATCGTGCGATGGCTGTACAATGTTGAAGAGACCGCGGGTTTTGGGATTTCGTGACTCCGAAAAACATGAAAGTTACACAGAGAAGACCAGTCATTCACTAATGGTTCCTGAAAATGCAAAAGTTAGCCATAATCAATCAATCAATCATTTTTATTGATCCAGTTCAAATATGACAAGTGTTTAACATAAAATTACGGCAGAACTTGAAGTAATAAACAAAAGTAACACAATATAAACAGGTATACTAAGAAATCTAGAACAACAGGGACACCTAGAAAGGAGGGAGCTCCCACTGTTTCGGGGCCCAAGTTGAATATATCAGTGGCTGGTTTCTCAGAGAGTACATGTCAACAAGATAAGTTTATTGAAAATAGAAAAGCATAAATTAAATTAAATTCTTCAAAGACGATCAACTGGACCAGTGAAGTTATACATTCATTTTTATGTATGCACGCAAAAGCTTTTTAAATTGAAAAAAACCTGTAGCATTTTTAATGGGTATCGGTAGATTGTTCCATATAAGTGGTCCTTGATAATCAACAGAAAATTTACGTATAATTATTAGTTCTGGCATACAGGCATGTATAGGAGCGTTTATTTCTAGTTAGAATAGTCTGTGTTACCTGAGAAAAAAGGAGATGAAGGCCAACGGAAGAAGATTATTATCATATCGATACATTAATTTCCATTTTCCATTTTAGATGCTGATCTATTGAATTTGCTTAATTTGTTCTATATTTCATAGGTTCAGGTTATCAAAAAGTGATTTAGTATGAGTATTGTAAGAGGAGTTTGTAATAATACGTAATGTTTTTTTAGATTTGAAGTTTAGCTAAGTGAGATGGGTAGGTTACAGTCCAGATAAGGTTACAATAAGTTAGATAAGGGTAAATAAGAGTAGAATAAAAGTTCTTAAGTATTTGTTAGGGGAGTAGGTGCGATATTCTATTAATTATCCCAATGTTTTTCATAATTTTTTTCGAAATCGCATTAATATGGAAGTTCCATTTTAGATGCTGATCAATAATAGCACCTAAGAATTTTGAAGTTTCCACCTTGGGGATTATAACGTTATCAATATTTAAGTCAGTATCTATTATTGGGATGATTTTTTTAGCAATTCTAAAAATTATAAAGTTAGTTTTAGAGTATTAAAGGATAGTTTGTTTGCCTTGAACCAATCAGCTACCAAGGCCAGTTCACGAATTGCTAGTTTTATAAGTTGGTCTTAAGAGGAATGCGAGTGGAAGGCATTAGAATCATCAGCAAACAAGATGAATCTCAGTAGGGGGGGGGATTAGGAAGATCATTAATATATCAGAAACACCAATTAAAATCTGTTGTAAATTAGAAAGACTACCATTGCAAAGAACACATTGTGTGCGATCCGAGAGATAAATTTTAAACCAATCAAGCGATAAACCTCGAATACCATAATGTTGAACTGATGTCATTCATGATGGTAGTCTTACAAGTAACCTTGAACTACACAGTATGCGATGGTCAGATAAGGATCCTGAGTGGCCGAGTGGGTTGGTGCCCGCTCGTCACGTCGGCGCCCCGGATTCGATTCCGGGTCGGTCGGTTTATCAGAGATTAATTTCTCGGATCTTTACTGCGGGTGGCTCGGTCGCATTATAAACGTGGAGTACAATACAACACACAATACAACACATCACAATACAACTGGGGCGCGGTGGTTTGGGGGTATGTTAGGTGCCTTGCAGCTGAAGGGTTGCGGGTTCGAATCCACCTCAAAGTCGCCGCGTAGGGACCCTGGGCAAGTCCTTCACTCGCAATTGCTCATGCGCTTCGGCGTGAAACTCCGATTCAGCGTTCGCGCAGTAGTCGGGAGCGCCTCTGAATGGGAAATCTGGTAGGGGCGCTATAACAAGTGTTCAAATACAATACAAATACAATACAATACAATGACGGTCATGCGATGTTGATTATAATTCAGATTTTCACGACCGTTACTAACGTATCAACCTACATGTATCTTAGTCTGATAACTTTTCCTTAAGCCTCAAAAATACCGAGATTACATCTGATAATAAGGGTTAAACGACCTTGAAAATGAAGGTCATTCGATTGTCCTACAGTGTTAGAAATAGTTTCTATGAAATTTTCAACCCGTAAACCCTATCATAGATATAAAATCACTTCTATATCGCTTATCGTTCCTGAGATACGCTGCGGGGAGAAATTTCGCACAGGTTGCAGAATACTTTGTCTGAATACAGGTTGAGGCACAAGGGTTAAAAGATTATCGATGGGCCTAAATGCTTCTCACATAACGGGTTCAATCTGATGTCATTCATGATGGTAGTCAGCAGTAGAATTTAATAGTAGATTATGTAATTGTCGATAGATACAGATTATTTGCCCGCTGCACAAGCGACGAATGAAGAACTTAACTACCGCTATTCCTCTAACCATCGTATCGAGCCCTATTTACAGCAACAACTGTCGTAACCGGATGTGAGATGTCATATTATGATAACGTCCGTAACATAGACCAATGTTACCAAAACCTTTTTCCATGTTGTTACTTTACCTGGTTGGCTGACGTTGCACGAGTTCGATTCAATGCGTAGAAGATAGACAGCAGAATATTCAATCCATCCGGAGTAGAACTGAGACGCTTTAATTTCAAGCATGACTGGCACTCCAACCGGTAGATGGATGTAGTACAGCTGGATCTCAGAACCGTTTGGGGATGTTGTCTGGTCGATCTTTGGCGTAGGCAGGAGCGAAGTGTTGTAGGCATGCAACAGAGAGAAGTCGAGGCGGATATTGGTTGGGTTGACCTTTGCTGAGAGCAGCAGACATGGCGCCTCTACTGTCGCAGTATACGGAGGAGTAAGTAATCTGGACACTTCGCCTCTGTTGCGACCGTAAAATTCGCTACGAAGGCCCGTCGGCGATTCTGTTCAATTCGCATAAAACATTACTACTACTACTACTACCACCACCACCACCATCACCACCACCACCACCACCACATTTATCACCACACCACTACCACTACTACTACCACTACTACTACTACCACTACTACTACTACCACTACTAGAGGTCTGCGGGTAGAGCATTTTTGCTACCCGACCCGTACCCGTAACAGAGGATCGCTACCCGTACCCGTACCCGACCCGTACTCAAAATTACTACCCAACCCGATCCGTACCCGCGGGTATACCCGTACCCGTACCGTACCCGCCATGTAATTAATAGGCCTTCCCATAATCCCAGTCCCTACTAGTTCAATAATCTTACAAAGCATGTAGGAGTAATAATAGTCTGATGATTATGGTGATAATCGCATTAATAATAACAATAGTAGTAGTAGTAATAATAATAATAATAATAATAATAATAATAATAATAATAATAATAATAATAATAATAATAATAATAATAATAATAATAATAATAATAATAATAATAACAATAGTAATAATAATAATAATAATAATAATAATAATAATAATAATAATAATAATAATAATAATAATAATAATAATAATAATAATAATAATAATAATAATAATAATAATAATAATAATAATAATAATAATAATAATAATAATAAGAAGAAGAAGAAGAAGAAGAAGAAGAAGAAGAAGAAGAAGAAGAAGAAGAAGAAGAAGAAGAAGAAGAAGAAGAAGAAGAAGAAGAAGAAGAAGAAGAAGAAGAAGAAGAAGAAGAAGAAGAAGAAGAAGAAGAAGAAGAAGAAGAAGAAGAAGAAGAAGAAGAAGAAGAAGAAGAAGAAGAAGAAGAAGAAGAAGAAGAAGAAGAAGAAGAAGAAGAAGAAGAAGAAGAAGAAGAAGAAGAAAACACGGCTGCTGTACTGCCAGACTCGGCCTCTGACCCCGGTTGTCGGTGCTAAAACTGTTATCAGATATATGTAAAAACACTATACGATCGGATTGTGTTAATGGAAACAAGCCATTTTGTAACTGCAAATTGAGCATCTATAAATGAATGCCAAGCTCACAACGGCGTACGGACATAGGTCAACACAAGGATATGGTACTTAGACAGGATACCGCCAGTTATAGTAAGTCTTTGAAAGTTCAAGTATACATGTAACCCCAAAACTTTAGTTCGGTACGGGTAAAACCGGGTATACCCGTACCCGTAATGCTCCTACCCGTACCCGACCCGACCCGTAAAATGTCTACCCGACCCGTACCCGACCCGCGGGTACGGGTCGGGTACGGGTAAACCCGCGGGTACGGGTATACCCGCAGGCCCCTAACCACTACTACTGCTACTACTACTGCTACTGCTACTGCTACTGCTACTACTACTACTACTACTACTACTACTACTACTACTACTACTTCTTCTACTACTACTACTACTACTACTACTACTACTACTACTACTACTACTACTACTACTACTACTACTACTACTACTACTAATATTAATTTCAATTTGCACCTATGACATGCGTTGATTCAGCAAATCCGAATCTGGGGAGCGAAGCAACTGTAAGTGAAGACCTTGCTCGTGATCCGTAACCGCAATTAAATCAGAAGCCCCTCCGATCAATTCATAAAAACAGCCAAAGGAGCCAAAGTTAACTACGCAAATCAAGCGGGAACGATATATTAAGGTAGAGTTAACCCGCGCGAAGCCGGGTAGCTACGTTTAGTTTGCAATATAAAAATTCAGACTTTTTAAATTAAACTAAAGCTGCTCTAATTGTGACTGTAACAGTAACCTAGTTTAAACTTTATAAAATTGCCTGTTAACATATTAACGTAAAAGTAAACGTATCAAAATTGCTAGTAGTCCTAATCAATGCTATCATAAGGACTGTTTTGAGCCCGAAGGACATTTTGGACATAAATTGAGACATAGCTATATATATTATGGTGTGGCGCCTCTGGCGTGTGAACTCCGGTCAGTCACGGCTTTGTAATAAATCGTAGTTTTCTCAGATTCGGTTTAATTGTTTACTAAGTATAGTTAGTCTAATAGTTCGGCTACTGCTTCTGGAGTTTAAGTCATTTGCCTTCTTGGATTACTAACGGTTTTTAAGAATTATTTTGGCGTGTTTTGTTACGTACTGTCGTGGCATGTGCGCCCCTTGCATTCGTGTTTGTGTACACTGTGTACACTGAAACCTCGTTCGACAACTCAACACGTTTCTGTCGCTGCAGTCAGTTTAACAGTTTAATAGTTCGGTTACTGCTTTTGGAGCCTACGTAGTTTGCCTTTTTGGATTACTCTCGGCATTCCAGGATTATTTTGCGCGTTTTGTTACGTACTATCGTGGAATGTCTACGCCTCATGCGTACGCGATTGTGTACACTGCTGACCTAATTAGGTCACTCAACACGTGTTTGGCGCCGCCTCGTCGGCCAATTCGGAAGACCTTATTCCGTTTTGGTCTATGGCGCCCAGCTCATCTTCGGTCCTTGCCGTCTCCGCCACCGACTGCTCCTCGCCAACTTCCAGCTTCCAGCTTCGCCTTCTTCGTCAATTCGTCTGGCCACTCTCAACGTATGTTCCCTGAAGAACAAATACGTTGCCGTTGCTGATCTCATCGTAGCCAATGACTTGGATGTCTTGGTCGTCGTTGAGTCCTGGCATCTTTCCTCTACCTATGTTGCCGTTCGCCGCGCTGCCCCACCTGGCTTCCTGTCCTTTGATCGTCCGAGGGTGGATGACTCAGGCAAGGCTCTACGAGGGGGTGGATTGATCGTCTACCACCGGGATCAGCTGAGGGCGAGGAGGGTGGAATTGGCCTGGACCCCGTCAACCTTCGAGGTTCTCGTGGTCTCATTGTCATCGAAGCGTGGTCCTACTACGCTTCTGGCCATTAACCGTCCTGGCTCCTCTCCTCCCTCGTCCGCGTTCTTCGACGAGCTCTCAGTCTTATTGGAACAATTTTCACTTCATAACACACAACTGGTCCTTACTGGGGACCTCAACCTGCATCTAGAGGATCCGTCGCTATCGGAATCGATGGAATTTACCGCAGTCTTGGAACAATTCGGCCTTAAACAACACGTTGCGGAGTCCACCCACCTGTTGGGTGGATGGCTTGACGTCATCGTCACGAGAGATGATTGCCGGGTGCTCGACGTCACTGTCTTCCCTCCTGCTCTCTCCGACCACGGTCTCGTCGTCGCTACAATTCCCTTCATCTACGAGCCTCTTCTTCTCGCCGCTCGACAATTCCGGAACTGGAAAAGTCTGGATTGCTCTGCATTTCGTTCAGCGCTCCGTGCACACCCTCTCTTCGCAGATCTTGGATCGGCTTCTCTGCTTTCTACATCCGAGATGTTCAGCTCGTACGAGACCGCGATGTCTGGTCTCATCGACACTTTCCTTCCTCTGCGCACCGTCCAATCACGCCACTGCCCGTCATCTCCATGGTTCAACGCAGAATGTCGGTCGCTCCGACGTCAGGCGCGGCGTTTGGAGAGAGTCTTCAGAAGGACGCGCTCACCGACTGATCGAGCCTCATGGGTCCACTTCGTCCGGAAAATGCACGCCTCCTACCGTCTCAGAGAGCGAGAATACTGGGAGGCCATCATCACTCGCCAGTTGAAGGAGCCAAAGAGACTCTGGACCACTTTCAATGGCCTCCTTGGCCGTCGGAAAGCTGAGTCTGCTCTATCGTTCTCTGCAGATGCGTTTCTGGAACGTTTTTCGGCCAAAATCTCATCCATTCGGAGTGCTACTGCGGATTCCTCTCCACCTGCGTTCTCCACTACGGACTTCCGGCTTTCTGCTCTTCATGAGATTTCAAGCGTCGAGTTGCGTCAACTGATACTCGCCTCCGTGCCTAAGACGTGTGAGTTGGATCCTGCGCCAACGTTTCTCGTCCAGGAACTAATTGATGATCTCCTGCCTTTCCTCACGATCCTGTGCAACCGATCGATCAGTGAAGCATGCCTACCTGCTTCTCAGAAACGATCGGTTCTTCTGCCAACCTTGAAGCGATATGGTCTAGATGTGAACGATCCGGCTAACTATCGACCTATTGCCAATGTAACTTTTCTGTCTAAAATTCTAGAGCGCATTGTTTCTAATCAGGTGATTGCATATTTAGATGTGAATGAGCTGATCCCTCAACAGCAGTCTGGTTTCCGCAGGAATCACTCCACGGAAACCCTTCTGCTCCGGCTTCTGTCTGACTTCTATAGCGCTATGGACCTTGGCCAGGTTACACTCCTAGCTCTTTTCGATGTTAGCTCTGCCTTTGATTCTGTGGACCACTCCATCCTTCTTCAGCGCCTCTCTATTTCCTTTGGATTGGTTGACCAGCCTTTAGAATGGCTTCGATCCTTTCTATCTGAACGCACAAACTGTGCGGTTGTTGGCACCTCTAGGTCCCTTTGGGTCCCCGCCCCTTTCGGTGTGCCCCAAGGCTCCGTCCTAGGTCCTCTTTTGTATCTTCTCTATACGGCTGATCTCTGTCCTCTGCTGACGTCTCAGGGGCTTCTGCACCAGCTCTTTGCAGATGACGTCCAAGCTTACATCCATTCCCATCCATCAGACTCAGTCGCTACTGTACAACAGATGTGCCTAACGATAGATGTTCTTTCCTCTTGGATGGCCTCAAATAGACTTCTCTTAAATCCTTCCAAGACTCAGTTTATTTGGCTAGGCGGCCGTCGGCAACTAGATGGTATTGATTTGCTCCAGCTTACTAGGGTCTTTCCTGACATAACTTTTTCCCTAACGGTTCGTGACCTGGGCCTCGCCCTTGACCAAGAACTTAGTCTTTCTCAACATGTGAGCTCCGAGTAGTTTCTCACTCTCTTTCTCATGACGCACTAGTGGTTCTTGTGCATGCCTTCGTTACTAGTCGAATTGACCACTGTTGCTCGATCCTCGTTGGCCTCCCTCTTGGGGTTCTGGGACGACTAAATCGAGTTCTGCGCTCAGCTGCTCGGCTTATTGGGCGAATTCCCAAATTTGGCTCTGTCTCTGGCTCTCTGCTTACATGCGCGATGTGTTACACTGGCTGCCTGTGGCCCAACGGATCTCATACCGTATTGCTTCTTTGGTTTCACGCAGCATCCTTGGCTGTGCTCCATCTTACCTGCGCAACCTCTGCCGCCCAGTGTCCGACGTTGTAGCGCGTCGGACGCTTCGCTCCGCGACGACGGGGCAACTCCTAGTTCCGCGAGCTCGCTTGACTGCTAGGCAGCGCCGAGCTTTCTCGGTTGCAGGTCCCTCCATCTGGAATGACCTGCCATCGGAGCTGCGCTTGCTGCCTTTGACAAGTCAAACTAGGTTTTATAAATCACTCAAGTCTTTTTACTTTTGCCGTGGCTGGGCTGGGAGCGCCTCTGAGTAGATTTCTTGAAGGGGCGCTATATAAATTTCCAGAATGAATGAATGAATGAATATATATATATAAATATATATATATATATATATAACCCAGCTGCATACCAGAATTGGAAGGGATCAGCAGAGCAGGCGACCAGCTGTTGCCGAGCTCAGATTGGTCAGCTATTGGGCATGAGCTACCATCTGTCGAGGAAAAGTCGCAGAATCCGTTCCAGGCGACGGTGTCTGCATAATCACAAGTTTAAACCTTTGTAGACTACACCTCATATTCTAACCAATTACAATTTATATTGCTCTTTCGTCGTCTTCTTCTTCGCATCATAATCATCATCATCAGCATCAGCATCATCATCATTTTATTATCATCATCAACATCACCACGACCACCACTACCACTACCACAATCATCATCATCATCATCATCATCATCATCATCAACAACATCATCATCATCATCATCATCATCATCATCACTTGCAGACCTCAACGAAACAGATACACTATGACCTGCCAGCCATTTAAGTTCCTGTCTCTTGCTCTCTTCGTCCGGAATTTCATGCAAAGTGAATACGTCTTCCGTCTGCCTGGCTGTCTGACTGTCCATCTGCATGTTTGTGTAGGCCTACTTACATGTATGTCCGTAATCTTAAACGTCACGTAATGCAAGGCTCATCCTAGTTATCTTTTGAATAAAGAGTTGGATCGATAGAGACTAAAGATTCGTACAGTTGCACTGGTTCTCTTGAAGTTGTATATCGTTGATGATGACCAAATCTTTGTTCACTTTTTGGCTTTTCGACTCAAAGACGAGTACAAACTGTTGTCCTTCGACCGTCAGACCGCCAATGTCTCTCTGAAGAGTAAAGAAATCGACGTAGGACAGCGGCTCCTGGTTGCGATGGAGCAGTCTCTCCTCGTATATACCGCTGCTGTCCACGTACGTAAGCATGATTTTGAGCTGATCCAGGGCCTTGAATCGGAGAACGAGACAAACTTTCTTTTCGTTGCTCAGCTGGAACGTAGGAGACATCAGTCTGGCCACATGTTCACCAAGACCCATTTCTACTCCACTACGTGATTTCATGCCCAAAGCCAGTACCAGATCTACATTGAAAATCCAATCAGGTGCATTTATAGACCTGGAAACAATACACTCGACAACACGCGAATAATTTATTAGCTCCTTTACGTATCAGAAAGTATTGCACACACACACACGCACACACCCACACACATACATATATATATATTATATATATACGTATAAATGTTGGAGTGGTTCCTAAATTTCGGTATATAACAAATTAAATTAATAATCGTACCCCTAGAATTATAAGGTTCTTTGTCCACTTTAAAAAAAATCAACCTAGCGCTATATCCGTTATCAGAATGACATGGGCTATGTCCTGAATAGTCAAGCTTAACTGGAGACGCTTTCTTAAGCTATTCTGTAAAGATTATAATGGTTCTTTGTTCATAAAGAAGTCCAGTATTCCAATAGAATCATTAAGTTTTTATTACGTGAATGTGAGATATAACCGCGATCGAGTGTCGTTTGACAAAAGAATTATACAGCGCTGTGTCCATAGCCAATACCCGTGAGAGATTTAACACGTGACTTGGACTGGTAACCAACAGCACTCACATTGTCTGCAATCAATAATGTTATGCAGCTCTATGTCCCAAATAGTCACCTCAGCCATAGTTGTAGCAAACTTACTGATACTGGGTGTGCATAACGATCGAAATACACATATAATCATACTAAAGGAAAACAGTGCTGTCCAAAAATATTAATTTAATTGCCATTAATGAAGCAGCGCAAACACTTTTCGTCAGAAAATATTAGCACCTTTTAAGAATCTCACAGGGACGCTTAACATGCCAATTTAACTGCGTCTTAAGCCGGCTTGAAAAATAAATTAATGTGGGCTATAGGCCCTATAGAATTCTTAGCTCACTGAAGATGCACCTTTGACTTTCGCGTACATTCTTCTCTTGTCTATAGGCCTTTGCCCATTACACTGCTACCAACCATAATTCATACATTTACCTGCGTCTTTATTGGAGACTGTGTAAGTGACGTTGAATTTAGCTTTCTCCTCTTCGAAACTGTCTTCACCGTCTTCATTGTACGCATCGTCTTCATTGTCTTCATCGTCTTCATCGAATACAATGTCATAGAAGTTGGCTTTATATACCAGCCTCAATGCGATCGTCTTTATAGAGATTTTCTGCGGTCGATTCGATCCATCGATCGTCAGCTGTGTAGTGCAGTTGCCTTTCAGATCATGACAACTTTGTATCTGCAAGCAAAAGTAGCTTAAATTTCGTATGACGCTAAGCCAGTTCGTTGGTATCTTCGAATCTTATTCAAGCACGTTAGTTTCAATTCACAAAAATTAATTATAGGCCTATATTCATACTGAAATGTTACCTCAATGTATTCGTAATAGACGACTTGGAAGAGATTTACGAAAGAGAAAGAAATGGTGATAACGCTTCCTTGCGGAGCTCGAATCTCTCTTATGATGCAGGAGCAGGGAGTCCACCGCCAGTTGGTCGTCAAGATGATGACACCCGTCGTATCTTGAAATACCTGTTTACAGTCATCCGGATTCTTCTGACCTAAATGACAATAAGCTCCATCTCAGAATATTGATTTGCTCAAGCTGTGGAAACTGCCTTTTGGAATTGCTGATAGGATAAAAAAGAGAATGGAGAAAGACAAGAACTCAAAATAGGTATTGTAATAAAAGAATTAGTACAGCGACTTTTCGAGAGAAACTCCGCAGAGGCAGTCCATCAAGAATTCGAAAAGTTTTATTGAAACATCTTTACGATTATGCTAGTGAATGAGAATCTCTAAGATTAGGCCTAGTCAATATCACTTCCACTAGGACCATACTACAAATTAAATTCAGTATATGGGTTTATTTCACAACAGGAGGCAAATTAGATTAATCTCCGTCTTCGCCTTTGGACGGCTTACAAAAAGAGTAAAAATAATTATAATTTATATTTATTAATTTTTAAATACACTGTACGGCATAAGTAAGTTAAAAAAAATTATTTCTATTATATTATTTAGATGAGTAGTATTAGAAATAAATTATAAAGTCCAATTTTAACCGAAATTGCATTGTCCTTTCTAATGGTAGGGTCTAAGTCAATTCAACGTTACGTTAGGGTAACAGTTGAAGCGCTGAACTGATGTTTTATAATTTTTGATCATTAACTTACACATTATAACCATTGCTCTATTGGTTTTTATTAACTTATTAACGAACTAAATAACCAAAAAATAAATAAAACTCTCTGTCTTCAAATATTGGTTATAATACCGTTACGAATGGGTTTCTGCCATCTGGGGGAAAAATTGAAAACTCTGGGTTTTTTTAATTGACATATTCTGTAGTAGGGAGCATGTCTGCATTGATTTTACCAACAAGAAATCAATCTTGATATTTGCTTCTGTTGACAATTTACGGAAAAAATTATCCGGTGATGTTATAGTATAAAAAAAGATTTACAACTCCGTGACTATAATTATTGCACTTTGCGTAGGCCCTATATATATAATTTTTTTTCAAAAATAATATTATCATCTTTAAACTAACTATTTTTTATATCTTAACTCGCCCGGTCAGCTTGGAGACCTAATTATGAATATTTTACAACTCCGTTAATATAACTCCGTTAAATGTTTTAGTAACGATGTTATAGTTTCGGAAACGGAGTTGTTATAGTGTGCTGGATTTGTATATGTATGTGTGGAGATTCAATATAAAAATGCACAGATTTTGGGGCTAGTTATTTCTGACAGCTAGCATATTGAGAAAATACAGAAAAATTGACAAATCCAGGCGTCGATTTGGATTTTCTAAGTCATTACTGCTCAGCAATTATAAACGAAAACTTAATATTTTGGAATACGAATTCAACAATGACTTTTTCTCTATAAAACGAGGAGTTGTGCATGATTTCGTTTAAAATTTTGCCTAGTGTCTTATATATTTTTTGAAAAATTGAAATGTAGGTTTTAAAGCAGTGTTGTACAGTGAACTGCCAAAAATTATTAAAATACACACAAATTAATGTGACTTAAAATAAAAGTCAATCAATTTTCGTTTATTCCGAACACCAAGCTGACAGAACGCAGCTTGTTAAAGTAATAGTAATTACACAGAACGCAGCTTGTTAAAGTAATAGTAATTACACCGACAAGTAGGCCTACGTAGTGTGCTTACAGGTCATAGTACGAACAGATGCTTACAAGCTACTACAGGAGTCGAATTTAACTGTATGGCAGCCATGCAAGGCGCCCATCTGTCCTACCCTTATTTTATCAGCGCCACCTAGCGACTGACAGGCTGAGTCGACCTTTGGGATGAAGGCGGGTATCAATCGCGCTTCCTACTTGATACTCTGCTCTTCACGTCGGCGATGTTATCATTCATCTATATTAAGGTTAGATTGGATTGTTATTTGATTGTAATTTATCCCTCCGTGACCGATTTACAACTCCGTTAATTTATATTTTATATTAAAATGAATTTATTTAATGGTACATGAAGATAATTTATCGTCCTAATAATTTAGGTTGCTGTGTAATAATTTAATGTACACTTAATACTAATTAATCTCTAATTAAAAACATAAATATATTAAACTGTGCATAGGCTATATTAAGTTACGGAGTTGTAAATATTTAGGAATCAAAGTTGTATGTTTTCAAAATATAAAAACTAAAATGAAAAATTAGGCCAGATCTTTCAAATTTGTCAATTGTAGCCTAATCTGTCTGTTTAAAATTTCCATACTAATGCTCGGTCATTAATGATTATTCTGGATCACAACTTGTAAACTATTCTCTGGAAACAATAAAAGGATTGATTGATAAGCTCTCCTCAATATTAAGTATGCTTCAGCACTGGCAGTAAAATATTTTTTCAACAATTTTTTAATTTTGCATGACCTTTTTTCTCTAATTCTGAATTTGACTCCTTTTGTGAAATATACCCATATTCCTAGCTCAGTTTTCTTTGATTTTAAAATAACTGATCACCTTCATAAATATACTCAGGAATACCTACTTGCTTGAGCCTTAAAGTTGTACGACAGTGCAAAGTTGGATGAAGTTGAAACCAAAGTGTAACCACAAGAATTGCCTCCGACAAATGTGCAGTTAACAGATGTCGTTCCTAGGCATACACAACATTGAGTGTAAACCCTAGACCAGCGCGTCCCAAACTTTTCCGTGTCACGGACCGGCAGTAATTAACTTTCCGTGTCACGGACCGGCGGGAATTTTCCCACTGCAGAAGGACCGGTGCCAAATTTATTCATTATTTCTCTTTTTCGTTTTCGATCACCTAAATTCCTAAAAATGTACTAAAATTGATTTAAATGCATGTTTTTCCAATTCTATGACTCTATTGCCCATTAAATGCTAGCCTAAAAATAAGTGTTTTAGATATGACTTTTAATAATATAATAGCCATTTCTTGATTCCGAGACAATTTGACCAGTTTCTCGACTCACTCTGCGGACCGGAAACTGAAGGCTCACGGACCGGCACCGGTCCGCGGACCACCACTTTGGGAAGCACTGCCCTAGACTACCTACCATTTGCAGTGCAGCGTCAATAGCCAAATCTGAATGTTCATGGTGTACCGATCAATCACTTTAACGAAGTTAATAAATTATCATCTTTGTGAATGGAAGCGCATCGGAAAATTTGGAGCTAGCACGCAGTATGTGACTCTCGTAAACCGCTGTCAACTATAATTTTGGACAACTGGTATGTTCTACTGATTTTAATCAAATAACCTAAATAAACTTAAAACTTGAGCATGCTAATTACGAAACACTATTACTTAGCAAATTACGAAACATTATTGTTCATTCGCGTCGTATTTTCCCTGAATTTCCTTTGACGGTAATTTCTCTGAACTTAAAACTTCCAGCTGAACTTCAAGTTTGCGTGCAGTAAAAATCCACAAATTCTTTTCAAGTAGGCCTTCATTGCTTCGTTATACCGTAACACCTTGAATGATTAAGCGAAATTACTGGCTTAAATTTCAACGCAGAATGTAATCTCAATCACAGTGACGAATTATTTAGTGCAAAAAAGTTCTAAGTAAAAGCAGGAATGATGGATTAGCATTTGCACACATACCGGTCTTCCTGTTGGTCTTTGGTTTGGAGTCAACCTGACACCGGCTGTTTGTCAACAATCGAATGTTATCGATGGCTATATCAGAAATGAGAGGACTTCCCAGCGTTCCTTGAAACACAAGAGAGTACGAGCCGGACGGAAGACAGACGCTTGCCTCTTGCCAAGAATTGTACACAGTCTTACTCTTGTCGAACGGCAATTGAACGCGAATTCTTAACTTGGATAATTGGAACAGCTCAAGCTGGGACTCTCCACTGGATTGGTTGCGTGACATGTAGTAAGAGAACTGCAGTTTGGTTGACTGAGAGATGTTGACGAGTGGAGAGATCAACTGCACCCTGTCGCCCACTTGACCAAGGCGTGAGTTGAAAATTATGTAATTGCCTAACACATAAAACGATAGTCTCCGAAACAGGATACATAAACAAATCAGTGTCAGTTTACTTTTGATGAAAAAAACAATTCAATGCAATAAAATGCAGTTCTTTTAGCTTGTTGAGTGAACCAACTACGAAAAACAAGAACAAGCTTGCAATCGAAACTCCAATCGAAGACCCTCTTAAACGGTGACAAGACAATTCGGCGCCAGACAATTCGGCGCCAGACAATTCGGCGACAGACAATTCGGCGACAGACAAATCGGCGACAGACAATTCGGCGACAGACAATTCGGCGCCCAGACAATTCGGTGCCAGACAATTCGGCGCCGTTTGCGCCGTTTTACTTGCACACTTTCGTACTATTTTAAAGATTCGTATACGTATAGGATCGGATAGCAAATAAGGGAAACAGTAAACAATACCCAACTGTATAAAACGGCATGTATTTCGCACGGTCAGTAACAACCGTTCACCCATCACTGGAGAAACTTGTCTCGAAAATATAGAAGGAGCAGGACCTTGGTCGACTGAAGATGGAGAAACTCCTCGCCGGCGAGGCTCCCCCAACCAAGAGAAAGAGATACCGTGATCTAGATGAACGCTTACTAACTGTGGTCAATGATTACGAAAATCGTGATTTCATCTCTTACTTACGTGGATTTTGTCACTTTTTATTACAAGTGAAAATGTTAACATTACTTTAAGCAGTGTATACACAGAATTGACACTGTTAACATTACTTTAATCAGTATTTTCCGTTGACAGTATTAAGTACTATTAACTATGCGTTGGTTTTACTAGCTATGCGATTACAGATAAATCGCCAATTATACTCTGTCTTTATGTTGTTAAAAATTAGACTCTGTCTTTATGGTGTTACCTCTCCGATATTAAAGATTAAGCGCTATTTAAAATAAAATTACATGCTGTCGGGCGCCGAATTGTCTGTCGCCGAATTGTCTGTCGCCGAATTGTCTGTCGCCGAATTGTCTGTCGCCGAATTGTCTGTCGCCGAATTGTCTGTCGCCGAATTGTCTGGCGCCGAATTGTCTGGCGCCGAATTGTCATGGAACCCTCTTAAACGTAGGCCTCGTAAACTTAAAATTTCTAAAGCACTGCTCTAAAGCTAAGCACATGTATCCGCTTATTCACGAGTGCTGCGTCGTATCAGAGGGTTTGACCAGAGATCGATGTCCGATGGAGATCCGCGTCAGGTTGTCAATGAGATCAGACAGAACAGAGGATTTTCTATGGCTCGTTTCGTTCTAAAAGAACTAGACGATAAAGCTTGAAAGGGGAGGGTCGGATGGATCAGGGGTAGGAATTATTCAAGAGGTGAGACTTCGTTTTGGAAATGAAAGCCTGTGGGTTGATATGTAAAGAACCTGAGGCAGATTCATTCATTCATTCATAAATTTATATAGCGCCCCTTCCAGCGGACTACTCAGAGGCGCTCCCGACTCCAGCACGGCCAAAAAGTACAGTTTTGAGCTTAGTAAAGAAAGCTTCAGTAAAAGTCCCAGGAGCAGGGGTATCTCCTGGGGGGAGCCCGTTCCAGACCACTGGGCCCACCACGGAAAAGGCTCGATTCTGCATAGTTACAGTTCGTGCAAATGGGACTAAGAGGACCCCTTCTCTGCAGAGCGGAGGGGGCGGCGACCTTGAATACCCGAGGGGCAGCAAAGCTCCCGCAGGTAGACTGGGGCTAGCTAGACCCAGCTGACATCGTCGTACCAAGGCAGCAATCCTGTATTCCTTGCGCTGCCGGGTAGGGAGCCATTGTAAAGTCACCAGCTTATAGCTGGAGACATGACCAAATTTGGGTATTTTCCCCATAAGACGCGCTGCAGAGCGCAAGACTCGGTCCAGGCACACAAGTCGATTTAGAGGAAGGCCAAAGTAGAGTGACGAGCAGTAGTCAAGGCGGGATGTAATGAAAGAATGGAGTAGTGTGGTGGTGGCACTAGGGGTTAGCGAACGGGCAATGGTGCGAAGCTGGCGCAGCTGATAGTAGCAGTCCCGGGGAAGGCGGTGAATGCGTGGAGCAAGAGTTAGCTCCTGGTCCAACAAGACACCAAGGTCGCGGACCGTAGTTGAGAAAGCATTACTGGGGAATTCAGTTGCAAATGCAGCGAGGTCAAGTTTAGCAAGTTGCTTCCGGTTGCCTAGCCAGATAAACTTAGTCTTAGCTGGGTTTAGGCGCAGTCGATTAGACGACATCCATGCTTCTAGGCCCGCTAAGGTCCCACACATGTCCCGGACCGCTGAGATGGCATTTGATGACAGGCAGTGCTTGTACGCCTGTACGTCGTCAGCATATAGTTGACCCAAGACCGCATGTGTCGTAAGGAGTGAGGCAAGACCAGAAGTGTAAAGTATGTAGAGAATGGGCCCGAGGACAGAGCCCTGAGGCAGGCCATATTGAGCAGGGACCCAAGGGGACCTAGTGGACCCATGAACCACACAAAAGGAACAGTCATGCAGAAAAGAGGCTATCCATTCAAGAATGTTCCCAGTCAGACCAGATGAAACGCACAATCGCTCTAATAAGATCCCATGGTCTACAGTGTCAAATGCGGCGCTGACGTCGAATAGGGCCAGCAAGGTGACCTGGGCCCGGTCAATCGCCCCGTAGACGTCTGAGAGTAGTCGAAGCAGGAGCGTCTCAGTTGAATGATGCTTTCTGAAGCCAGACTGACATGGCGGAAGGAGTTTGTTCTCTTCTAAGTAGGCGACGAGCTGCACTGCAACGACTTTTGCGATGGTTTTCGAGAGGAAGGTGACGTTCGAAATCGGATGTCTCGGATCTTTGTCTGGGATCAGATGACGGTGGGTGAGTGGCGGCATTGGTGGGGTAACTGAGAAAATGCTGAAATCAGGATGAAGTTCATTATAGATTCGAGTGCTGTGTGGGGTGTGGATAGGTTGGAGTGACTGGAGGACGGGAGAGAGATAAGAGGATTGTTGGGAAGAGTGGGGTGACTGGATGGTGAAGCGTTCGCGAAGATACTTTGGCTGGGAGCATTGAAGGGAGTTGCAGATTAGCGATAGAACTTTGAAGAGGATACGCTCAGGCATTTCTAGCCAGCGTAGTGTTTAAAGGACGGGAGTGATAGCGTGATGTTTGGTGCAACTATCTCCCAAATGTTTCCTCAAACGGAGATAGGCGTTGATCATACGCCCTGTTACTTGTTTATTCATTCCACACCCCCATTACATTGTTTTATAGCTGAACCTAATAATATTAGGGAATCAAGTGCAGTCAGTTCTTGATATATAAATAATTATAATCAGCCTTCGACACTAAGTCTTCATTGTTCATTATCCCAAACCAACGCAACTATCCCCAACGTAATCTAATGTTATACTCTATTCTGCTGGCCTTGGATGCTGGTCAATTAAATATATCTATAAACATTAATTATCCCTGACAGCTAACAACTAATTATACCCTACCTAGTTCATCATTATAACATTTCAATTTACATGCTTAGAGAAGAATGTTTTGAGTGGAGAGAGTAGGTCATTGCAACACTTGGGTGTCTGGTGACAGCACGGACAAGAGAATTTTGGATGAGTTACAGGCACTTAATGTGGATCGATTCAAGGTTGAGGATAAGGGAAATACAGTAATCGAGCTTGGAGTAGACAATGGAGGTACCGATTGTGGAAGCAGTTTTATAGTAGAGCATGGGTCGAATGCGGCCGAGGTCACGATTATGCATGAAGCAGGTGCGCGAAGGTTGGAGATCTTATTAGAAAACGAAAGATGTGGATCCCTGCATGCTAGGATTGCTCTCATGCTAGTCGGAGGTAAAAGCGAAATATGAAGAGCTGCATGGAAGGGCCGAGGATTTTCTTGATCTGATCTGGAAGGCCAAGAGTTACAAGTTCTCTTTTGACAGAGTTAAGGCAGTAAGGCATACATTTAAAGATTAGACTGACCATATCGAGTGGTTGAGCACTGGAGAATTAGAAAGTGTTGAGGAGAAAGATGTGAAGAGTTGGGTGTCGTCTGCGTAAAGATATTGGTCACCAGAATAAGATTTTAAAACATGGCTTAGGGTTGCAGTGTAAAGGATGAAGAGCAGGAGCCATACATGAAAGAGCATCTCAGTTTATATTTTCATTGACTCAAATAAGTCCAGCGTTTGACTGTTATAAACTTTAAACTTCAAAGCTTAGACTCGTTGTTTCTTCGAAGGAATTTAGCCTCGTTATAGAAGGCGTGACACTTATCATTCAGAGTTAGGAGAAAAGACTGAGAGGCTTAAGACGTGGGATTGATTTGAGGCACTGGTTCGGTAGAGGAAGTCACATAGGGAGTGTCCGCGTAGGGATTGTAAGAAGAAGCAAAGAGATGAAATTGAGCAAAAGGCATCGGCAATACAGGGTAAGGGTAGGGAACTTCGTAGTGGAGAGGGAGACCGACGATGGAGAAAAGAGTTAAAGGCTTTCCAGATATCTCATGAATTGGAAGAGCTGGAGTGGATGAGTAATACGAGTGACGAGTAATGTGGCGGACAGGCCACAAGGTAGAGTTCAGGCTGTTTGGCCTATAATGGCCTAATGATATTGATTTTCTGTTAAACGGTGTCGCGCCTCTTAGTCGCTAGGTGGCATGGCCGCGTGTACATACGCTCGATTCGTTTATAATAAAAATAATAAAAAATATACAGGCGCTTAATATTAGCCATTTTATCGTTTTAATATAGTAATTAAATGAAATTACATCTTCCCACGGACTACAATTGATGACTAAAGATAGGCATCGCCAAAATTAATCCTTAGGAGTTCTATCTCTTAGACATCTACCTTATATTAAAATCTTTGGTAGGGACGCACTTATAAGCGTTGAGATGCTACATTATACATTGATCACGGATGAATATAGACTGCCTCACCGTGCATCGCTTATAATGTAGAGTAGCGACAGTTTACTATTTTGCATGTACGATACGGATCTTTTGGTATCGTTCGGTTACGGTTAGCGAAAAATACCACACACCAGTGCGGTAAGCGAGTGAAAACAGTTCGTGAAAGTTACGGGCGCACCGCGTCCAAAACAAGACTAATCAGTGCGCTCCGGAGTTACAGTCAAAGCAAACGCTCTTTGGGTGTCCGGACCGTTTCCGCTGATTCGGCAGGGCTGGGGGCCCACCCTGTCGTGATCGCGTGGCGGTTTGAAGCCCGATTGCGGGAGTTTATCGGCTGAGTATAACTCTGGGAAGACCGAGCTTGAGCATTAAAGGCTCACAGGTCTAATACGGGGTAGGCGAGACCCCGGTGATACCGTTCGGAGAGTACGGGGAGTTACCGTGAAATCACAGTCCGGTTTCCGCGTAAAGATCGGAGTACGGGAGAGACGGGAAAATCAGTCAACGGCGAGCGAAAAATCACAGTCCGGTTTCCGCGTAAATATCGGAGTACGGGAGATACGGGAAATAAGATAACGGCGAGTGAAAAATCAAAGTCAGGTTTCCGCGTAAAGATCGTAGTACGGGAAAGACGGGAAAATCAGTTAACGGCGAGTGAAAAATCATAGTCCGGTTTCCGCGTAAAGTTCGGCGTACGGGAGCGAACGAGAAATCAGTCAACGGCGAGTGAAAAAGTACGGGGAAAATTTCCCAGTGACCCGGTTCGATCAAATACGGGGAGGGCGACCCCGTTGGTGACAGATAGATACGGGGAAATCCCCCACTGGTCCGATTCGTTAACATCTGGTAAACTTGCACTTAAATCTCAACCATTGCGGATAGACCCCATCCGCATATTCTTTTCTATTCTTTTCAACTTGCGGGTCTACCGCACCTTTTCTACTTACGGGACTTACCGAAAAATCATAGTTGGGCTATTTCCGCGGTTTCCCCGTGGAATATCTTTCGTTGCGTACTTAGCGTCGTTCATAGTTACTCCCGCGCTTTCCCCGCAAAATCTATCTCTACTAGTGGGACTAACCACTATATCCTTATTCGCGGTTTTCTCCGTTTAATATCTTTCTTTGCGATTTTAACGTCGATCATACTTACTACCGCGGTTTCCCCGCGGTAAATCTCTACTTGCGGGACTAACCGCATTATCTCTCTCTGTTCGGATAACTACACGACAGATCTGACCGTGGTTCGTTCAGGTGTGAGGGACAGTACGATTCCCTAACAGGGAAGTAAATATACAGGTCTGTGAGAAACAAAGGGGTAACGTTAGTGACACTTACCCCTGGTTTCTGAGCTTCTGTGCGCTCCCGGGCACAACCGTAACGTTCGCTATCTGATTCGGAAAGTTTGATCAACGAATACCTGAGGCGGAGTAAGGGCCCACTCTGTTGGCAGGTCCGGGTCAGATTGATTCGGATAGCGGGAAGAAAGGTTGTGTAAGACTCAAGCCGGGGAAGGGTATACTTGCGAGACACAGCGAGTCAACGCCCTTGGTGAGGAATACGATAACCCCAGGTGGGTAGATCAACGCAGACCAAGATAGTTACCGATACGAGAGGATCTGGATAGTCGGATATCCAGATCAAAGTGAGATCAACGCAGACCAAGAAAGTGACCGATACGTGTACATCGGGTAGTCGGATACCCGTATAAATAGATATATGCTTGTCGCAACACACAGCTCTGAGAACTGACTGAAGTGCGAGGCTGGGCCCCCTCGTGCGTAGGTCGGAACGAAGTTCTGTGTGTAGATAGTGAAAGTTATAGAGAGAGGACCTTCACTATCAGAGTCCGTGATACCTTACCAGTGTTTCTTTCTATCAAATTAGAATTTATCACTGTGTTGGTCGTGCTTTGCAACACAGAGGCGAGTAAGGAACTTACTCCGTTAATTGTGGTGCATGACAATCTACGTGTGCGGCTGCATGCCAAACACGGAAATGGACGGAGAGACATATGAAGGTAGGAGGACTCATTGCCCCATGGACATTTGTGTAGGACGAGTTGACGTAGAGAATTGTCCCCAGTATTGTCTAGGCCGAGTAGACATAGAGAGTTATTCCAAGTATTGTCTAGGCCGAGTTGACGTAGAGAGTGGTTTCAAGTATTGTCTAGGGCGAGATAATTTACAGTCTTGTCATAAGTATCCCTGGTTTCCAGAACTTAGAGAACGTTTGGTGTCCCCTATTATTGGCGAGAGCTTAGGAGTCAGAAGATGTAGAGTGGTACGTAAAAGTTCAGTTCAGGCGGAGAAGAAGAGAAAGCCCGTAGCTAAGAGGGTATGCACGAAGAAAAAGACTCTAGCTGGTAAAAGAACGAACCCTGTTCTGAGAAAAGGCCATCCTCAGGACGTTGCCCATCCGGCGACCGTGGAAGAAGCAGAGCCTAACTCCGAGACGGAAGTATATAGTGTTACCTCTCTTAAAGCAACGGCAAATGCTAAGCCTCCCCTGACAGAAACGGTTACTTTGGGTAGAGATGGAGAACAGCCATTTTACTATGAAGATACACAAGGCAGTGACTCGGGCGGCTTCAGACGGATAGTGGGCTGGAGCCGACACCGTCCCGCGAGCAGAGAGGTAGCTTCCGGGCGGCGGTCGCCACAGTAATACTTTTTCTTAGCGTCAGCAATAAATTGGTGATATTTGTTGGTGACAGATTTCAGAGTAGTAAGGTCTATTGCTTTGGCTATGGGTCAATAGTACCCTTGTAGGTGTGTTTGAAGCGTCCGCGAAAGGTTTTGAATGCCTGAACACATGAAGTGAACCAAGTGTCATTAGTGTGTGTACTCTGATTGGTAATGAGTGTGGCATGATTATCGAGGAGATTAGAAAGTGTAGAATTGAAGGAAGAAAGGAGGTCATTGAAGGAAGAGGAGGGTGTTAAGAACCAGTTGAGAGTTAAGGATATCTTGCATGAAGGCCTTCGTGTCCATGAATCCAATTCGACGGAAAGAATGGGAGGATGCGGAAGACCGAGGAAATGTTTTCCAGATTTGCAATGATGAAGTATGCTGAGAACAAAGTGAGATAATTAGGTGATAAAAGTGATGTTGAAAAGGTGATAATGAAGACAAAGGTGTGGCTCTTGATGTATGTCGGGAGGCTGATATATTGAATGAATGAAGTTGGCCGAGGAGATGCAGAATGTCCGATGCAAGGAGTTCAGATGAATGTTGAAGTCTCCGGTTAGTATGAACTCGTTGGGAGTAGTTGCCTCAAGTGATAGAAGCAAGTTAAATAGGTCAAGAAAGACCCCAGGGTTTGGAGGTATAGGAAGACGAGGACGATAGATGCTGAAAACAGTTGGTAGATCAGAGGCGAGTTGGAAAGCGAGAGTGGCACATTCAAACGATCAAAAGTTACTTCGGGAGTGTTGAGCACGACGGCCGGTATACATGAACCAGGAATGCGATGCCGCCGCCAAGAGTTTTTGAGGACGTTATGCGAGGAGCGCTGTATAGGGAATAACAAGTGTAGTCAGAGAGATGAGCGTTGGTAGTTGAGACAGTTATCCAGTTTCTGTTAATGTGAAGAGGTCAGTAGGGCGGCAGCATGAGACATTTAGACAAGATCCTGAGAATGGTGGCATTTTAGGACTAGCAGGGACTTGAAGTTAAGAGAATGAAGGAATTAAATTTTAGTGGGTGAGTCTGAGGGTACAGCTAGTTGTAGAGCTACTGCGAGGGCCAGAGATGGGATGGATATCACCGGAAAGTGCTATTGCAGGTAGCAGTGTCAGTGGGTTTATGGCTGGCGAGTATAGCGTCGGACGGCGAGGGTGAAGGATGTAGGAGAGGGGCTGGAATGTATATGACCATGGTGCACACTGTAGGTTAGTGGCAGTAGGTTGGCACTGTCTTGGTAGTGCGAAACTGGGGATGAGTTGAGATCGCAGTGCCCGACGGGATTTATTACGAAGGAGAGTACCAGAAGAGGGAATATCAGAAAAAGCGGCGACATAATTGTAATTCAAGATCTCAGGCGGCGCATGTAAACAAAGGTGAAGGGAACCTGTGAACAATGAAAACTAAAAGGGAATTAGACATTTTACCGGTATATTGGGGTACAGCAGCTGACAAATTTCACATCTGGCAACCAATGTGCCCCTTTCATTCCAGATAGAACATGGGTAGACGAAACTGCGAAATAAGTGCGGAAGCGCTCAGTGCACGCGAAAGAGCTGAGCAAAAGAAAGAAGTTAGTGTTTGTGAACCACTGGGTAATAAAGAAGTTACAGGCGAAACTAGTTGAAAGATTTTTGATAAGACCAACAAGAAGAATAAGATGCTGTCTTGAAGCAAATATCAACACTTAAAAATCAATCGGTTCGATCTACCCGTCCTGTCTCATGAAAACAACACTTAATATAAAACCAATCCAATTCCAATTTTAACAGATAGGCCTACATAAAATTCATGGTTATTCAGATAAATATCTATCCGATCTAATTTCGTCTGTTCTAGCAGTTGAAATCTAAGTTAAACAATGCGAATTACACAATGGAAAGTAAGGAGAAAACAAGAGAAAGGACAAACCATTAAGAGATCCACTGCCGTCTGTTATTGGTCCCTGGAAGCTGACGTCCTCAGTGTCGCTGGCTGTTCTACGTGCCCACCACAGAAAATCCAGTGATTCAGTTTCATATCCGCACAGGTAAGGGTCTTCAAAATCACAGTTTACATCTGTCTTGTTCGCTGAAATCAGGTCGAATATCACAATTTAGCCTATGTCTATTTATTTATTTTGCACATACATTTTTATTATATGTGTGTAGGTCTATATAACTCGAAAAATGACTCGTTGTAGACGTTAGAAGACTAATGATTTATATACAGAAAGAAATGCTACCATCTCTGTGATCACAATACTACTACTCAGTAATAACTTGGAGATAATAATAATAATAATCGTTTATTCAATTCGATCTGTCGCCACAGTATGATTACATGAAATAATAGGAATATATGATAGCAAGTTAAACAGGAGTCGATTTTACAACTGTGTGGCAGCCTCTAAAGCCCCGATCCGTCCTACTGCTTCTCATTTTACTATAGCCCTCTAGGAAGTGGAAGGATGAGTCTACCTATGGGGCTAGCGGATATCGAACCCGCGCCCTTCTGTTCTTCGTCCATTTGTGTTATCATTCATCCGCCACAGAAGAATAACATTAAATGAGTTTTCATTCATTCAAATTGATTGATCGTTTGCTTAAAAGTTGATAGTAAGGCTTATTTGACTTATCTTGACCTAAACGCTACCTCGTTGTACAAGTTTTGCATTTCACAGGATTTTTATGTTCTTTCGAGATTGAAACTTGAATGTACCGCAGAGTTGCTTGTCTTCATCAGATCTGTCGTCACAATCAAAAATTCCGTTACACGCCAGTTCTTGTGGTATGCACATTCCATCGCCACACTCAAAGTGACTCGTGTTTCGACATTCTGTTGAGCATACCAACAGAAAGACAGTGATTTATAAGCGACAGGTAAACTGAAGAGCAGGACGTTTCTTATAGTCCGGTAGACAGATGGCTAACATTTGCGGAACTGATTAATATTGATTTCTTGAATATCGCGTTCCACATCCACAGCTAAAGTCATCCGATAATTATTTATTCGGGCGATTCTTTGACCGAGGCATTCCGAATAACTAAAGCATACTACAACATCTGACGTCACGACATAATAATGATCAGTTCAACACCGGTAAATTGTCTTTCAATTGCTGGAGTAGTCTTATACTGCTGACTTCTTGATCAAATAAGATTGAACAGCGAATCAAAATGCCTGGAAGTGATGGGAGCTACAAGTAATTTTTTTCTTTGATAAAGCGCTTAAACAAAGCAGCCAGCGTATGCTTTACTAACCGCAGTATTCGATGTAGCAAAGTGCTAATCGAATAGCTGTGGTGCTAGGTGCGACAGTGGTTCCGACGAGACAGGAAGGCCAAAACCAGGCTGAGTTTCCGAGGATATTTCTGCAATAGTTTCGGCTTTCTTTGATGTTGATGTCTGTCAGCTGAGGTCCATAAACACTGTCTACTTCCGACCATGTAAGACACGACTCACCAGACGCAGATTGATTCATTGTCCCAATGTAACCGGTGCCCATCGGATTCACGCGACATTCTCGCACATTTTCTAACGACAAACAAGTGTTGGGATGCTAAATTATGTCTTTCACTGCATTAAATTAAATGAAATTGATGGAATCAGAAATTCTGTAGGGTCTAAAGCTGTTTCCAAAAGAAATCAAAACTACACAAATCCATTTTCGCAACTTTTTGAGAATTAACTCTTGTTCAGCTTCATTTGCAAAGCTGACTTCTATTAGGATGGCAATATGCAGCTACGGATAGGCCTATGCTTCTTATTGTCAACTCAACAGTATCGATCGCAAAATTGACTCATCAACTGTCATTGGGAATTCTAAAGTGTTGTATGCAGATAAATTACGTAGTTTAACTGAGTTTTATTTACTGTTTCCGCCTGCGGTATTAAGAAAAACTATAGCCCAAAAGCTTAGCATAGTCGTTACCGAATTTCTCGCATGGTTGTACGATGATGTCGTCAACAGCCAATTCGGTATCGCTGACGCGTCCTCTACGTCCCTCGATGACAACTCGATGGACACCGTCGGGCAGTTGAGTGAACAAGCGATTCCATCCGGCCACTGCCTGTCCAATGCTTCTAATGACCGTCACTTCCGACTTCTCTTCTGAGATGACGATGATTGACAGGGCAGGCTCATCGAGGGAAGCACCCGGCCAGAAGAAGAGTTCAGCGCACTGACCGGTCGTGTTTATGTAAGGCGACTGAAGGCGCGCAATGTAACCGAGACGCTGGCCGCTCGTTTGCATCAACTGAAAATGACCGTTAACTGCAATAAAACACCAAGACGTGTCTCGGTTTATCTGAGCGAAGCAGAATAATTGGACGCAGAGTATCCATAGGCCTACATTGGTATTTGCAGGAGCAAATCGTTTAATACGAAAAGGAAACAATGAGCGGTCGCTCGGTGTTAACACAGTGACGGTGTTTACGCAACTTGATTAGCATACAGAAACGAGCGTTAAGGGTTATTGCCAAAGCCCCACTCCTGGATTACACAGGGAAGACCTATTCGCTGAATTCAAATTACTCAAAGTGCACCAAATAAAAACACTAATAATGGGCACCTTTATGTTTTGCTTTACACATAATATCCTACCCCTACTTTGCATGACTACTTCCAGTGTAGATATTCAGATATTCACAACCACTACAACAGGTATTTGGGCAAGTATCGCCCGGCGTTTGCTCACTTAAACTCACGTAAATTCTCAGGCAAGCGTGTAGGCTCCTCCGTATGGAATGAGATGCCGACTGAAATATGCCGAACGACCAATATGCATAAGTTTCGTAGTACCTCGCACTGGTAGCGCTTCTGAAAGGCTTATGCTATGAGAAGCGCTTTATAAATGATCAAATATAATACAATGTTCAAAACGATGCTGCGCAATAGCCTAATAACTTGTGATCAGTAATCAACTGACTGGTAGGCCTTGTGCATAAACAGGTGGCTAAAGCTGTATCTGACAGCTGCGCTGGTCGAGTGGCCCAGCAACGTCACAGCGCCCCACTCCGATTCACGCATATTCATGACCCCCGTATTGGGCCGACCTGTGAGTGGAAAGATCTTGGCTAAACATGGTAAACAATCGATCTATTTTTTCTGTTTTGTCCTGTAGTTAAAACTTGAACTACCACTAGATGTAGTTGCTATCTTTTACACAGGTGACCCTACGTAGCGGGATTCCCATCCCTTACTGGACCTCTTTGTTACCTAACGATGAAACTGTGTAAATACACTGTTTAAACTGGTTAACAATAAATAATGATTGCTTGATCTCTTTTTTGCCCTAGCCTACAACGCGGTTAGGTTCTCATTGTAGAAACACAGCTGCTGAAAGGAGGAAATAAACGTAAAAACACTGTTAGTAAAGTTTTTAAGACCAGAGGTCTTGGTCTGAATTGTGTTGTATCTATAAATTTTATAGCTCCTCCCGCAGTGCTGAATGGCAGATAAATGGCTCTTACGAACATTAATAATGATTATTAGTTTATTAACCTACGTAAGTTAAGAGTGTTGTCGAAGTAGATCGACGTTGTAAACGACTTCGCCTGTGCCAAAGTCCAGATGTCTTTGGCTGTCGTATCGTTCGTCAGTGGACAAAGGCCGTCTTCGAAATTGCAGACGAATTCAGATGGCTCTAGAATTTCCAAACAGAGAATAATTATTATTATCGCTTCTCCCGTCTTCCTCGTTATTGTCATTACCTGTTTGATTGTACTGATAAGTCAACTTATTTGATCTACCATGGCAAACATCAGCTCTAAAGAAATCGAATACAAAAAAGAATCTTATGTACAAAGAATGCATAAGAAAAACTGGATGCAACGATTATCTTTTTAAAAACTATAAAGATTATAGAAACAAGCTCACCACTTTGCTCAAAGCAGCTGAAAAATTACTATGCGGATAAACTGGAATAATTATCATGAAAACAATTTACATAAAGTGTGGAAAATTATTAACACAATAATTGATAAGAAGACTTAGGCCTAAAAGGACAGTTTTACTGAGATTATTCACGATGGAAAGACTTTAACTGATCCCACCGCTATAGCTGACAGATTTAAGATATATTTTAATAACTAGACGTTTCTACCCGGCTTTGCCCGGGTTTTACCCACGCGTAATTTTTAACGGCTGCAAATAAAGGCTACTTACTTACTCTATATGCTGAAGGGCTTCAAATATTTTAAATGTCCACATAGGCCTATCTGAACGATATTTGATGTGAAAATAGTTTTTCCCCGTGTATTTGAATTTAATTACCTATGACTCAGCTGCTGCCTCGTTTAGCAAAATAATAATGAGTTGAAAATAAGAGGCTACCGCACGGGTTATCTCTACCTTATATAGCCCTATTATTTGTTTCCCGGGCTAAATAATATAATAGTAGACGAAGCTCGATCGTGTTCCATTACGCTCGTAATTTTTATTTCGATTGCGCCTGATCTTCGCGTGACGTAAAAACAACATTTCTCTTACGTCACGCCGTTCAAGCGAGGTTAAAATATGCATATTCATGGTCTCCGTTAATGGTATTACGGAACCTTATAATTTTGAGGTTTAAAATGTCCATATGTCAGCGTTTAAGTAAAATTGCGAGCTGAAAATAGTCGCGTTGAACTAAGCGTGGCGTAATAATGTTTCGTGCGATTTTTCAAATCGCTAAAGCGTTCCGTTTCGGAGCCTTTAGAAACGGACAAACAAACATAAGGAAGGACAACGTAAACAGACTTAGACTTATATTATAAGATATTGGTCCTCAGCTTGCCCAGGGTATTTCTCCAGTTTCTGAATGTCACACTGACTACTCAAAATCCAGACTCCTACACTCCATTTATTTAACCCAGTCTCACCCCAGGAAATTATTGATATTATAGCTAACACTAAAAATTTCTCACAGTAAAGGGTTTGATGACATTCCAGCAATGATGTTAAAACAATGCTTCTATGATATTTCACTCGTATTGTCTGAGATTTTCAACCTATCATTGTCTAATGTATAGTCTTTCCGGAACAACTGAAAATTGCTAAGGGAATTCCAATTTTTAAGTTTGGTGATAAATTAAAAGTCTGTAATTACAGACCAATCTCCATTTTATCTCCTTTTTGAAAAGATTTTGGAAAAAAATTATAGTAGGCTTCTTGGATTTGTTACTCAAAATGATTTGCTTGTGGATTGCCAGTTTGGTTTTTAAAAGAATTTATCTGCCTACATGGCACTTCTTGAGCTTGCAGAAAATATTAACCAATCTATTGATGAGCATCAACTGACCATAGGGATTTTCCTAGACCTGGCAAAGGCTTTTGATACTGTAAATCACAAGATACTATTAGACAAGCTTGAACACTATGGAATCATAGGCACGCCTCAAATGTTTTCTCTAGTTACTTATGAAATAGGTTACAATATATCTCTATAGATCACTCTTCCTCAACTAGTTTGTTGGTTAAATGTTTAGTTCCTCAAGGTTCAACCTTTGGACCTTTGCTGTTTATCTTATACATAAATATTTACATTCTGTGCCAGTGTTAAAATTAATCATGTTTGCCGATGACACAACTATTTTTACCTCCAGATATAGTCCCTTGGTATTAGCTTATACTTTAAATAATGATTTAATGTTGATAAGCCATTGGTTTTCTGCAAACTTGTTATCTTTGAATTTAGACGAGACCAATTTTATTATTTTGGGTAATAGGGTGATTCCTGATATGGAATTCAACCTAAAATTATTTCTGAATAATGCGCGACTCCCTCCAAACCAAATTTCTGGGCGTTTTAATTACTGATAAGCTTAAATGGAATAAACATGTGGATATGATCACCAACAAGGTGTCAAAGGTAGTTGGCATTTTACGTTAGGTTGGACATTTATTACATGCTGATAAACTGAAGCTATTGTAGCATACTCTACTAAAACCATAAATATCATATCAATTACTGCTGTGTTGTTGGGGCTTCTCCTTATAGAACCTGTAATTTGGATCCATACTGAAGCTTCAGAAAGCTGCTTATTTGGCTCACTCCAACCCATTACTCAAAAACTCAATATTCTGAAAATTTACGACCTGTCGTATATGTCTATTGTAATCCTTATGTTCAAGTTTGGAAATAATACCTTACCCTCTTATTTAAAAATTATTCATATCAGTTGCTCAAATGAATTCATATGATACTCGTGGGTCTAATAAATATGTTGTCCCCTATGCCCTTACTACTTGTCGATTTAATAGTTTCAGAATTCTTAGTCGTCGATTGTGGAACACTTTATCAGATGATTATTAAGAGAGAAAATAGTCTCTACATTTTCAAGAAAAAAAGTTAAAAAAAATTCTAATGTTGATGTGTAGCTATTGGTCACTATACTTCTATCTGCTCACCTGTCTTTAACTATATCATACTTTGCATTTAATAGGCCTGTGTTAGCGTTACTTTACCAATCTTCAAATTTTTATTAAGTTTATTATAAAGATAATAAAGTCATTATTGATATTGATACTATTGTGGTGCAGTACTGCTGCTATTGTTGCCAGAGCTCGAAGGTACGTGTACCCTAAAATAGAATACGTTAAAATACGTACGTACCTTTAAAAAAATAGAATACGCGTATGCTACGTATCATACACGAAAATTTTATTTATGGTTTACTAAGCGACCCATAGCCTACGTATAATCTGATAAATTATAATGAGCAATGACGTGGTTAACGTATTTTTGTATTGTTTACGTAGGCTACCCTAAAATAGGGTACGTTAAAAAACGTACGTACCTTTCAAAAAATAGAATACGTATGGTACGCACCCTCGAGCTCTGATTGTCGCTATTCTCTTACTACGTTTACTTTTAGTTAAGTCATATTTAAGTCCTAATTAAGTATCAAATACATTTATGAATAATAATCAAGAAAGATGGGTCAAGCTTAGTATAAGCAATTAGCTTTTCTTGGCTCCTGTTGCACTGTAGGGGCCTACTTGCTATTTCATGTTTTAACCTAAAACCTGTTCAATAAACAAATTCAATTCCATACTGGATCTTACGATCGCTCGACATGCTTTCGAGTCAAAACTGGATTGTTCCTTTCAATGCTGCACTCGTTCTAGGAATCTAGGTTGTTCAGAGCTAATCAGTTTTAAACCGATATTGTAATCAAAAGCGTCTAACACCTCGACCTCTCCTATGCATCAGCCGTTCAATTTAAGATTAAACTCTTGTACATAACTGTTTTTACGTCATAATATCCTTTAAACACTACTGGTAAATAAAATTATAATTCAATAACTCATTAGCGCCGTTATCATAATACGCGAGGCATCACTTCAAGTGAGATCGTAGTCAGGATACAATACACGAAGTTGGGCTTCGACGACCCGATGCATTAAGGCACTTGCAAGAGATTCACAGGACGCTTGTTTGAAACTCTAGTCGTTTACCCGTCTGTCCTAAGACGGCTTAAAAAGAATTTGAAACTGTGTTTTCCACTGTGCGTGAAATGATTGTGCATGTAGATTATTGCCCGTCATGAGGCGGTTTTGAAGCCATTTGAAAATGGGTTTCCAGTATGCGTGAACTTATTGCCCGTCAATAGACGGTTTAAGTTTAAGGGTTTTAAAAAATTTGAGCGCATAATGCGAAAACAGCGCCACCTACTGAAACGAAATGAGTCTATTTATTATTAACTTAAAAACGTAAACAACAGCAGCGCCAACTACTGAACTGAAATGAGTTTCATCGGTTCATAGCGAAAGAAAAATAAGATGGTTGCTGCCTATAATTGCCTCATAATCAAGCTGTGATACTTTCTTACTGAGGCTGCGCATTCTTCTATAGAATTCGACCCTGTTAACGTCAGCGGAACAGTTGTAAGTAGCGTTAGCAACCGAGTCGGAGGCATTGGAGCGTGGTAGCCATTCGCCCGTGTAGGCGCTGAGGATGCAAGTGCGACTGGTTCGGTTGAAGAGGAACGAACTGCATTCCGTGTCGTATACGTTTGAACACAGACTCCGACAGACAGATCTCGTCGCTTCTCCCACAAGGATGTTGCTGTCAGCAAATCTCTCCGGAATCACGCATATCCCAGAGTAGAGGAGGTATTCTTCGAAATTGACTATACGCAGAAGGAAAGACAGAGAAAAAGGATAGAGTCAAATGAAGATCATTTTTATGTACTTAGAAACTAAATGCAATTTATCTATCGTTTTAATCAGTGCAATAATCCATAATGCTATCTCCTGCTGTATCATTTACCCTCAGTGCACAATCTTCTAATTCATTCATTCATTCATTTCAGAGATTTATATAGCGCCCCTTGAGATTATCTGCTCAGGAGCGCTTCCGACCCAACCCCGGCTAATGGAAATAGTCTTGAGGTTAGAATAGAACATGGCCGCAAGGGCTCTATGCATTAGGCGTAGATCCACAGGGAGCCCATTACATAATTATTGCAGGGCCAGCACCAGAAAAAGCACAGCGCAGTATAATAGAAGTCCGGACCGGGGGATAAGAAGCTGAGCCTGCCTAGAAGAGCGAAGAGAACCACGTCGCTGACGCTAAGGGTGGAGCTTGAGGGATCCTGTAAGTAAACAAGGGCCACACACGCGAGGCAGCGCCAAACCAAGGCAAATAATTATACTGTACGTAATCCGATGTGGGAAACGAAGCCAATGCAAGACCTCCACCATATATTCAGTGACATGGCCGAATCTTGGGGTGCGACCAATAAGGCGTGCCACTGTGTGTAAGACCCGA
Source organism: Aporrectodea caliginosa (assembly GCA_020284085.1). Lineage (NCBI taxonomy): Eukaryota > Metazoa > Annelida > Clitellata > Crassiclitellata > Lumbricidae > Aporrectodea > Aporrectodea caliginosa. The sequence continues at coordinate 527,956 of JACEVL010000233.1, read as the reverse complement.
TCTAAACATCCAAACCGAGCCGCCGGAAGACCCACGTAGAGGGCGCTGTAATGATCAAGACAGGAAACAACAAAGGAGTGGATAAGCTTTAAGGCAGCACCACTGGTCAACGTTCACGAGGCTCTGTAGGCCTGGATGTCCTCCAATCGCCTGCGGCTTAGCTCATCTAAGACTCAGGTCATTTCACTTGGCATGCGCCAGCAGCTCGCCAGGATTGACCTGGAGGACCATGCCCAGGAATTCCCACAGTTGCCTTCTCATCCTTAGTCAGGGGCCTTGGGGTCACATTGGACCAAGAAACATCCTTCGCGCGGCGTATCAGCCCGCTATGCCGCGATTGTTACTACAGGCTGCGTCAGCTTAGAGTGGTCCTCCGTTCCTTAACCTATAATGCTTCCTTAACGCTTTTCTCTGTTGTTTACCGTCTCTATTATTGCAGCGTCCGCTATGTGGGTCTTCCGGCGGCTTCGGCTGGGTGTTTGGATCGGGTCTTATGCCCGACGGCACGCCTTATTTATTGGTTGCATCCCAAGATTCGTCCAAGTCACTGAATATATGCTGGATGTCTTGCATTGGCTCCCTTTCCCACATCGGATCACTTACCGGATCTATTCCAGTTTATACCGAAACTGTTTTACTATCCTACCTCTCTGAAATCTACTCTGCGATTGATCGGTCGCAGGTGTCGTTGTTGGCCCTGTATGATGTCTCTGCTGCTTTTGACATGGTCGATCATGACATCCTCCTGTATACAGCCCTTGAGACCGCATGCGGTCTTATGGGCTACTCCGTCCTTTGGTTTCGATCCTACCTTACGGACCGCACACAAATGATAATTTTAGGTGGATTAGATCAAATTTGGTGTTCCTCAGGGATCAGTATTTGATTCTCTCCTCTATCTTCTGTATACAGCAGACATCTCCGCTCTTTATGCAAAACACTTAGCTGTCAGACTTATTGCCCGTCTGCCGCGATTCTCCCATATCTCTACATTCGTGTTTGAACAACTACATTGGCTACCTCTTACTGCACGCATCCAGTTGAAGGTACTTTTCCTCATTTGCCGATCCTACCTAGGTCTTGCCCCTAAATACCTCTGTGACTTTATACGTCAGCCCACCTCTTCTGCTTCCCGGCGCCCGCCCCGTTCTTCGGATAGTCTTGTCCTTTTTGTACCTCGTGTAACAAACGCCATAGCCCAGACCCGTGCCTTTGCCTGCAGTGGCCTTTCGCTATGGAATCAACTTCACCTCTTAGTTCGCACCACAAATGGTCCACCATACTATCCGGTGGCAGTGCTACGTCTTTTCGCTACCTGAAAACTTGTCTTTATTCTCTGTGACTGGGAGCGACTGATTGGTGCATGTGCACTGTGAGAGCCGCTATACAGATCTTTAAATACAATACACTGGCGCTGTGTCTTTTCCGTTGCTGTCCCTGCAATCTGGAATGGACCTCTGTGGTACTACGCATAATGCATAGAACCCTTGCGGCCACGTGCTACTGTAATATTGAAGGGTGCTATATACATTTCTTAAATAAAATTCGAATTTACTAAACTGGTCAATGGTCAGTCTTGGCGCTATACACATAATCAGGTCACGGGTGCGTTCCTTTGTTCTATTCAGAGATGCCCATGTCTACCAAAGATCAGGTTCACCACACATATATATAGGCTACGGGTTAATAAACCAAAATAAGTAAGTAAGTAAGTATATTCTTTATTAACCAACTGCTAATCGCACTTTGGTGTACACACATCTTATACATGCAGTTAAAAAAGATAAAGTATCCTAACAATAAACGTTTTTCGCATTAAGTAAGTTAGTGACAATAACCCTTAATAAATCAACATCACTTTGGTGCACAATCATTATAATAGTCCTCCATATATCTAAGAAGTCGGCCAATCTTGATTAGACCTTATATATCATCCTAGTGATGAAATCTTTACGCATTAAATTATCTGCTGGAGGAATGATACGGTCATGAGCCCGGGGGCGGAGGGAATACTTAGAAGTTTTAACTGGGGGGAGCAATTCATGTAAAACATGCCCATTATCCACTAGGATCGATGAAAAAAGGCGGGAATCAGCCTTTATGCATCACCTTGTCACCTTGTGCTGTCAGTTCTTGGAACTTTAGCGACCTTCATGATCAAGCCTCTCCATTTCCTTCTGTCCGCCGTCGCATCTCTCAGTTCTGCCAAATTCATTCCAGTTGTTTCATGTATCTCGTCCATCCACTTTTTCCTTGGTCGTCCTTGTTTTCTCCTTCCCTCTCCATATGCTAACATCATTTCCTTTTCCAGTCCATCTGATCGCATGACATGACCAAAGAACCTCAACTTTGCTCTTAGCACGGTTTGTTGTAGTGTCTCTTCCTTCTCAATTCCAATACTCCATCGCACCCAATCATTGGTCTTTTTCTCTTTCCATGATATTCTCTGCATCTTCCTCCATATCCACATTTCGCATGCGTTAATCTTTTTCTCATTTTCTTGGTCATTGTCCATGTCTCGCTGCCGTATGTTACTGTTGGTATGATCAAAGCCTTCACCAATCTTTTTTTCGTGTCTATACTCACATGTTTGTCCTTCCATATTTTTTCCAGACCATTCATTGCAGCTTTTCCTATAGCCACTCTACGATTTATTTCCATATCACACTTTCCTTCTTTTTCTATTACTGATCCCAAAAACGTGAAGTTAGTTACCGTTTCTATTTCTTCTCCGTCTACTTCAAAACTGTCCTCCTCCTCTGTTGTCATGATCTTTGTCTTTTTTATATTGAAGTAGAGTCCTGCTTTCTCACTTTCACTCTTAAGCCTTCTTATCAGTGTTACCAACTCGTTTTTTTTACCCGCCAATAATGTTGTATCATCAGCGTATCTCAGATTGTTCATTATTCTTCCCGCTATCTTTATTCCTTCCTCAGCCTCATCCATTCCCGCCTGCCTCATTATCCTTTCAGCGTACATGTTAAATAAGACAGGAGACAGAATGCATCCTTGCCGCACTCCCTTCCTTATCCTAAAACTGTCAGTATCTCCATATTCTGTCCTTATCACCGCTATCTGATCTTCGTACAGACCCCTAAGAAGTTGTACCAAGTGTTTCGGTATTCCCATTTCTCCCAAGGTTTTCCACATCAAAAGACAGGGAATCTCCAGGAAGATAGTGATAGCGGATCAAGCGACGCATCAAGACTTCAAACCTCTCTTTGTCACGCTGACCCACGAAACCCCACCAGGCGGGTGAAGCATACAACATTCTTGCCAAGGTAGTGGCTCACACAACGTCATACAAATGTAGACCATGCAGGCCATGGGCGACCAAAGTTCGCAAAGCGTAAAAGGATTGACGGGCCTGACAGCAAAGTCGCTGGATATGATTATTAAATCTTAAGTCATCAGAAATGGTTACTCCCAAGATCACCATACTGGTAACCCTAGCTAGACCTTTCGTGGTGCCTGGGGCAGTAAAGTTACCAAGGCCCACCCTCGGACGGTGAATTATCATTTCACTGGTTTTCTTTTGGTTCACCTTCAGGTTACAGTCAGCAGCCCATCGGGAGATATGGTCCAATTCTAAAGTCACAGAAGCACTATTTGAGGAAGGGATCAAAAGGTAGCAGTCATCTGCATATTTGAGGAGCCTGTTTGCAGGGTTGGCTGCGTTAAGACTGGTTATTGCAGTGATGAAGTTCATAGGTCCAAAGCCCGAACCCTGGACCATGCTGGCATTTATTTCAATGTAAGTTGACATTTCTCCCAAGAATTTCGTACAATGCTGGCGACCATTAAGGAAAGCAATGATCCAGTTATAGACATTGTCTGGTATTGGCAATTTCGCTAGTATGTTAGCCAGATGTGTATGCCTGACAGTGTCAAAAGCTTGGGAAAATCTAATGCCATCAAATGGACGTAATCGTTGGAATTAAGCATCTCTAATGTGTTATGGATAATCGAGATAAGGGCAGCCGTGGTGGATCCAGTTGGTCGGAAGGCGTACTGATCAGAATATATGCGGTTTTGTAGGGGATCAGTCAGGAATGGGTAAAAGAACCTGTGCACAATCTGCTTTTCAAGTATCCGGCATAGAATAGGAGTGATGGATATTGGCCGGAAATCTGCTTCAGAGGAGGGTTTAGGAACTTTGGGAACAGGAGTATTCATGCTTTTTTTCCATTGCGGTGGGACATAAGCGAACTGAATGGACTGATTGAGGAGATAGGTAATCGGCACTGTTAATCCTATGGCTGCTCCTTTCAGAAACCACGAAACAATCCCATCAGGACCTGCTGCGGTATGTCCTATGGATTCCAACACCTTGAATATTGTATATTCTTCAAAGATTGGTTCAGTTGTGTCAATAGTTGTTAGTTTGTATGGACAATTGTGTCAATAGTATGGACAATTGTGTCAATAGTATGGACAATTGTGTCAATAGTTGTTAGTTTGTATAGACAATTGTCTATTCATTTCTTACATAGAAACTTTCTTACCAGTATCATTTGTTTGCGCTAAATTGCCGGCGTAACGAGGTACCATCAACTCAAGTAAACCTTCTTCTTGCAATGCGGTCAATCTGTATCAAAACAAGTACAAGAGTACAGTAATTTATATTTTTTAGAAGTAATCGGCAGCATCTTAATTCTCAGCCGTTTTCTTTACCGTCTGCATCCATCTCTTTTTCCGTAGAGAAAGAAAAGAAGATTAGGCCTAATTGTAATCATAATCGTAAACTAAACTTTTCTACAGCGCCCAAAAAAATTGAAGTCGCGGTAACTAGCCTATTCACAGGCGCTCAATCAAAACAAAATCGATAGGCATGGCGTTCAATTCCAGAGAGTCAGGGTCAAAATCCAGAGAGATTATATAGAAAGATATGAAGGAGAAAGATGAGCAGGAAGGAATGGGCGAGGAAGAAGAGGAGCAAAAGAAAGAGATCATCTAGTCTATGAGTTGACGAAAAAGAGCAGGAAAGGGAGAAAGATGAAGAGATAAGAAGGGGAGGTGATTAGGGGTGTCCAGGAAACTGAGGAGATGAATGAAGAGAGGATGATAGTAAGAAGGACCATAAGGAGTAGAAAGATGAAATGAAGTAGTAAGTTGCAGCTGATGAAGAACTCCTAGAGGATTTTACTTGAGGAGCAGATTAAAATACTTTACCGTAGTAGATTTTGATTGCAGATGGTGACTGTGGGAAACCGAATACTGCTCTCGTAGGTGATATCCAGGTCAAGTTTCTTCTCATAAGAGTTAACGAGTTTCGCTTTTTCTACGCTCATGTAAATGAAGACAGCCAAAGCAGCGAGGATCAAACCAATCCAGATGAACCTCGAAAAACATACGTCTTATTCATCATCATCATCATCATCATCATCATCATCATCATCATCATCATCATCATCATCATCATCATCATCATCATCATCATCATCATCATCAGCGTCATCATCATCATCATCAGCGTCATCATCATCATCATCATCATCATCATCATCATCATCATCAACTCCACCACCGCCACCACAACCACAACCATCATCATTATCATCATCATCATCATTATCCTCCTCATCACCATCATCATCATGGTCAACACAGACAACAAATACGGGTACATTATAATTACGCTATGGGAAACAAATTTAAAATACAATATCATACAATCAGACATTTATAGCGCGCTTTAACAAGACAAGTCTTGCACGAGAGCGCGTTTGCGCTGTGTTCTTAGTGTAATGAGAATAGATGAGTTTTTAATTTTGATTTAAATTGGGTAGCAGATGAACATTGACGGATTGTAGCTGGGAGACTGTTCCATTCTCTGGGTCCGGAGACAGCAAAGCACGATTTCCAAACTTCCCCTTGGCGCAAAGAACGGTAGAGTCTCCTCGCGTGGCCGATCTGTAGATAAGGTTAGTTGTTACATGCATTAAAAATGTTTATACTCGGTTCTGCCAGATCTATTTATGCTTTAGGTTAAATGCAGCGACAATCAAATTCATATGAGATTAAATTAATGTTATCATCAAGGGATTTAAATTAATATTAAATAACCGCAGAAAGGGAGGTGGAAGGCGAAGAATAACCGTCCCTCTAGCTAACCCTGAGGTAGCAGTGGTCATGAAGTGTTAGCGACTTCATTTTCTTTAGTCTAGGCAGGTATCCTATCACAACCGCGCGCCCACAACCGCGCGGCTAATTACCGCGCACACAAAACCGCGCCGCTAATTACCGCGTGCTATTCATTATGTCGCCGATCAAAACCGCGCTTCAAGTGTCAACTATCAGTAAAATTTTAATATAGGCCTAAGTAACAAAATGAAATCGATATTTTTCCAGGTTAATTCTTTTATTTAAACATTTCGAATGAAAACTAGACTTATAAACGTTCAATAAATGTTCAACTACGAACAATGACAAAGTTTTAAATGTTCTAAATGAAAAATAGACTTGTAGGCCTACAGGTTCTATAAAATGTTCTAATAGGAAAAATGACAAAGCTTCAACATGTTCTACAATTACGAAGGAACAACTAGACTTGGAGATTTAATTTATGTGCGATTTCGACATAATAGCTTTGAACTATAGGCCTAATTTCATAAGAATTGTCTTTACCTACGAAAATGTTTTACGATAAAGAACTCCACTTGAAGCGCGGTTTTGATTGGCGACATAATGAATAGCACGCGGTAATTAGCCGCGCGGTTTTGTGTGCGCGGTAATTAGCCGCGCGGTTGTGGGCGCGCAGTTGTGATAGTAAACCGTCTAGGCATAATAGGGTGCGTGGCCAGATCTCTGCTCGATCTAGCCAATGACAATGTACGGTCAATATACTTATTACAGCTGAATACGCTAGAGGGCGGAATTTATGCCGAAATCTTCAACTCTTGAACTCCGATCAGTGCCGGTGTCACGAAATAGAGTATCCCCCATACATGAGTATCCCCTTTGCGAAATGGAGTATTCGGTTTAGTTCGCATTTTTGGCCGTTTCTAAGTGTATTCAGTCGTACTGTTTTGATTTATTGTACACATAACATTTTTTAATTGTGTATCTTTAGTTTGTAAGTCGACCTAATATCAATTTACTTCGTTTTGGGTTATTTTGACTGGATTTTCGCCGAGGCTATCGTGACGCGTATGACGATGGGGGATAGAATGGTTTCGAGTTAACCCTAGGGCTACCAAGCTTTTTTGTAACACTGGCTGCCAAGGGGGGTGGTTACCACCCCCGCCCCCTGGATTTCGTGTTTGGTTTCACATATCATAACTTGTAATATAGAAATGGATTCAGCATTCATTTCTGCACAGAATGGTATATTTAGTTCTACATTATGTGAATGCACCTCGAAATTACATCACTTTTAACAATGGAACCCATTAATTAGCAATATTTTATATTATTGCGTACATTTTGTACTTTTTGGATAAACAAATATAAGATTATGTGTGTTTTGAAACTAATCTATGTATAAAAGATACACACAATCATCCCTACACATGTTTATATAGTATAAATGTACATTCATACATATATATCCATACATATAATATCGGTTTACGTTGTAATGCTGTATTCAGCCATTTTCATACAGATTACGCGTATTATTATTTATTTTGATCACTTCCGGTATTCAAAAGACAAAGATGTAGGTATGCAAATGAAGCCATACATTCCCTCTAAAGAATGGTATTTTTGTTTCTCTTCCAGGAAGACAAATGAATACGCTACAGACAAAAAACTAAGGGGGGAGCGCTTCCATTCAGCCATTTTTCACGCATATTACGCGTATTATTATTTATTTTGATCACTTCCGGTTTATAAGACAAAGGTGTAGGTATGCAAATGAAGCCCTACATTCCTCTAAAGAATGGTGTAATTGTTTCTCTTCTAGGAAGAATAGTCAATAAGCTATAGTCAAAAAACGAAGGGGGGGGGGTGGTATCCACCCACCCCTGGTGCCTCGGGTATATCAGGTATAACTTTTGAATGGCGTGGGCTACCACCATGATGTTTACCTCAAAATGTGCGCCAATGAATCTGCTACAGCTACCTGAAATGCAAAAATTATATTCCATATGGGAAAAACAATTATGCATAAAAACGTAGGGGGGGGTGGCAACCACCCTCCCCTTGGTAGCCCGAGGGCTAATAAATTAACCCTCAACTTAGATAAAACAAATTATGTTTTATTTAGATCCTATAAGAAATCGCCTCCTGCTGCTTACCCAAAATTATGCATCTTGGGTACCCCTATTACCAAAGTTTCATCATATAAGTCCCTGGGAGTCTATGTTGACGAACACCTCTCTTGGAGGGAACATATATCCAACATATCAAGAAAAGTCGAAAAAAATCTCGGAATTCTCTCACGCATAGCTAAATTACTGCCACTACAGGTCCGCTCAACTCTATATTATACTCTTATATATCCCTATCTAACCTACTGCAATTTAGTCTGGGCCTCAGCGTATAAATCAAACCTCTCTAAGTTCACCACCCTTCAGAAGCGGGCGGTTAGAATCGTTGCCAAAATCCGATATAGAGCTCATACTAAAGTTGCTTTCCGCGACCATAACATATTAAGAATTGATCAGATAAGGCAGGTACAATTAGGGACTTTTATATATCGCTATACCCACAATTTACTACCCCTATTTATCAAGGGGTTTTCCTCCTTAATGCTAATATCCATCTACACTACTCAAGAACCCCAAATTCTCTCCATATACCGTTTGCCCGCACCAACAGTAGACTCTTCTCGATAAAATGTGCTGGACCGAGAAACTGGGATAAGATTCCTCTTTCCATCCGCTCACTACATAGCCTTCATCTTTTTAAACGTGAGCCACGAGCCTACATTATACACGGTGCATAAGAAATTTGTTCACATAGAACACCCGTGCATTGATCTTTAAACAATTAACAGAATTAGCCGAAACATCATTACCTAGTTACACCAGCGTAAAAAGTACAGTAGATGTGCATTTGTGCTATCTGTGTCATTAGTTAAGTTATTAGTTAATTAATAGTTAAGCTATACATAAGTTCGTTATTTTATTTACTGCTGGCCACATTATGTCATTTGTTACAAACTGTTCTCAGGTGGCCCTGGTTAGCAGGACCTCCGGCCCCTTCTGGGTCTCCTGTGTGACCTTATTTAAGTTGAGCCACCTCAGTGTAAATTATTGTTATGTCTAATCTTGAGTTACAAAATAAACGAATACGAATACGAATCTCCCCGTTTTCTCTAAACCGGTTTATTCCACCCGGGGGATAAATTCATACATCCCCCTGGATAGTCTTAGGACGGATACTCTATTTCGTGATACCGGCCTTAGGGGTGTGCGAAACCCTGTGGTCGCACAGGGCCCGCAACTTATGGGGTCCCGAACAGTCTCAGAAATTGTAAAGATAGCAAAATTGAATACTTTAATGTTATTGTTGATCAGGCATTCAGCAAAATCGAAAAACACTTTGAACAAATGGTAACATATGATGACAGATAATTATGGGTTTGTGCACCAAGTCATATCAGGTAAACCCTTGTAATCAGGAGGGCTCGAGAAAAAGTGCAAAGATGCAGTTATCTATTTTGAAGAAGACACTGCAGGGGATGAGCTCATCACAGAAATTAGAAACTTCCAGGGTCTGTAGAAGAAAAACCATCCTTATACATATGCATCATGTATTCCGTCTGCTCTCTCTGTTCTCAAATGCATGTATGACAAGCTCATTCATGAAATTAAATTTTATCCCAATTTAAACATCATTCTTAGAATGTTTTGACAGTTCCTGTCACAGTAACCCATGGGGAACGATCTGTCTTAAAGTTGAAAATAATAATTAAGAATTACTTGCGCTCTACAATGGCCCAAGACCGGCTGATTGGCTTGGCACTGATATCAGTTGAACATATGATAGGACGTATTCTCGACAACAGTGAATTAATAAAAGAATTTGCAGCACAGAAAGCAAGGAAAGTTCCCGGTCAAGGGTTGAATTTGCACTAAAACTTCTAAATTGACACTAGAAATATACGCGCATTAGGGTTGGAATACGCTCTTGAAACGAGTCTAGGGTTGAATTTGCTCTTAAAAGTGGCTGTAGTTCGAAACTAGTGGTGGCAGTAGGTTGGATCTGGCTTTAAAGTGGCAGTGGGTGGGAGCTGGTCGTAAAGTGGTAGTGGGTTGAATTGATTGTAAAAGCGGTAGTCGGTTTGAATTGATTTCATTTCATTTTTCATTTCATTTTATTTATTGAAACTGTGAACTACCACCACGTGTGATAGTCACAACACATCAGAGTCCGTACTCGACAACAACTTGTGAGCGACTGCTTTATTCTTGACACTCGAATAACACGATAATGTGAACATAAAATAGACTGTTCCAATACATTGCTATTGGTTCAAGTGTTCATACCTAAATATAAAGTCCAATCAGTAGAGTACAACCTATATATTCTAATATAATTTACATACATAAATCTAAAAGCCAAACTAACACTCCTACTAAAACTTAAACAAGTAAGAACAGAACCTATGCATATGACAGAAACCTTTGTGAACCAATATACAAACATAAACACAGCAAATCAATACAATGCAAACAATAGACAAACATAAACTCAGCAAAGAAAACAAATCATTGGAACGCAGGCAACAACGAGGCCCCAGAAGGGATAAGAATCCCGCTTAGAGGAGGGACCCCAATTACCAAGCAGTAAATAGGGACGGAACAGATAACTTAAAGTACGTGTCTTAGAACAGACTACAAAACTGAAACTTGCAAAGGGAACTTTATATTAATTCAAAACATATGACTCTTAACTATTAAACTTAACTACTACTTAACTACTGACAACTATTTAACCCAATAGAGTGTTTAATTTATTTCTCATTGATTAAATATGATCGCAGCATTTTTTAAATATGTGTAAATTTGGTGCCTGTTTAATATTTAGAGGAAGCGAGTTCCAGATTGCGGGACCCATAAATCTGATAGAGAATCTACGAGAGTTAGAATGCGCCTGTACGCTACGATACGATCTAGAGTTTCTAGTATAATATGGATGTATGTCGGAGCCTTGTTGGAAAAAGCACCGGTAAATGTTCGGTAGGAGGTTGTGGTCAAAGCGATAGAAGAAATCACACACCTGAAGCTTATTAATCTGACAAAACCCAAGAATCTGGAGGTCTGCAAATAATGGGCCAGTATGCGAGCCACGGGGAGCCCTAGCAATTATTCGCACTGCTCTCTTCTGCAGTAGTACTAATTTATTTAATCTTGAGGTATAGTTAGAGGCCCATACTAAATTGCAATACGTGAAGTAGGCCTAAGGGTATACTAACGAGTAATAAAGTTGAGAGCGAATACATTTTGGAAGCAGATGAGATGCTCTGGACAGGATGCCAACATTTTTTGCTATTTTTGCAGAAATAAATTTAATGTGATCAGTCCAGGTTAAATGCTGATCAACGTATACGCCGAGGAACTTTGTCGAAACGACCTGGGATAAAGCTAACCCGTTAATTGACAACACGATCGAGCCACTTGGGGGAGATTTCTTTTTATTGGATTTAAATAGGATGAAAGATGTTTTTTCTAAATTTAAAGATAGTTTAAAAAGTGATAGTCGATGTTGAAGTTGCGGCTGTGTCAACTTGATTTTTCTTGCAATAAACGAATATGTGATGATGATGATAATGATGATGATGATGATGATGATGATGATGATGATGATGATTTGAATTGATCGTAAAAATTACTACCCATCCGTAACTTTTGAAGTATCTCATTAACTATCTAAATACTCAAGCGCTTAACTTGTAATTTATATTTAAATACCATAATATCCATGCAAGTGGCAATTTTATGGCCTCTATAAATTCTACTTGGCGTAAAAACAGAGCACAAGTAAGATATGAACGCTATGGCGACTAATGACATGTCTTTATACGTAGCGGCTTCATTCAAGATGGCCTATTTGACTAGGTAATAACCAAGATGAAATGGCATGTTGGCAGAACAAACATTCTAGTTCAAAACACGTAGATTGTCGAATCGTGTTTGCATGTAAGTTCAAGAGGTATTTCGACCCAAGATCTACTAATGTTCAAGAGGATTCAACATTTTAATAGACTATTAATCAAAGAGGAAGTTACAGAAAAGACGTAGGCTACTTATACTCAACAGGCACTTAGATTCAAGTTACCGTAAGTAGTGTGGGTGGAAATATAGCGACCACCTACACTGGTATTTGTTTAACCAGTGCCGTTTTAAGGCCTAGGCACGCGAGGCACGTGCCTAGGGCCCCGCGCAATAGGGTGCCCCGCCGCGGCCCAAAAACAAAAACTACACCGAGACTACGTAGCCTAATGACAATACGATAATATTACTGAACAATATCATAAGTAGTAACAATTCTGCAAAGTAAAAACAATAGCACATTTTAAAACAAATGTCTGCATTTTTAGTTAAATATAATTATTGGTAAATAGGACCTATAGTCTAAGCGCAGTCTTCGCAGAGCGCTCTAGAGAAGTTATACTCAACAAAATAATTTTAACGCATGGCGCACACTGTCCGCACAGCTCCCTGCATATTTTATTAGGCCTAGCTTTTTTCAGCGCTAATTTTAAATCTCTCAGTCCTATGATCTAGTCATTTTCTAAATTATTTAAATAATAGGCTTACAAAGTTTAATCAAATTTCTCACAGTTAGTAGATGTCACCATGTCGGTACTCGGTCGAGTCGGTAGTGAACATAGCAAACTTATTTAACTTAAAATCTAAAACTGCTCTATAGTCACTTCATTTCCACCTCGGTGGCACCTCCAATGTATTAACGTTAAGTTTTTTTTAGGGGGATAGTTTCTACCCTTTTTCTTATGCAGACTGCAAAGTTATATCCTCAAGATCTTGGCCAACACGAGCTAATTTCAGAATGGGAACACCTGAAATACTCTATGTCAGTGTCATTTGAAAATCCATCAGTGCCATAGGCCTAGGCCTACATGTCAATAATCTATGCCATGATAAAGAATGACAATATGGAATCAACATTTCCAAACGTTGAAATTTCAAAAAGAATGGTTCTGTCAATGATGCTGACAGGTGATGATGTAAGCCTACCGGTGAACGTTCTTTCTCAAAACTTAAATTAATCAAGAACGAGCTTTGCAGTAGTATGATGCAAAAGCAATTAAGCGTCTGTCATGAGCATTGAATCAGATGTGTTCGAGTCTTTGAATTTTGATGATATTATAAGAGACTTTGCTGAGAGCAAAACACAAAAGCGATGTTTGTAAGAAAATGTCCTGACAATCCATGTAGCAAACATTTACTTATTGCAATCTCATTTTCAATTTGTATAACAAATTTATTAACAATAACAACTTTAATTTAAATGTATGTTAAGCTAAACTTTTATTTTAAACCTGTAGTAGCCTACTAAGATTGTTGTGTTCGAAGTGTTAGCAGTTTAGTAGGCCTGCTATCTTGAATTTTACAAAATGACATATCATATGCACATGCAATGCATTAATGCACTACTCTATAGGCCTATCTGAGACTGAGAGATTGAGGCGGAAATCGGGTTAGGTTTGTGCCTAGGGCCCCCAAACTCCTTAAAACGGCTCTGTGTTTAACTACTAATCTTTATAAATGCAAGGACATTCAAGTAGATTTTATCTTTCCTGTTATGGTTAACGATTTGTAAATCTTGGAGTAGGCCCACTGTCCTTCGTTAAATATAACGTAGACTGACTGTAACGTCACCTGTGCACAAACTCTCGTGAAACCATCGCAGCGCTGCTGAACAAAACTCTTGATTTGTTTACCTGCTGCAATTAGTCTACCCCAAAACCTTTTTTCAGCTTTCGAATGTCCTTAATGTGTGGAAACTTAGCCCTCGATAGCGGTTTCAATGCATAACTTTCTAACGGGCAGAGATATTCAAAATTCTTTTGGTAAATTTTCCTGAAAATGTTTTACATGCAAAAGTAGCTTCTAGTTCATAAGATAAATCTTGCGTGACGCCGTGTGATTTGACGTCAAACTTCGACGTGACAATTGACATTGCATTGGGTCAATAGTTTATCTTAAAGTTTTGTTCAAAGAAGGATGATATTGTATTATTGGTGTCAAGTCATGGTGTGCAGTAATTGTATTTCAAGGATTACGCGACGTGACGTCATTCACCGTGACGGTCTATCGTATCGTATCGTATTAAAGTATTTGTAAAGCGCCTCTCGTAGGGTGAACCGTTCAGAAGCGCCCCCAGTGTGCTAAGCCCTAAGGTCTAGGTGACCTTATAGCTTCATAGCCATGAGTCTTACAAAGTTGATTGGTGTCTAGTCTAGAACTTTTTGCTACAAAGAATCCGGATAACTATTAACACAAATTTGTTCGATTTTCTGATTATTATTTTGTTCTGAGACTAGACTATACAATCAAAAGCATTTTGATCCCTAGACCCTTAAGGAAAGGCAAAACTAACCCATTAGACCTATACATCATGTATCGGCTGTAGCCTACGTTTAATATGACTCATAGTGACTCATAGTGTCTCATATAGGTCTACGATACCATGTCACTTATGTCTACAATCATGGACAGTAATGTGATGACTTACTTTATGGTCACCATTAGGATTCCTGTACGAGAGTTACGAGAGTAATTATTGGACTATCCTTGGGGAACTAACTCTTAGAGGAAGGAAACACATTTTATATACTCGATCTTATAAAAAAGTAATTTAGTGCAAGTAATAAATTACTTCACTGGCTCCCTCTATCTGTCCGTATACAATTCAAGGTTCTTATTTTAGTCCTTAAGTCTCATTTGAGTCTCGCTCCGAAGTACCTTTGCGATCTTATGCTTCGCCCCCTCTCTGCCACTTCGCTGCATCCTCTTCGATCCTCTGATTTGCTTTACCTCTTTGTTCCCCGTGTCAGGACCGTCATGGCTCAATCCAGATCCTTCGCCTGCATAGGTCCTTCTCTGTGGAATGGACTTCCTCCACCGGTTCGCTCTGCCATCCTTTCTGGTAGTCTCTCTTCATCTTTTTCTAAACTAAAATCCTGCCTTTTCCCTCGGGTTGCTCGCACTGGGAGCGCTTCTGAAAGGCTTTTGCTGTGAGAAGCGCTTTATAAATAGCCTAATACAATGCAATACAATACAATGTATCTTCACGTAACTCTTCTATAGCGCAATTATAGTAATAATAAATATAAGTAATAACTCATATGGCGTTAGTTCGATGTCCAGGTAGTCAATCCATCGAGACAGAGAGGCAGCCTATAGTAGATAAGATAGCTATAGGAAGCTAAGTGCATTACAAATTCCAACGCAATAGACGATCCGTTAGCCAGCGCTTTAAAACAAACCAGGTTAGATCACCTTGTACAGTGAGGGAAAGAGAAAAATAGTTTTAGCAGAGAAATGATCTTCAGAATTCCTGTGCTTTAATCCAGGTCGATTTAAGTCCAGATTATCGTACTCAAGCATCGTTGCATGACTACGAACGGCTATAGTGAGTGTTGAACCAGACTTGGATTGTCTCGAGACACTGTCTCGGTCTCGAGACGTCTCGAGACAGGTTTTTTTATGTCTCGGTTTCGGTCACGGGCTCGGACCCCACTTTTTTACCTTTTTGGAAACTGTCTCGAACCGAAAGTCTTGTTCTCTTGTAGAGGCGGTCTCCACTATGATAGTTCTCCCGCAAACTATAATATAATTTAGTTGTGAACTTCTTACAGTATAGCGCTATACATTGTCCTGTGCCGAACGGATAACTAAACAAACTGGAATTTTAGAAAAGCCGTGTTTCTGGTATTAACAGATATAAAAAAGAGCAGTTTCAAGTTTGTACTATATTGCGTTATTTCAATTTTCAAATGTCTATTAGTGCAAATATCGTAAAATGTCTCATAAAGAACCTGAAATAGTGAAATTTTCATTCGCACAATTTGAAATCAATGTTAAATAAAATAAATGACATGGCGTTTGCCGCTGGTGTCAAGTCAACACCAGCGAAACGCTTAAAACAACATCTAGTTTCTCAAGGTGAGTGATGGACTTATGTCGCTAATATATGGAATTTGTTGGTATAAATTTTAGAATTATTTAGAGGATTTCAGAATGGCTTAACTATTTATTTTCTTTATAGTTTACACAATTCAGGTGATCGGCTGATTGTCCCTGGTATTAGACTTCAAAAGTTAAGAGAAAAATTGTTTCGGGCAAAGTTCGACCGTACGTTACAGCAGAAAATAGCGTACGCGTACGGTACGTAATTTACTAAAAATAATAGCGTACGCGTACGGTACGTTCGTATTCCGTACGTATGAGCAGCCTTTAATATTAGTTGCTTCTCGTGACGTCACATTTTGTCTCCTCATTTTCTCGTCGTTTTTTTCTCGTCGTTATTACGTCAACTTTATACATTCATTCTTTATAAATTATAATACTGTTGATATTATAGTGATAAAGAAGAATATTTTGATAAAATTCAAAAGTCACTGCTGGAATTTAATCAATTGATGACCGTAGTTTATTGTTAGAAAATTGACATAGAAATACACAATTCTTCACGGAATTGTTTTAAAACGTTTTCCATTCTTTAATTTGTAATTTTGTTATTCCTTGTTAATTCTATAATAAAAAAATATAAAAATTAGCGTACGCTATTTATTAATTTAGCCAAAAAATAGCGTACGCGTACGGTACGCATTTCAGCAGAAAAAATAGCGTACGTTCCGTACGTACGGTCGAACTTTGGTTTCGGGATTTGGATCCAACGTGCAATTCACTCGTTTTGAACTGTCTTGAACTGTCTAGGACCTTGTGTCTCGTCTCGGTCTCGGTCTTGGACCCCACTGTCTTGGACTCAGTCTCGAAGTTTGATGTCTCGTATAGAAGACTGTGTTGAACGGAGTTCTGGCTTTTAATCTTGTGAGCTAGTATTGGCTGACTTTTAAGGTGTGAATCCATGACATGCAATGCGTTAAACGACATTCAAAGACCAATGAACAAAATAGATCACAGAGTCATTAATTCATTCAATTTCAAATCAATTTATTATTGATCCCAGTAAAACAATTGCAGTAGCACAACAGTGATTGGACAGTCATGACAAGAAATCATTAAATACCAGAATGTTTTAAGATAGTTTGGGTGGGAACAATGGGCACACCTGCAGGGACGGATCCCGCTAGATATGGGCCTATTATGTTAGTAAGTGGCTGAGTGCTGGTATGCGTTATGTTATAGTTGGGTCTTTTATTTGATCCGATCGAATTCAGTGGTCCTGCCAGTCCATTGCACATGAAACTCACGCAATTGTGAAGCGTATCTGCTATTAGCACATCGATTTTGCATTGTTACGGTATCTTATGTTTTGCCTAACACAGCACAACATAAGATGATGAGGTCACCTACCTTTTCGAAATCAGGCATCACTTGCCTTTGTTCTTGGACGGTAGTCTAATTACACATCCTAAGAGGTGGGCACTTTGGGAGAGGAAGATCGCAAAAAGACATGAAGGGGTGACTGAGCACTAGAGCGAGCTGTATGAAGTAGCATGTGCATATGTGTTCATAACAAACAAAAAGTTCAATGTCTAATGCAGAGATCTATGCATATAAATGATACATGTTGAACAAAACTTATGGGCCCGTACTTACACTTTTATGATTAGGTCTCTGAAGTGCACAGTTCTAAGGGCCTAAGTTATGTTTGCTTATCCATTAACGCTCTTCCTTAAGCGTTACCGCTTTTTTTACCTTAGCCTATGTTCGTCGTTCTTATCATCATCATCATCATCATCATCATCATCATCATCATCATCATCATCATCATCATCATCATCATCATCAAATATTCGTTTAACAGAAATTCAGGTTGACAAAACCGCAAACTGAAGCAGATAATATCTCGTTGACATAGGTTAGCCTTCGATGTTTGGTTATCTGAACATTATTGTATAAAATAAAAATATACAAAATAAAGCTCAGTCCTTAGCAGGCACGTCCCTACACCAAGAGTTCTAGAATGAGACACACTACGGCGGAACTTCGGTCACTATGTTATGTGTGGCCGATAAAGAGAAATTAAAAACTAAACTATTAGGCCTATAAGCACAAAGTGTGTAGGTCCATATTACGTTGGTTGTCTGTAGAGCACAACCGATTAGCGAAAAGTTAAAGCATTTTGTGAATTGCCGTTGATTAAGCGAGCTCGAATTTGATAAATAACCAAAAAGGTACAAATGCGATTGATGAACACATTGCTTACATTGTATGTGTGATTTATATAAAGAGACCACAAGCCATCACACATAAGCTTACATAAAATGCAAATGCCATGAAACCCCCAATGGTGCATGCACTTAAAGCGATGAACTGGAGCGCGCTATAGCGAAATAAGTCTATAGCGGCTCTGATATGAACTTCTAAAGGACACAATTATAGAATTGCCACCAGAGAGGATGGTTGAGCGCAAAGAAGGAATTTGTCAGTTGGTAGGCCATATCATCAGTGAGCTATCTTATAGCGTGTTTCAGTTTGTGTCATAAATCAATGCCACATAATTATGGTAAAGAGAGTGCTAAAATGTGATCTTTCATAGTTCAGAAGTCAACAAACTCGTGATATTGCGCAAGACATTTCTGTTAAGTGAGAGAGGAAAGAAGAACGTCAATTTGTCTGTTAATAGCAGGCGTCTGCTGACGCGTTTTCCTTTTGCAATATAACGCGTAACAATATTATATTAAGTGTAGCTTTCCAATCACTATTGAAGCGAAGGTAAAATTAATCAAGAGCTCATAAGCAAGAGCTCATTTCTTCCTCCCCGGCCCTTGACCTGACAGTCGACTCTAAACACCGGATTTAGGGTCACTTCGCGACTAACCAAATTTACTGCATGGTGACAGAGTAGGGCCTCCTACCTGTTCTTTTCATGGTCGTTACACAGATTCAGTTCTGCATGCACAAACCCGTAATCTATCGTTTATATTTACCTCGGCCGCTAACCGTATATGCCACGGTTTACTATTCAACGTAGTTTAATTTAACTGACAACTGACAAACTTTTCATTTTCAGAAGCATAGGCCTAATGCATAAAACAATTAACAACAATTATAACTTGGCTATTACATATCGGTGCATTGGCTAGGGAACAGGGGAGACCCAAAAGGGGCACAAGCACCGCTTAATTAGAGTCACCCTTTTTAACAATATTTAATAATGGCTGGTTAGTCAGTTGAAAAGAGAGAAAGGTTCATCAACTCAATAATGTTCTTAACTAAATAATAACATTGCAATTTACTAAGAAGACCAATACGTGAACAATTCAATGAAACAGTGTTAAATGGTGAATTCCGTATACTCATCGGTACTGCATTCCAAATTTTTGGACCATTATAACAAATAGAAAATCGACGATAATTAGTGCGCGCGCGCATAAACCACCAGAAGAAGACCTTGTTTAATGACCATGCATCTCTATTATCTTAGTAAAATAGTTTGAAAATGATTCAGGCAGCACGTTATTGAAAAACTTATACATGAAATTACCCAGTTGATAGCGATTTATGTTTTCAAAGTTCATAATATTATATTATCGGTATCTGTATGCCGTGTTGGCATAGAAGGGATCTCTTGCAATAATTCTAATAGCTCTTTTCTGCAGAACCACAAGACATTTTAACCTAGTAGAATAGTTCGAGGCCCAGACAATATTACCATAATCAAAATAGGGATTGATTAGTGTATTATATAAATTCCTACGAATATGAACCTGGATAAGGTAAGATATTCTCGCTAGTATACCAAGGTTTCTGCAAATTTTGCCAGCAATAATATTAATAATATGTTCAGTCCAAGTCAGACATTCATCAATACATGATCCAATAAATTTAGTGAATCGGGTTTGGGATAGGGCAATTCCATAAAATGACCACTTTGTCTGGAGATCTGGGATTCGTTTCTTCGTAGAATGGAATAGTATAAAGCAGGATTTGTTATACTGAGTGACAGGCGATTGGTCCTAAACCACTCAGCTAGAATATTTAATTCAGTATTAATTATTTCAATGAGTCTGGGTAAAGAATCATGTGAACAGAAAGCATTCTTATCATCAGCAAACATGATGAGATGTAGTCTAAATACGTCGACCCACCACATACTTCGGTCGAAGCATAATGTATCAACCAATATCAAATGATATTCCATATAGCTGTCAGGGGATAGGGGACTTTGTAATCATTGACGAAATACACTAATCCGAGGAGCATAACTCTAAGCTACTTTTACTGTAGTGTAATGAGGAGATTTTTGCCAAGAAAATATAAAACAAACTCCGCCACTGTTCTAACTCTGACAGTGCCAATCCCAAGCATGGATGAAGGAGGAGGGCGATGCTAATGATCCTTGTTATCACACAGTGTCGTTAAACTGAAACTGTTACTATCACTACATTTTGACTCCGCCTCAGACTATCTAAGGATGTTAGAGGTGTCATTCTGCAATGGTTTTCTGAATATCGTAGGCTTAGGAATAGATTTCAGTGCGTTTTCTTTAATGGCTGGCTTCTTGTCTGTAAAAACTTGTTATTTGTGGTGTACCACAGGGCTCCATATTGGGGACATTGCTTTCTTGACATTATGTTAATGACTTCCCCATTACATACATATACCGTATATAAACGTATGTATTGAAGACCATATAATATTGAAGGCTATAGACCTACAAAAATTCATAAATAATTATGATGATGATGGTGGTGGTGGTGTTGACGATGCTGATAATGCTAGTGATGCTACTGCTGCTGTTGATGACGTATATGATGATCGAGTTCCGTAGGCGGACATGCTTTGTAGGCTGCTATTAGCGCCGTGTATTGCAGGTTGTCTGTTCTGTTAGAAGTTACGATTTATGTCTTCTGTCATTTGTGTTCTTGTGAATTGTTTAATTGTCATAACATGTAAATGTACAGCGCAGTGCGTTTGTAAGGCTCTTCATTAAAGAATAGATTATTATTATTATTATTATTATTATTATTATTATTATTATTATTATTATTATATAATTATAAATCATCAGCAGTAAGTAGCAGTAAAAGTTCAAGATTTCCATGGATCCGCGGTTCTGTCGCAATTTAGTGTCTTTATTTATAGTGGTGATTTAAGACGACTTACCTCCTAAAGTTATACTTCGATGGTTCAGGGAGGTATTTGAGACCGTGCAACGTTGTATCTTTGGCAAATTCAGTCAGAAGATCCTTCCAAGAACTTCTTAAACTCGTCGTTTCTCTTTCCTCCTTAGAGGCGTCTGCACAGAAGCAACCATCGCTCTTCGCGTTTCATAGGTGACGCATCATGAACATTATTGTAGTGCAATAATATCATATTGTAATTATTACTATTTAACGTTTTCATATTTTACTCTCTGTCGCCACCTTTTGTTGATGAGCGCTCAATCATAACGGATTCATCAGAAAATTAGCCGATAAACTATCGTAAGTTAGCAAAGCTTAATATAAATAGATTATTCACTCTTTACAGCTCAGCGGTAATCTTTCTGTTCAAATGAATCTTAATTGAGAGTCGTCATAGATTAGAGTGTAAAAATAATCTTTACCATTCTGCTTCTTGATGCTCTGGTGGTCAAGCTTGTATGTCTGACGTGACAGTCTGTCACCCATGGTTTGTTGTCACCTTTTATTGTCACTTTTTCACAGCGTTCGTCAAGTCAGTTCGCACGATTTGAGAAAACCTGGATTCGGAAGTGTAGACCTAAACGCAGAACAGGATCGTGCTGAGGAAAAACATATGATTTGGGAAGGAAAGGAGAACTGAGGATGGAAAGAGAGAGACAGAGAAAAGAGAGAGCGAACGTAGCGAGAGAGTGAGACAACGTTAGGAACAGATAGATCCCGTCTTCAGTCAGATGAAATTTTACAAAGCCAGGACAGTCGGACAACGTGAGCTAATAACAATTTTCGTCGAGATAAATATTTTCATTAATGTTTCAAACTTGAAAGGCTCCGGTCTTTTGTGCTTAATAAACTCTCAATGCTTACCAGCCACGGCGAATTCACGTAATCACTGCATAGACCTACTACATCGAATCACAATGACGAAATAACGTTAGTGGTCCAACACTTTGTTACTTCACGTGCGTGGGTGTCACAACCCTATTTAAATAGGCCTACTGCAGACACGAATCGATGTAGCTGTGACGTGGCGAGAACAAGCCGCCATTCAATAGGCTTGGCCCCCAATGGCTAGTCGCATACATCGGGAAAGGAGGAAGTCAACGGGGGAATAACCAAAACAGAATAATCCGGAAATAAGGTTATATGCTGTAGGGGCACGTTAGATTATGTCGAAGTGACCAGTCTTGTACAGCATGCTTTATTGGCGAGTGGCAGGGGAATCTCTTCGCCGATGAGTTTTCTTAGAAATGCAGTTTAGAAATATTTGATGTCTTTGAAAGTGAGAATGGCGACGTTCTAGAGAGTAGTATATCTCAGATGATGACGAAATAGTGCTCTGACGAACTACACAATCGACCGAATTGAGGATCGATGTTAATCAGAAGCACTTATCCTAATCAAAGGCAGAAACGGATGAGAGTGTAACATGCTTTTAAAACAGTCGAGTCTGTCAGCATACGCAGTGAAGACACTGCACTTTGCCGAACATGTTTCGGTTTCTGTTTGTTAGTGCATATTAACATGAATGTTTAAAGCTTATTTCAAGAATAATATATATATATATATATATATATATGAATTATAAGTGTTTCGGCTACTTGAATCTTTCGAGCGGCGGATTTTTATTTTTACCATGTGTTAATTATTCGCGAGCTACAGGCCTATTGTGAAGATGCAAACGACCAGTTTGGGATGGCCTCTCGAGTAGAAATATAGGCCCTATTAGGCCTATGTGAATTCGATGACAGTTTCTAGTTGTACTGGTACTTTACTTTGGCAAGTGTCGTGTAGACTGTTAGACTTAAAATTGATATGTTTAACCCTCATGCGACCAACTGGGATCGTAGGGTACCCCAGCACAACATCGGCTTGTGTAACTTTAGAAGTATCCAATATTTTCTCACGGTATTTTATAAATTTGTCACTTGGATATCACTCATTGTTTAGGTCTACTGAAAACCTGTTTTGCTTTTAAGGCTATCTTTTAAACACAAAATATCCAGGGGGTCCCGCAGGACCCCAGCTTCAGTAGTAGTCCAGGCAATCTAGCTCAAATATACCTTGAGCCTGGGAAAAATTGCTTCATAAACTTTCTAAACGGTTTCCTGCTCAGTTTTCATTGCAGAATATGATATCCAAAATCCTTAAAAATCCGACCACGGGATCACCCCCAAAAATGCATTTTAACTAAGCTGACGGCCAATATGGCCGCCAACACAGAAAACAAGTATATATCAGGTGATAAGTAAGCTAGAATAATGAATGAAGTGTCAAATTTAATACTATCAAGGTCAAAGAATCGATTTATCGTAGTGGCAATAGTGTCAGAAAGTTACTATCCAAGATGGCGTCCAATATGGCCGCCAAAAAAGAAAAATTTATATATGAGGTCAGAGGTACGTTGCAATAACAAAAAAATTGTCAAATTTAATATTTTCAAGGTCAAGGAATCAATTTATCATAGTAGCAATAGTGTGGTAATGCTACTATCCAAGATGGCATCCAATATGGCCGCCAAATACAATAAAATATGCATATATCGGGTCAGAGGTAAGATACAATAACAAATGAAGTGTCAAATTTAATATTCTCAACTCTCAAGGCCAAGGAAACGATTTATCGTAATGGCAATACTGTGGCCGCCAACACAGAAAACAAGTATATATCAGGTGATAAGTAATTGTAAGTGTGGCAATGCGACTATTCAAGATGGCGTCCAATATGGCAGCCAAAAACAATAAAATATACGTATATCGGGTCAGAGGCAAGATAAAGCAATAATATTGGTCCGGGTCTATCCCTAAATTGCCTGGACTGTAGTGTTTGCATGAGATTCGACGACACGTCACCACATGATGACAAGCTGAACCATGACAAACTTCCCGCTTTCCGTGACTAATATATATTCGTTTAACATACATATATAATTATATATATATATGTCAGTGAAAACCTCATTGCTCATAAAATCCAAGCAGCAACCGCATCGTATGACCAATGTTTACTGCTCAAGTGCCAAAGTTTTTTGTTCCTGGTCCAGATCTGAGCATACATGAGCAGCTGGTGGCTTGCCATGGCAGGTTTAACTTCAGGAAGTACGTATATCGTCCAAACCGGCAAAATACGGTATCAAGATACGTTGGTGCTGCGATGCTGTTATTCCATATCCATAGACTACGGATATATATCTGTGCAGACATGAGAGAACTCAGCGTGAGATAGGACAAAGTGCATGAGTACAGTGGCAGGAACGTGGTGGCAGATTACTTTTTTATCGTTTGATTTTGCGGAACAGCCACTTGCAGATCGAACGATTAGGCTATGTTGGTACATTCCGTATTAACAAACCTCGTGTACCCGAGGCATTGAAGGCCATGCGGGGGCGCCAGGAACTGAGCTCTTTGTTTGGCCCATGACGCTATTTTTCAACATCCTCAACATCGCTGGAATTGCTTATTACATTCTGTAGCTGGCTATAATCCAGACTGAGATATTTCGAAGATCACACGGCGACAACATATCTTCTTGAAAGAGCTCGAATATGGTGACGCCCGACATGAAACAACGAGCGTGACAACGATTCATTACTCATACAATCCAAGCAGCAGTCAGAGCCGCGTTGAAGAACTGTCACAGGTGTAGATGTTCAAGCCCGTCAACCACACTCAGCTTCAATCTCCAACAGCTCGAAGGCCAAGCGTCGAC
This sequence comes from Aporrectodea caliginosa, assembly GCA_020284085.1. Classification (NCBI taxonomy): domain Eukaryota; kingdom Metazoa; phylum Annelida; class Clitellata; order Crassiclitellata; family Lumbricidae; genus Aporrectodea; species Aporrectodea caliginosa. The sequence goes on along the minus strand of JACEVL010000233.1, from coordinate 503,016 downwards.
GATGCTCACTGTGTCAACGCCGTAACAACAAGAAGGCAGCTCGTAAATATACTTCAAGCAACCGGCCAGTTTGTGGCGAACACAATCGCCAGCAAGCCGTCTGTGATAGCGGCTACTAAACTGTTCATTGGAAAGTTGAACTCAGCACAACTCATGACAATGTTTATTTTAGCAGTTAGTTAGGTCAATCTTGGAAATAGGTAGAACGCTAATTTTGTCTTATCAGACTATTAAATGGTGAGCAATACACAGCAATACACAGCGCCTCTGATTGGTGTATACGCTGCTAGAGTAAGTAAGTAAGTAAGTATATCCTTTATTGAAAAACCAACTGCTAACCGCATTTTGGTGTACAAAGATCATCAAATAAAAAAAAAAAATTAAGTATAAAGCATCCGTGTGACAAATGTTTTACGAAATAGAGAGTTTGCCTTAGGTATTATTCTATTGTGGGTTCTGGGGCGTAGCGAGTATGAAGCAGTTTTCACGGGAGGCAGTAATTGATGTAATACATGTGCAGGGTTGCTGATGATGGTAGAAAAGAGGTTAGAGTCTGCTTTTCTGCAAAGTTGCTCGAAACTTTGGTAGGATTCCGGGATATAGGCGCTATATAAATTTATGGATACAATACAATACACAGGTAAACGATAAACTGTTGCCACTTCAACTTGTAGCAAGATAAAGTGACATTTCAGCAAGAGCAGAAAGCACTGTACGCGCCATGGCCATCGGGGTACCAAAGGACCCCAGTTGGTCATATAAAGGAGTAAAATATGCTGGTCGCATGAGGGTTAAGTGATACCACCGGCACACGTGGAAGTTTAAGAAGTTTGTGTGAGAGACCATTTTGCGCGTTGGTTGTTTTTCAGTTTTGTATACTGTGGCGACCATTATATTTCGATGTATAATTATATTATCAAGAGGTTGTTATACAGGGTGGCTCAATAAAACGAGTCCTACCGGACAAAATGCAATTTCTACGCAACCAATTAAGGTTTTTCTATCAAATTTTCAGGATTTACAGGGTAAAGATTGCTCAAGGATCCACGAGATTTTCAAAAACAATTTCATTGCTTCAAAAGTTACAGCTGTTTAAATATTCAATTCCGTTTTTCTCAATTACGCAGATGAACGGTCCAATAATTGATATATCTTTATTAAGAAGTTTTTCACAGAGACATTTTTGTAACACCCAAACAATGATGACGTCATGTGACCTCATTACAAGTTGTAAAGAAACTGATTATGGAGCAAGCTGGTAATATTTGCAGATATTTTAAAATATTATTAAGGGCTCAATTTGTTATTCCGTTACTGAACGTCATGGGTAAAGTTTCTGTGGAAGATAAAATGAGAAATCAGACGTTGTGTGAACAGAGACTGGCATATCTTCAATCAATCAATCAATCAAAATGTTTATTTTGCAACCAAGTTAAACAAAATCATCAGGTTTACATATAAATTTCAACACGGCTACAAAAAAAGGAGGCCCTAAAGGGATAAAGAATCCCGCTAAGTAGGGACACCAAATTACAGATTACATTGGAAAATTAATGGTGGCCTTTAAAGAAAGATTATAATTGAAAACATACTTGCAGTGACCAAGTGAAAGTTAAAGTAAAAGAACAGAAAAGAAACTAAATGAATCAAAAACAGGAAAACAAGGAAAGGAAAGTGAAACTGAAACAGTTGCTCAACACTGTTGAGTCAATATACAATATAAAACAAAAATACTTAACTAGCTTACTAAGTAGAGATTAGGTAGGTCTTACTAAGTAGAGATTAGGTAGGTCTACTACCATGCCATCTTATATAATTTTGTTTATTGAAAATATAAAATTGACAAACCGCAACTTTTTACATAGAAGAAAAAGAGCGCAAAAGCAATATTAGTATTATCGTCAGATGTCAGTACGACAATAAATCGATGTATTGGATTGAGTTACGAACTATCTCTTTGATATTGACTTAAAGAGCACACGTGGGATGAAACTACGTTCGTCTTTATTTGGCAGTTCAAAGTCATGAGGTCTTTGGCGCAGTGCTTGCAGCATAGCTCCGTCGGACTGTCGGTGGGAAAAGACTGCGCAGTGCGCAGTACATGACTTGAGTTCCATATAACTGCCGAGAGAAGTTGATTGTCTGCCTTTTCCGTTTACAGACTACATCTGGTTGCTGAGGTGGAAGGTAGCTCAGCAGTTTGACTCTTTGTAAAAACTGCTGGAGATCATAGCCTATGATTGCTAGCGGAGGTGTAACCCCACCAGGCCGGGGAGGCATATAGAAGGCGTGCAATTGTGGTAGCCCGGGTGACCTCATGAATCGCCGCTGATGGAAGACCGTGCGCCCTCAGAAATCTGATCGCGTGTAGATTGCGCTTCATCCCAGACAAGGCTTAAGTAGCCTATGCGCTAAACTTTACGTTGAAACTCTGTTACCCAGACTCACTGAAGACTGCAAGTCTGTTCTGCTGTCTGGTTTCATTTTCCAGCAGAACGGTGCGCCTGCTCACACGGCAAGTTGGCTCAAGACTTTATTGCCACCAACTGCAGTGAATTCATTGGCTAAAATGAATGGCCACCCAACTCGCCAGACCTTAAATCTCTTGAATATCTCGTTTGGGGAGCTATGCTTGAACGCTACAAGACCTTTCATTCCAAGTCGAAGAACACTGACGCGCTGAAAATAGCTAAGCCCTGATTGCACAAATGTCTGGCGCCAACACTGGTCGAATGTTAGCTAATTGTAAGTATACTAAAGGAGTCGAATGATTCAATTGCGCTGTATTAAATTAAACTAGATTAGTTTGATTAGAGCATATTAGATGAAAACGCTCTATAAAACAGACGTTGTGGGACTTCAGCATGGGAACGCTAAAACAAGAGGAGAGGCAGGATCCATATGAATCCACCATGGAAATACAGTGACAGCAAGGTATATGCAGCTCCATGGGAGTTCAGCATGAAAATGCACATTAACAGCGGGAGTCCAAACTAGAAATATAAATTAACTCAACAGAATACACAAACACCATGGGAGTTCCTCCTGGAAAGACATATTAATACAAACAGATGGGCTTTGCAATTCAATATTCAGTTCTCTTCCTGATAGCGTTTATGACTCCTTAGCAATCATTTATGCGTGCAGCTGCTTGACTCATTCTTCGACAGGCTGCGAGTCTCTAGGTACAAACTGCTCTAAGAAAATAACAAATAATATATGCGAGCGTATCTTAAAACACAAATAGGCGTTTTGCATATCTTTCAAACTCGCTGAGCCAAGTGCACCACCTTTATTGCAGTGGTAAATAAATTCAGTGTTTTACAATCATTTCGGTCCAGAGCATTCAATTGTATTGATTATGCAAAGCGTTAAGGACTTTGGAGATACGGATGATATTTTGTGAGCTCCAGAAGAACAGTGTGAATGTAAAAGACTGACATTACTCTGACTTTTCATATTGTACTTCGAGCTAAGAATCGATTGTGTTGCAAAAGCTTCGCCGGTGAGTCGACTGACAATCGCTGTAATTTGATCCCAGTTTGGACGTCAATCAACTCTGCCCTGTCCAGTATATATGCCCTGAAGAACTTAGCGAGGACACATCGCCGGATGTTGTCAGCGAATGACACCCTGCAGCAGTGCAACTTTCAAGAGTAACACAGTCGGAAAAATAGTCAGCAGCTGAGACTAGGGAAGAGATCTAGACTTCCGCTTCATAATTTGCATTCTCGTAGAAAGCTTTCAAGCAAGTAGAAACAGTATTATTCGCAAATGAAGGCTTCTGTAGGGTCTTTATCATAATATACAACGTATATCATTCGATGGTCTCTTGGATGTGAAGCCACAATTCACAGTCGCAATTCGTTCCGAAGAGAAATTAAAACAGACGAATGAGAAAGACAGACAGAAACGAGTATACGATGAATCTGCGCTGTTACTCTGTCCCTGGCGGATTGTAGAATAGGTGGAAAAACTAAATATTTGAACAGATTTTGACGTGAAATTAGAACAAATCTAAAGAGAACAAACAACATGGCGTCTGAATGCAGCATATAAAATAAGAAGCAAGGAGTGAAGCTGAGAAAATAATCGATCTTCATTAGACAAAGCAGATAGTCCATACGTTCTCATTTGAAATTGAACTAGTTATAAGTCCAGATTTATTTTTCAAAATCCGCTTGTGTTTTCCTTTTCCTTTTACTTTTAGTCAGTTCGCAATGCAAAAGATGTACACTTCAGTCATTCTTGTCATTCTCTGCACTTCAGTCATGTGTGCAATTGGATCAAAACCGCCAAAAACTGCAGGTCAAAAGTCAAAAAGTAATGTGAGTATTACACAGACCGCAATATAAGTAACTGCTAGTCTAGTCTTTTGGTGAATGAATTAAGCACACCGATTGACTATGCCTGTGCCTTCTTTTGAAAGGTGATGAATTGTAGGCCTATGTGCTTTCTTAAAACATACGGTAAATATTCATGTTGCTTTTATTTCAGGTACGAGAAAGTCTCTCTAAAGGTTAGCCGCATAAAATGATATTCTCATTATTCTGAAACAGCTTTAAAAAATTACCATCGTATGGCATATTTCTGGCATTCTGCCAAATTTTACAAATGCCTCAAGTTTTTAACCTGGATGTGACGCTTGACACTCTCAAATGAATTGATTTCTTTGAACAATGTACAGGAAATCAATGGCTGGTCTTAAACTTTCACTGCATTACTTTCACGCATTTTGATGTTGTCCTCCATTAGATGTTAAGTTCTAATTTCTCATTAATTCCTAGAATCGCTTTTATTAGTTTTCTAATAGCAAACTATAGAATGCGATTCTTGGACACGATGCAACAAGGGTGGTAGGAGACTTCGAAGCAACATGTCAATCACGAGATGTCTCCATTCTGTAGGCCAATCAGTCCGAGGATGATGAAAGCCTAAGTTCTGCGTATGTTTGGCAGCCATGTTCCTAGTTGACAGCCGTCTCTCGTTTTGGCAGATTATTTTCTCAACATAATCCATAATCCTATCAAGTTTGGACTCTTACTGTGGCAGAGTCTTTTGCTGGAATTATTTTTCGTATTTGCCGTGCATTAACTGAGTTTCGAAATGCTTTGGTTACCTGTATGTGATCATAGCCTTGTGTAACTGGAATGGACTAACCCATCGTTTGAGAGATAACAGGTCTCCAGCTGACAGTCGAGCCTCAGGCCTAAAGGCCTGCTTATGCCGTATTCGTCTGGAAACCTTGGACCCGGTGGAAAAAGGACATAAAGAGCATTTGGAACGGCACCAACTGCCAAGCACTGAATATATAAGCTAACTTGCATTCGGTTGTTGAGGAACACCTGCCCTGCCCATTTCTGATAGTTCGAGTGATTTCCGGGCGCCACGTCGTCCTCCATCTCCATCACACTGACACATTCTCGCTCATTCAATCACTGTCACTGTCAGTGGGTGGCATTATGAGCAGTATAATAATATTTGATTCTGCCATGCCAATGTCACCTGCAACAAAATCGTCTTCACTCGAATCCGAATGATTTGTATCATATTGCACGAAATTGGAGTGATCAATCAGCAGTCATTAGGTCACGGAAAGGATTCACCGTTGCCGGAAGTAGGTGGGTAAAATCAAAGTAATGTAAACTAGGTAAATGAAATTATGGTCTGGCTCCAGGTTCGTCTTGACGTCTAAATCATCGAGCAACGGCCGACGGTGCGACGCCTTCAGCTAGGGAGCGACCATCTAATGGGAGGCTCTGGTTGAGAATGTTTCCGCCATCATGTACATGTACGTCTGGCGACTATTCTCTTTATCTGAGCTAAAAAAATTAATATTGCTTTTAATGATATTATCATTAAAAGCAAATTTTCTCAGATAAAAAAATAGTCGCCAGACGTATGCTCGCGCAAATATGCCCATTCACAGCTTCTCAATTGAAGCGAGCGGAACATTAAACGGATGCGTTTTCTACGCTGGCATAATTACACTTTGCAAATAATATTATTTGCAATGAATTAGGCTAGCGTATAGAACGCTGGACTGGCGCTATATAAATCCTTGGTAAAGTAAATAAGTGAATTAATTGATATTGCTGCTGATTGTAAAATGTTTTGTATTCTTTTTTTCGTTTGCGTCCAGAATTGTATCGTTGTCATAAACTCTACCATGTGAAAATGAAGTACGGTATTGTAGGGTCGACATGCGGTATTTCGGCGACTGCACCTAATATTGGCCGAATAGTTGGAGGCGAAGAGGCCAAGCCTCATTCCTGGCCTTGGCAGGTTTTCATTCAGTGCATTGGCGGTGCAGATGGATACTTATGCGGTGGAAGTATCATCTCCGACAAGTGGATTATAACTGCTGCACACTGTGTGTAAGTCAACAACCCCTCAAGTGGTTTTGTCTGCACACACACGCACACACATATATATAGTATATATATATATATATATATATATATATATATAAAATGGAGATTTAAAATATTGCCACGTCGAACTTGGTTGAAACAGTTACATTGCATTTCGCAATCTACACAAAAACACCAAACATAATATGAAAATTTGATAATTATGTTGTCAAAGAGAACACTGTTGTTCACTTGCACAGCAATACACCACTAAACCACTTTATTGCGGCCAAGATTGACTAGTATTATGATTTCATCTGACTTTGGTAGTGGGCCATCATGACAGAGGATTGCCAACTTAATATTGACTTCTCTCATAGGGTTTTGGGTTATCCCGTAGTTTAGGTTGGTAAATTAGGCTACATATTAATCCAAAGTTCACGATCAACCTTATTGTTTTGCTAACAGAAAGCCAGTTTATTTCAATATGAGTCGTCTCTGCCAAGTATTCCTCGGAAAGCATGATCTTCAACGTAACGAGTCTACGCAACTGATCGCAAAAATTTCTGATTACTTCATTCATCCGAAATACTCTGAAAACTCAGATACGGATGACCTGGCGCTATTGAAATTGGCAAATCCCGTGAGATTCACAGACGCTATCCAACCAATTTGCCTTCCATTCGGTCTTCCCGAACTGCCGTTCAACAAAAGCTGCTACGCCACTGGATGGGGTGACACTCAGTCTGGTAAGTAGTATTTTTATGATTAGGCCCTATGGAAAGTTATAACATTTCTGGCAAGTAATCGTAATCTCGAGATTTCTACAGAGCCACGAAAAGCAAAGTCACGAGAGCCAGCCCATTAAAAAACGCTCAGTCAAAACAGAATCGATAGGCAGGTAGGTAGGGTCAAGGTCAGTCCAGGTGAAGATCCACTGGTCAGGGAAACAGACTGTTGGGCGACTAAGGTGGATGGTGTTTAGAATTGAAGCGGCGAGACGGGTAAGGGGATGAGGTAGAATCAGGGTAGTATAATAGTTTTTTGAGTGAAGGATCAGTTCGGAGATAGCATGAGGAAACTTAATATCGCTATGAGTATGGCAGGCTATTTTTAATATGAAAAGTAGCTTTTTGAAATAGAAGAAATATGGACAATGTAATTCCTTTAGGTCTTCCTACCTTAGCCGTGTTTGAAACTGAATCGTCAAAATAATTTGTTCCATCCGAGGAGGAAAACTTATGTGTTACCCACTCATTTCTGCATAAAGGAAAATTGCTTGCTACTCTCGACGGTTCTATTATTTTTAACGGACCGCAATGCAGTCCTCGCGTGTGGCAGCAGTAGCATCGTCTGGTTGACTAAGCACCAACAATGACAACGTGATCTCCCTCTGTTGGTCAACATTCCGACGATCAATCCATCGTCATCCACCGTTTCCGCTACAGTTTGGTGATTGAACCGTCGGTCTGGATTCCTTTCGTATCCGTAATTCCCGCAAATGACACGACGTTAACTCCTACCGCTTCGTGGTATGCAGGCCAGCAATCAGCGGATATCATCGTCCACAACTGAGGCAACAGACGACCAATCGACATGACTGTCAGCGTCGTAATATGCTAACGGCGCAATAGAAGACAAAGAAGACATTGAATGATGATGTGAATTGTATCAAGATATTTTCATTTCTGTTTTTTTGTTTAACTTTCACTTGGTCACTGCAAGTATGTTTTCAATGATATTCTTTCTGTAAAGGCCACCATTAATTTTCTAATGTAATCTGTAATTGTTGTCCCTACTTAGCGGGATTCTTTATCCCTTTAGGGCCTCCTTTTTTGTAGCCATGTTGAAATTTAAATGTAAACCTGATGATTTTTGTTTAGTTGGTTGCAAAATAAACATTTTGATTGATTGATTGATTGATTGAAGATAACATGTAAATTGCGATGTTCCTAGAGCACAATGACAAAGTGTCTTGAAGTTTCTGTACGTATGAAGGTATAAACGAAGACAATTTCTATGGCGACTTAAAAGCTACTCTCAAAAACGCGCAACCCATGCATGGATATACAGTATTATGAGCGATGGTGTCTTCGTTTCATCTATGCTGAACAGTCAAATGAAACTATATGCATTGAACGACTATCCCAGATGTACGGTCCAAGACAGTACAATGAATGTTGAGATAGAGCTGATGTCATAATATTATCGTGCAGTCGCTTGATGTACTAACAATTTTACTATGTTTTCAATTATTTTTTTATAGAGAACGGGAAACCATCGGTTAGACTAATGCAGCTGTCAATGACGGTGACAATGGAGCATTATTGTTTAAATCCCAGTGGTCGTTTGCTATGGCGGCTCTGGTGGGCCGCTGGCATGCCAAGTCGCATTATTTGCGCCGCGCGGTGGGATGGCGGCAAAGACGTATGCTATGGCGACTCTGGTGGGCCGCTGGCATGCCAAGAACAAGACAGAAAGTGATATTTGCGAGGAGTGACTTCGTGGGGGACTGACAAGTGCTATTTATGGGCAGTTTTTATCAAGGTTACTTCTTTTGAAGAGTGGATCAAGTCTATTACTTCACGTAAGTAAAATGGCACATCGTTAGCCCTTTAATCACCGTTTTCTCGTTGTAGCATGAAAAGTTAATAATTAGGTCACAATAAATTATTAATATTAAGTGACAATAATTTTCACTCATACATCGCAAAAATGCAAATGCAAGGCAGTTCTTTCTCATCAGCGCTACAAATCAATGGCCGCCATACACATCCTAAAGGCTTCAGCTAGTTCGAGTAGGCTAATTGTTGAATATAACTCAGTGTCCGATTTGCCGGGGGGGTCGGGGGGGTTGGACCCCCTTGCTTTATCTTATTGACCCCCTTGCTTCCAGATTTTGGTCGACCACCAAACGACTCCATTATGACCAATCGGCCTGACCCGGCTTCTACCCTCCTCTCTCCTACTCTCTCTGAAAGCCCATGCGATATATATATATATATATATATATAATGGTCACCTTTAGTAGGCTAGTAATGTTTCTTCTCTCTACTCGACCACTCTCCTCCTTTTCCTCTGTTTCTCTGTCTTGCAGTTTGATATATATGTGTGTCACATCAAAGCACCAGCTGCTTTTGGATTAGGGGCCTAAGGAAGAAGAAAGTTATCTTTCAACGAGATTTGTATACACCCTTACAGTGTTCAGGCCCATGGATCAGGTTTCCATGCCGTATGCTTCAGGTATAACAGCCGGGGTCCAAGCTTCAAGCATCCCATGGCTCTTGGTAGACGTCCTGGTGACCTTTCCCCTTCCCCTTCCCCTAAGGCCTGGACAGTGGCGCTGAGACCACTGAGTCATAAGTCGTGGAATGTCAGTCTGTATACGTTGTCTATTCGAAATTCCAGTTTTATGTGTATTTGTTGTTCATAACACTGTCTGCGCATCGCTTGCCTTTGTCGAAAATTAAGCGAAATAAACTGAACGGAGCTATGTTTAAGAAATTGTCGGATCGAGTTGCAGCTGAAACAAGGTCTATGGAGTTAATGAAGGGTACTGATTGATCATCAATTTCAGATGATCAAGACATTGAATCCAATCATGTCACAGCAGTTTCATCAGCCAGAGTGAAGTAGCGCTTCTATTAATTTAGCTGAAGTTCTCAAAGACTTTGCAGTTATATGCAGGATAGAAAAGTTCTGAGTCTGGTAAGAGCCATGCACTTAGGGCCTATTCATATCATCAATATTGCGTTTGACTAACTCTGTGTTTCGCTAGAATTCGAAATTTCTGTTGGGAGCGCTTGCCGTTATTCGCAACGGGCGCAAAAATACCTATCCACGCCACTGATCAAATCACTTGCATTGGAACTGTCTCAGATAAGTGATAATGACTCCCTATAATCCGGTGCTTCCCAGCCTGAGTTTCGCGGCACCAAAGGGCCCGTAAACCTGCTCAAGGTTGGATGTCAGGAAGGTAGAACCATAACATTTGTGCTACTTTTTATGTGAAAAGTTTTAAAATTTATCACTACTAACATAAGCCTATTAGGCCTATTTTCTAAACTGAAAGTAGGCCTAGTGTAGAAATAGTCGCAACCTGCATGTTTAATGCAAAAAACGTTTCTTGTCAGTAAAATGAAGAACTAACTTGAAGAAAAATAGTTGAAATTAAGGTCAAAGGTGCGGCTGACCTGCCGTCAGTAAGGGTGCCATGCTCTGAAAAAGGTTGGGAATCACTGCCCTATAATTAATCTATCAGTAGACTAGGCCTACTTTATAAAATATATCTAACTCTTCCTGTTACGTTGGCCACTGCAGTAGCCTACGGCGACCTATTATATGGCATCCCGTTCGGGCCATCTGGTAATTGTAGGATATACGGCAGAAAGAACTTTGAGCAGATTGAAAATAATATTTAAAAAATACTTGCGATCCAACATCTCAAATGAACGCCAATTTCAAACAGTATTTTATAGGATAGTAGGATAGTATAATTATACTAGTGGTCTATACTAACTATTGCGCATATTGCCATTATATATATTAATTTATATATATTAACTTTAATGATAGTATATATTTTTATATATATATATATACTATCATTTAAAGTTAATTACCATTTTCACTCTGGAACGTGGCTCCCCTAAGAAACAACCCTTGCCCCCACATCAATCCTGGATCCGCCACTGTTCCCGACCTCCCTGCTTCTTTTTTGACAAATCGGACCCTGATATAACTTACGCCTATTAACCAGCAAACTGATTTCTCGCTACTTATAAATCTCTCGTTACTAATAAATCGCAGTTGATTGGTTGACTGTGCCCCTTTCTTCTGTTTTTGGGTCATGGCGTCTAACACAGCTGCATGAAGTAGAGCCATTTAACTAAGTGAAAGGCTGTTGAATTGCAGATATCGTGTTAGTGACTCAGCTAAAAATGTATTTCTGTTTCAGTGTCTTATGTGTGATGTTTTGATGACGAGAGACGTGAAATGAATTGTGATTTACTAAAAACAATTAGTATTCTATGTTTAATTTATAGCGACTGTATGCATTTGAATTTATCATAATTGTGCGAGAGATTTTGAATTTTCTACTTTATTGCAGGCTAATGATCATGAGAACTTCGCTGTCAAGTATCTGAGATGGCAAGTCCTACTACTTTTGAGTCTGAAGCACTGACATAATTATTTCGTCGTGGACATTTTAGCAACTAGAGGGAGAGGGTTTGATTTGATCGGACAAAAGCATTGGACCAAGTTTCGATAATCATGGCGTTTTAAGAGCGGATCTCTTTGCTTTTTGAATAAAACATTTACATCGGTGTTAATGAAATAACAATATTGGCAATAATCAGTGTGTTAATTTCTACCTTGGAAAGATCAGTGACGAAAAGTAGGTTTCCGCTTTGTAGATGCAGAACATAATAACTTAGAGTGGATTTCTTTCGTTCGTAGCAAGGTTTACATCAGTGCTTCCCAAACTTTTCAATGTGACGGACCGGCAGGAATTTTCCCACTGTACGAGGACCGGTGGCCAATTTATCGACTATTTCTCTTTTTCACGTAAATTCCTCAAAATGTTTTAAAATTGATTTAAATGCATGTTTAGCCAATTCTATGACTCTGTTGCCCTTTATATGCTAGTAAAATAAGTGTTTTGTTAGGACAATTATTATGATATTAATTTTTATGACAAATATTGTGGAACCATTTCTTAATTCCGAGACAATTATTTTGACCAGTTTCTTGACTCACTTTGCGGACCGGCAACTGAGGGCTCGCGGACCGGCACCGGTCCGCGGACCACCACTTTGGGAAGCACTGGTTTGCATCATTCATGTCTAAACTTATCTGTTCGAACCTGCTTCCCGACCGTAACTGGATTTCTGGTTTCCCTGACATATACTGGTTTTAGACTGGGCTTTACCCCACAAATTAGAAGTTTTTACCAGATCACTGGAGAAACCATCCACTGTTTCTGTTCATTATGATAACGGCGCAATATGAGATATATAAGTCATTAGCTTGAATTAGAATAGATTAGATTGATTTCATTTGAATGAAATTGGATTAGATTAATTTTTTGTTTGAATTTGGTTTAGTGTGTGCTTTTAATCCTGTTTAAATGAATATTAATAACATTCGTTACTTGGAGAGTAAAATATTACTGGAAATAAGTCCTTTTTAAAACAAACTTTTAAATGCAGTATCTGTAACAACGCAAAAACCTGACCAATACTGAAGTTTTGAAAACTTTGTTTATTTTTTTATCTTTCCTGAATTTTCATCAAATTTTACGTTAAACTGCTTTTATGGATTTTTATTCGTAAATTTTATTCTAATAGCTCATTATAACAGCGCTGGAATCACACATTAACACGAGGATGTACAGGCTCCGTGGGAGTCCAGCATGGAAACACACATTAACACCAGGATGTACAGGCTCCGTGGGAGTCCAGCGTGGAAGCACACATTAATACAAGAGGATGTTCAGTATCCGAGTAATTCAAACAGAAAACAAACACACATGAACGCCGGGGAGTTACAAGCTTCCTCGACCGTGGGTGTCCAGCATGGAAACAGTCATTCACTTCGCAGTAATCGTAAATAACAAATTTCTAAAGTGCCACTTGAAAACTAAGGGCAGGGTATCAGCTTATTCACTTCCGCTTCATCGAGTCAGAGGTTATCAAGACAGTAATCAAATAGAGATCTAAGTCTAGTTGCCAGTCGGTGAGAGCAGAGAGAGGAGGGAGAAGAGCTGCTGAGGTTGGTTTCGTCTAGGTCGAGAAGAATAATTGGAAGGCGGAGGGTCAGATGAGTGACCGCAGGAATTCTTGAACAGGTTAGGCTTTAGTTTTGAATGGAAAGAGGTGATTAATAGAAAAAGTCTAAGTAAGATAATGGTGAATAATAATTATTCACCATCATCTTCCTTAGACTTTTTTTTATTAATAATAATTATTAACAATACAAAATGGTGGGGTGCCGAAGATATGCAGAATTCCGGAGGGTGATCGTTCCAGAGCCGATGTGCAATGTACTATCTGGCTCGGTTGGAAAACTTGAGATGAATAGTGTCTGGTATCGAGAATGACTGAGATAGGAGGATGAACGTGGAAAGCGGAGTAGCTGGATGGTGAAGTATTTCAGCTCTTAATCTGTTATCATAAGCGCTTGAAACCCATTCTATTCCATCGAAGGTTTGCAATGTCAAATCGCTCCAGCCGCCAAGAATCAGTACAGAAAGGCGGCCAAACAGCTAACAAGATGACACTGCATTCCTTGTCATATTATAAAGGGTTCGATCATTAATTATGTCAACAAATTTTAAGGAGATTTTGATTTCCTCCTACCTTGTCAACAACTGTCAAACATTGAAGAACCCCTAATAAAATTATGTCAATAATCCCAGCCCCGCGCAAAGAAAACATTATGGTTCAGTACATTGATGCATGATGCTACCTTACTGTCTCACATCAAGCTACGTATATGATATAACGATGTAAAATAATAATGTAATAATGGCAATTTATAATAATATAATAATATAATGGGACCCACCATTTTGTATTTTCTTTATATGACATAAAGTTAATACTTATGACTATGCCTTATTACAGACAGAGACTATGGTTGATAGTATAGGTTTATAGGAGTTGATATATGCCTGTGATATTAAGTGTATATTTATCACTGTTCATTACGTTGACAGAGACTATGACATTGTATACATTCATAGTAGGATAAGAGTGCTATGAATGACGAGTTTCTAAGAAGGTGTGTTCCTGGCTATATAAATAAGGAACGAGGAGTGACTGGGTGTTTGGCACATTTTTGATTAGGCCTGTTGACGCAGTGTTAGATGCCAAATCTCCATATAAATAGTTAAGATGTTCTGCCTACAAAGTAGATTTAAATACTAACAGCTCTCGGTTTCATGTCGACGATAGACACTACGGTCGCTTCAACAGAGGGTTGACATGTGCTGAAGAAACTATCAATTTGTGAGACAAGGTATTACATGTTTGCTGTGTTGAAGGTTGAGAATATACAATTATTTTAAAGATACCTCGTTTGTGAAAATAATAATAATAATAATAATAATAATAATAATAATAATAATAATAATAATAATAATAATAATAATAATAATAATAATAATAATAATAATACAAAATAATAATAATAACGCAATCGCGTTCCGAGGCACTTTCGCCAACCAGGACAACGACGAGTAGGGTCATCTCCAGACAAATTACATCAGCTTGTAATATCTGATTCCCTGAGGGATCCTGTATACCTCGGGGAAAAATAAATAATAATAATAGTAATAATAATAATAATAATAATAATAATAATAATAATAATAATAATAATAATAATAATAATAATAATAATAATAATAACAGCTGATTTTCTCCATTCTGCGCCAGATCCACATCTCAAAAGCCTCCAGTCGTTTTATGTCTTCTTGCCTCATTGTCCGTGTCTCAGAGCCGTATAGGACAACACTCCACACTAATGTCTTTACCATTCTCTTCTTCAGCTTCCTGCTTAGACCGCCTCTGAGGAGCTCCCCTCTTTTGTGTCACTAAATCGGTTTAAACTTTGAAAGGACTCAACTGCCATGTGAGTTCACATATTATGTGAACTCACATTTCCAGATTTATCGGCCAGTTTAATTACTAGATAAACCAAGGTATTGTCTTGTATCATCTTGAATTCGTTTATAGGCCAGCGCTCGTGAATAAGCTGGTGCCCTGCGCTTGGCTTTCGAGTGGCGCTTTAGACATTTGGAGATTACGATTACGATTACGATTAGGCCTACTGTACAGAAACAATTTTGATGTTACACCGCTTTTTAAAATTCAAAATAATTTTGATTCTGGTTTTAATACGAGATAAATACTAGGTTGGTGAATTCCACCGTTAGTAGGCCTATGCCATAATTAGCAGACAAGGTTTCGATCGCATTAAGCAGTGAGTCACGAAATCCGTTATTAACATCGGATTCGGATGCGAACTAGAATGTGCTTAGCCGTATTTTTACCTAATGTTTAAGCAAACAGTGTAAAAGGTATGTGTTGATTCATTGCAAAAAGCCGTTGACGTCAATTTGTTTTGAACACCACATCCCCAGTCGAGAATTGTCAAACTTTTCTAAATCCTCGCCCCTATTTTGTTGACAGAAGTAATGGGCGACCCCTAATGTTTCAAACTTCAGAGACCCCTGTCGATCCTAATCAATAGAAGCAGCAACGGATGCGAATATAACATGCTTTAAAAAAAATAATAATCGTAACATCTTTTAAAATAGTTGTAGTATGCTTTTAAATAGTCTTATCATGCTTTTCTAAATAGTCGCTTGGAGTGACTGTAGGCATACTCGCTAAAGATAGGGCCCTACAGTACTTTGCCGAACGTATTTCGGCCTCTGTTTGTTGGTGCATTCTATAACATGAATGTTTGGAGCTTATTTGAAGAATCAATATAGCCTATGTGAATTGGAAGTATATCGGCTAGTTGAATAATTTTTTTTAATTTATCGTGTTTTAATTATTCGCGAGCTCTATTTAAATTGTGAAGATACAAACGACCATCTTGGGTTGGTCTCTCGGGTAGAAATATAACAAGTGAATATTATTCAAGGACAGTTATAGTTGTACAGGTAGTGTACTCTGGCGAGTGTTTTGTTGACGATTAGGCTTAAAGCAGACATAATAATATTATAGGTTTTACCACGGGCAGTTGAATACGTTTGTGTGAGATAGAGCATTTTGCGCGTTGGCTGGTATGCAGTTTTTTTTATACTGCGGCGGCCTCTGTTTTAGATGTAGGCCTATTATTAAGGTTATGTGTAACTTTAGAACTAGACGGAACTGGACGGTACGGTCCTGGATACGTGCAAGTCGAAGATCGGAGGACGCACGTCCGGCACGTGGAACAGTGAACTGGCTTGCGGACAAAATAATAAAATCGTTCACGAATGACAACTCCACCGGCTTATAAAACTTATATATTATTTGCGTGAAAAAAACATTATCCATTTATCATGCATTCTTTTCTTGAGCTCTTGCTGACATGCCACAACCCGAAAAAATGAAATGAATGTTGACACGCACTGATCTGAACTCATCGAATGCGGTGGCGGAGTTATAGCAGGGTAAGCCAGGAGAAATGCCCTGGTAAAAGAGCCTTTGCCCTTGTAATTGCACTACCACAACACTGGCAGAATGTTTGCCCTAACGATAATTTAAATCACCCCTGCACTGGTTGCTTGTATGATTGCCCTGGCTGTGCCCTGCCTAAAAAGATATCTGGCGCTTCAACTGGTCGCATGTATGCCAATGATTAGCCAATTATAGGTATTCTAAATGAGTCGAATGATTAAGTTGGACTATATTAAACTAGAACAGATTAGTTTGATGAGTATATTAGATGAAAACAAGCTGCAAAACAGAATTTGTGGGACTTCAGCATGTTAAAATTAAAACAAGAGGAGAGGCAGGCTCCATATGAATCCAGCATTGACATAGTTACAGCAAGGTATATGCAGGCTCCGAGAAAACACGCTTTAACGGAAAGGAATAAACGGGTTCCTCGTGAGTCCAAAATAGAAATACAATTACCCAAGGAAATATACAGACTCCGTGGGAGTTCCTCATTGAAAGACACATTAATACAAAGAGATATGCAATTCAATATTCAGTTCTCTTCCTGATCGCGTTTATGACTCCTTAGCAAACATTTATGCGCGCAGTTTTTTGACTCACTCTTCGACACGCTAAGAGTCTTTAGGTACAAACTGCTCTTGCAAAATAGCAAATACATGCCAAAGTATCTTATGTCGCAAATAGGCATTTGCATATCTTCCAAAAACGAGGAGCCTAAAGCATTAAATTATTGCTGCGATAAAATAAATGCAATGTTTTACAATTGCTTCACTTCAGTCCAAAGCATTCAATTGTATTGATTCTGCATTGCGTTAAAGGACTTTGGAGATACGGATGGTATTTTATGAGCACCGAAGGAAGAAATGTGTATGTGAACGACTAAAATTATCTTTGGCTTTCACATTGGCCTTACAGCTAAAAATCGATTGTGTTGGAATAGCTTCGTCTGTGAGTCGCCTGGCAATCGCTGTAATTTGATCCCATTTTGGCTGCCGATCAACTCTGCGCTTTCCAGTATATATATATGCCCTGACGGATTTAGCGACGACACACACCGCTGGATGTTGTCAGTGAAGACATAAGCACTGCTAATTACAAGAGAAATATAGTCCGGCAAATAGTCAACAGTTGAGACATAAGAAGAGATCTAGACAACGACGTCCGCTGATTAATTTGCAGCCACGGAGAAAGTTTTCAAGCAAGTAAAACATGTAGTATTCAAAAATGAAGATTTCTGTAGTGTCTTTATCATAAAATATAAGGTAGGCTATATCAGTCGATGGTTTATAGGATGTGAAGCCGCAAGTCACAATAGTAACACGTTGCAAAGTAAAGTCGAACACAAATGCATGAGAAAGACAAATATGAGCAAGTACGCCTCACTATTATAGATCTGTGCTGTTATACTGTCTCTCACTTAAAGTAGAATAGATACAAAGACTACAAATTTGAACAGACCTTGACGTGAAGTAAACACCTAACCAGGACAAACGGCAAGGCGTCTGAATGCTGTACATGACATTAGAAGCAAAGAGTGAGGCTGAGAGAAAAAATTGAGCTTCCTGAAGCAGATGGAACAGAAGTTTTCATTTGAAATTGCGTTATTCACAGGTCGCAATTCGTTCCGAATACATATTGAATACAGACTCGTGTGAAAGACAGACATAAGTGAGCATGCGATAGATCTGCGTTGCGATATTGTCTCTTGTGGGAAGTTGAATAGATAGAAAAACAAGAAATTTGAACAGATGTTGACGTGAATTAAGAAAAATTCTAAATAGAACAGACAGCAATGCGTCTTAATGCTGCGTATAAAATTAGAAGCAGGGAGTGAAGCTGAGAAAGAATCGATCTTGGTTAAGCAGATAGTCCAGACTTTGAAATTGAACTAGTTGTAAGTCCAGATTCATTTTTCCGAATGTGCATGTGTTTTTCCTTTAATTGTTATTTTTAGTCATTTGATAATGCTAGCGGTGTACACGTCAGTCAGTTTTGCCATTCTCTGCACTTCAGTCTTATGTGCAATTGGATCACAATCGCCAAAACCTACAGGTCAAAAGTCAAAAACTAATGTGAGTATTACACACACCGCAATATAAGTAAATGCTAGTCTAGTCTTTTGCTGAATAACTTAAGCACACCGAATGACTATGCGTGTGCCTTCTGTTGAGAGATGGTGAATTGTATGTGCTTTCTTCAAACAGACGGTAAATATTCATGTTGCTTTTATTTCAGGTACGGGAAAGTCTCTCTAAAGGTTAGCGACATAAAATGATATTCTTAATTCTGAAACAGCTTTAAAAAATTACCATCGTATGGCTTATTTCTGGCATTCTGCCAAATTTTACAAATGCCTCGAGTTTTTAACCTGGATGTGACGCTTGACAATATCAAATGAATTGATTTCTTTAAACAATGTACAGGAAATCAATTGCTTGTCTTAAAATTTCACTGCACAACTTTCACGCATTTTCATGTTGTCTTCAATTAAATGTCAAGTTTTAATTGCATATACATAGTAACTAATTCATTCCTAGAATCGCATTTATTAGTTTTCTTATAGCAAACTATAGAACGCGATTCTTGGACACGATGCAACACAAGGGTGGTGAGAGTCTTCGGAGCAACATGTCAATCACGACATATCGTTAATCTGTAGGCTTACCATTCCGATGATTAATGAAAGCCTGAGTTCTGCGTATGTTTGGCAGCCATGGTCCTAGTTGACAGCGGTCTCTCGTTTTCGCAGATAATTTTGAAAACATAATCGATCATCCTGGCACGTTTGGACTCTTACTGTGGCCGAGTCCATTTGCTGGAATTATTTTTCGTCTTTGCCGCGTGTTAACTGCGTTTCGATATGCTTTGGTTGCCTCTGTGTGATCATAGCCTTATATAACTGGAATGGACAACCTATTGTTTGAGAGATAACAGCTCCAGCTGACAGTCGAGCCTCAGGCCTAAAGGCCTGCTTACGACGTCTTCGTCTGGAAACCTTAGACCCGGTGGAAAAAAGAAGAAAAGAGCATTTGGAACGGCACCAACTGCCAAGCACTGAATATTACAGCTAACTTGCATTCGGTTGTTGAGGAACAACTGCCTTGCGCATTTCTGCTAGTTCGAGTGATTTCCGGGCTCCGCATCGTCCTCCATCTCCATCACACTGACACATTCTCGCTCATTCGATCACTCTCACTGTCAGTGGGTGGCATTATGAGCAGCATAATAACATTTCATTCTGCCATGTCGATGTCACCTGCAACAAAATCTTCATCACTCGAGCCCGAATGATTTGTATCGTATTGCACGAAATTGGAGTGGTCATTCAGCAGTCATTAGGTTACGGAAAGGATTCACCGTTGCCGAACGTAGGTGGGTAAAATCAAAGTAATGTAAACTAGGCAAATAAAATTATGGTCTGGCTCCAGGTTCGTCTTGACGTCTAAATCATCGAGCAACGGCCGACGGTGCGACGCCTTCAGCTAGGGGAGCGACCATCTAATAGGAGGCTGTGGTTGAGAATGTTTCCGCCATCATGTACATGTACGTCTGGCGACTATTCTCTTTATCTGAGCTAAAAAAAATGAATATTTGCTTTTAATGATATTATCATTAAAAGCAAATTTTCTCAGATAAAAAAAATAGTAGCCAGACGTATGCTCGCGCAAATATGCCCATTCACAGCTTCTCAATTGAAGCGAGCGGAACACTAAACGGATGCGTTTTCTACGCTGGCATAATTAGTATTAATTACACTTTGCAAATAATATTATTTGCAATGAATTAGGCTAGCGTATAGAACGCTGGAATGGCGCTATATAAATCCTTGGTAAAGTAAATAAGTGAATTAATTGATATTGCTGCTGATTGTAAAATGTTTTATATTCTTTTTTTCGTTTGCGTCCAGAATTGTATCGTTGTCATAAACTCTACCATGTGAAAATGAAGTACGATATTGTAGGGTCGACATGCGGTATTTCGACGACTGCACCTAATATTGGCCGAATAGTTGGAGGCGAAGAGGCCAAGCCTCATTCCTGGCCTTGGCAGGTTTTCATTCAGTGCATGGACGGTATAGATGGATACTTCTGCGGTGGAAGTATCATCTCCGACAAGTGGGTTATAACTGCTGCACACTGTGTGTAAGTCAACAACCCCTCAAGTTGTTTTGTCTGCACACACACGCACACACATATATATAGTATATATATATATATATAATGGAGATTTAAAATATTGCCACGTCGAACTTGGTTGAAACAGTTACATTGCATTTCGCAATCTACACAAAAACACCAAACATAATATGAAAATTTGATAATTATGTTGTCAAAGAGAACACTGTTGTTCACCTGCACAGCAATGAACCACTAAACCACTTTATTGCGGCCAAGATTGACTAGTATTATGATTTCATCTGACTTTGGTAGTGGGCCATCATGACAGAGAATTGCCAGCTTAATATTGACTTCTCTCATAGGGTTTTTGGGTTATCCCGTAGTACAGGTTGGTAAATTAGGCTACATATTAATCCAAAGTTCACAATCAACCTTATTGTTTTGCTAACAGAAAGCCAGTTTATTTCAATATGAGTCGTCTCTGTCAAGTATTCCTCGGAAAGCATGATCGTAAACGTAACGAGTCTACGCAACTGATCGCAACAATTTCTGATTACTTTATTCATCCGGAATACTCTGAATACGAAATCTCAGATACGCATGACCTGGCGCTATTTAAATTGGCAAACCCCGTGAGGTTCACAGACGCTATCCAACCAATTTGCCTTCCATTCGGTCTTCCCGAACTGCCGTTCAACAAAAGCTGCTACGCCACTGGATGGGGTGACACTCAGTCTGGTAAGTAGTATTATTATGATTAGGCCCTATGGAAAGTTATAACATTTCTGGCAAGTAATCGTAATCTCGAGATTTCTACAGAGCCACGAAAAGCAAAGTCACGAGAGCCGGCCCATTAAAAAACGCTCAGTCAAAACAGAATCGATAGGCAGGTAGGTAGGGTCAAGGTCAGTCCAGGTGAAGATCCACTGGTCAGGGAAACAGACTGTTGGGCGACTAAGGTGGATGGTGTTTAGAATTGAAGCGGCGAGACGGGTAAGGGGATGAGGTAGAATCAGGGTAGTATAATAGTTTTTTGAGTGAAGGATCAGTTCGGAGATAGCATGAGGAAACTTATTATCGCTATGAGTATGGCAGGCTATTTTTAATATGAAAAGTAGCTTTTTGAAATAGAAGAAATATGGACAATGTAATTCCTTTAGGTCCTCCTACTTTAGCCGTGTTTGAAACTGAATCGTCAAAATAATTCGTTCCATCCGAGGAGGAAAACTTATGTGTTACCCACTCATTTTTCATAAAGGAAAATTGCTTGCTACTCTCGACGGTTCTATTATTTTTGACGGACCACAATGCAGTCCTCGCGTGTGGCAGCAGTAGCATCGTCTGGCTGACTAGGCACCAACAATGACAACGTGATCTCCCTCTGTTGGTCAACATTCCGACGATCACTCCATCGTCATCCACCGTTTCCGTTACAGTTTGGTGATTGAACCGTCGGTCTGGATTCCTTTCGTATCCGTAATTCCTGCAAATGACACGACGTTAACTCCTACCACTTCGTGGTAGGCCAGCAATCAGCGGATATCATCTTCCACAACTGAGGCAACAGACGACCAATCGACATGACTGTCAGCGTCGTAATATGCTAACGGCGCAATAGAAGACAAAGAAGACATTGGATGATGATGATGTGGATTATATCAAGATAACATGTAAATTGCGATGTTCCTAGAGCACAATGACAAAGTGTCTTGAAGTTTCTGTACGTATGAAGGTATAAACGAAGAAAATTTCTATGGCGACTTAAAAGTTACTCTCAAAAACGCGCAACCCATGGATGTACAGTATATGAACTGGCTTGTGGTCTTCATGGACCCCTCTGTGCTGGTTCGGCTCCTATCTTACTGGTCGCACTCAGAGGATCATCCTTGGCGACACTAGAACTTCTTGGGTTGAGGTCAAGTACGGTGTTCCTCAGTGCTCCGTTCTTGGTCCTCTTCTCTTCATCCTTTACACTGCTGATATTCCTTCTCTTTTCACCAAACACTCGGTTACTGGTCACCTCTACGCGGATGACGTCCAGGCTTTTGGTCATGCCCCCCTTCTGAGCACCTCTCTCTTGTTCGAACCATTGATGCACAGTCCTCTGACCTCCACCTTTGGATGTCCTCAAACCGGCTTTGCTTGAACTCAGCTAAGACCCAGCTCATTTGGTTTGGCACTGGTCTTCAACTTGCTAAGCTTGATTTCACCCTTCTATCTCAAATGTTCCCCGCTTTCACCTTTTCAACAAGTGTCCGCGACCTAGGTGTCACCCTGGATAGCAACTTGACTTTCAAAGAGCACCTCTCAACCCTATAGCCCGTTCTTGCTTCTATCGTTTGAGGCGGCTTCGAGCATCAGGAGATCGGTCTCCTTGCCTGTTTTCACCACAATTGTTCATGCGTTCGTCTGCAGTCGCATTGATTCCTGTAACTCCTTATATGCAGGTCTTCCTAAAGTTCGTTTGTCAACCCTCCAATCAGTCCTAAACTTTGCTGCCAGACTGATTGTACGTCTCCCTCGTTTATCTCATATCTCAACTTTCATGACAAATAAATTGCATTGGCTCCTTATTGAGGCTCGTATCCAATTTAAGATACTTCATTTGGTCTCTAGAGCTCATCATGGCCAGGCTCCTAAGTACCTGTGTGATCTCCGTAAACCGGTTTCTGCTCTCTCTCAGGTCCCTTCGCTCTAGTGATAGAGCTGACCTCTTCGTCCCCCGGACCAGGACAGCCATTGCTCAACGCCGCGCCTTTGCAACTGTGGCTCCTTATTTGTGGAACAACCTTCCTCCACAAATCCGGGCTGAGATTTTGGCAGGTGGTTTATCCACCTCTGTCCGTTGCTTGAAAACCTTTCTGTTTCCTCGGAGTGCTCACGCTGGAAGCGCCTCTGAATAGTCATTGCTGCTAGAGGCGCTTTATAAATGTCCAGATGAAATACAATACAATACAATATGAGCGATGGTGTCTTCGTTTTATCTATGCTGAACAGTCAAATGAAACTGTATATGCATTGAACGACTATCCCAGGTGTACGGACCAAGACAGTGCAATGAATGTTGGTTGAGATAGAGCTGATGTCATATCGTGCATACATTATAATCGCTTGATGTAGGCTACTAACAATTTTACTATTTTTTCAATTATTTTTTTCATAGAGAACGGGAAACTATCGGTTAGACTAAGGCAGCTGCCAATGACGGTGACAATGGAGTATGATTGTTTACATCCCATTGGTCGTTTGCTATGGCGACTCGGGTGGACCGCTGGCATGCCAAGTATCATTTGCGCCGCGCGGTGGGATGGCGGCAAAGACGTTTGCTATGGCGACTCTGGTGGGCCGCTGGCATGCCAAGAACAAGACGGAAAGTGGTATTTGCGAGGAGTGACTTCGGACGGGCCAACAGTGTGCGATTTATGGGCAGTTTTTGTCAAGGTTACTTCTTTTGAAGAGTGGATCAAGTCTATTACTTCACGTAAGTAAAATAGTACATCGTTAGCCCTTTAATCACCGTTTTCTCGTTGTAGCATAAAATATTAATAATTGGGTCACAATTAATATTAAGTGACAATTATTGTCACTCATACATCGCAAAAATTCAAATGCAAGGCAGTTCTTTCTGATCAGCGCTATAAAAATCAATGGCCGCCAGACACATCCTAAAGGCTTCAACTAGTTCGTGTGTGAATATAACTTACGCCTATTAACTAGCAAATTGATTGTCAACTGATTTCTCGCTACTAATAAATCTCTCGTTACTAATAAATCGCAGTTGATTGGTTGACTGTGCCCCTTTCTTCTGTTTTTGGGTCATGGCGTCTAACACAGCTGCATGAAGTAGAGCCATTTAACTAAGTGAAAGGCTGTTGAATTGCAGATATCGTGTTAGTGACTCAGCTAAAATGTAATTCTGTTTCAGTGTCTTATGTGTGATGTTTTGATGACGAGAGACGTGAAATGAATTGTGATTTACTAAAAACAATTAGTATTCTATGTTTAATTTATAGCCACTGTAGATCTATGCATTTGATTTTATCATAATTGTGCGCGAGATTTTGAATTTCTACTTTATTGCAGGTTACTGATCGTGAGAACTTCGCTGTCTAGTATCTGAGATGATAAGTCCTACTACTTTTGAGTCTGAAGCACTGACATGATTATTTCGTCGTTGACATTTTAACAAACAAATTTGATTTGATCGAACAAAAGCATTTGACCAAGTATCGATAATCATGGCGTTCTTAAGAGCGGATCTCTTTGGGTTTTTTAAATAAAACATTTACATCGGTTTAATGAAATAACAATATTGGCAATGATCAGTGTGTTAATTTCTATCTTGAAAAATCAGTAACGAAAAGGAGGTTTCCGTTTTGTAGATGCAGAACATAATAACTTATAATGGATGTCTCTCGTTCGCAGCAAGGTTTACATCATTCATGTCTAAACTTATCTGTTCGATCCTGCTTCCCGACCGTAACCCGATTTCTGGTTTCCCTGGCATATACTGGTTTTCGACTGAGTTTTTCCCCATAAATTAGAAGTTTTTATATCCAGCTCACTGGAGAAATCATCCACTGTTTCTGTTCATTATGATAACGGCGCAATATGAGATATACAAGTCTGAATTGAATTAGAATAGATTAGTTTGGTCTCAACTGAATGAAATTGGATTAGATTAATTTTTTTGAATTTGTTTTAGCATGTGCCTTTAATCCTGTTTAAATAAATATTTATAACATTCGTTAATTGGAGAATAAAATATTACCGGAAATAGGCCTATGTCCTTTTAAAACAAACTTTAAAATGCAGTAGGCTATCTTTAACAACGCAAAAACCTGACCAATACTGAAGTTTTGAAAATTTGTAACCTTTCCTGAATTTTCATCAAATTTTACGTTAAACTGCTTTATACATTTTTAATCGTAAATTTTATTCTAGTAGCTCATATAACGCCCAATGGTGCTTGAAACACATAGTAACACGAGGATATACAGGCTCCGTGGGAGTCCAACGTGGAAGCACACATTAATACAAGAGGATGTTCAGTATCCGAGTAATACAAGCAGAAAAACACACATGCACGTCGGTATTATGCTCCCTCGACCGTGGATGTCCAGCATGGAAACAGTCATTCACTTCGCAGTAATCGTAAACACCAAATTTCTGAAGTGCCACTTGAAAGCTAAGGGCAGGGCATCAGCTGATTCACGAGTGCTGCGTCGAGTCAGAAGGTTATCAAGACAGTAATCAAATAGAGATCCAAGTCTAGTTGCCAGTCGGTGAGACCAGAGAGAGGAGGCAGAAGCGCTGCTGAGGTTGGTTTCGTCTAGGTCGAGAAAAATTGGAAGGCGGGTAGTCAGATGAGTCACTGCAGGGATTCTTGAAGAGGTTAAGCTTTAGTTTTGAATGGAAAGAGGTGATTAATAGAAAAGTCTTAGGAAGATGATGCTGAGTAATTGACAATACAAAATGGTGGGGTGCCGAAGATATGCAGAATTCCGGAGGGTGATTGTTCCAGAGCCGAAGTGCAATGTAGTATCTGGCTCGGTTGGAAAACTTGAGACGAATAGTGACTGGCATTGAGAATGACTGAGATATGTAGACGAAAGAGTAGAGCGGAGTGGCTGGAAGGTGAAGTATTTCAGCTCCTTATCTGTTATCATAAGCGCTTGAAACCCATTCTATTGCATCGAAGGTTTGCAATGGCAAATCGCGCCAGCCGCCAGTAGCAGTACAGAAAGGCAGTCAAACAGATAACAAGATGGACACTGCATTCCTTGTCATATTATTACACATTATGTTTCAAACTTGAGAATCTCCAGTCTTTTGTGTTTATAAACACTCGGATCTGACCAGCCACGGTGAGTTGACGTAATCATTGTATAGACGTAGCCTATATACTACATCGATTTACAATAAGGAAATAACGTCAGTACTGTGGTGCGACACTTGCTACTAAACGCGTGTTGGCGTCACCACCATACAATCCAGGTCCTTTGTGTGCATAGGTCCCTCTCTATATAATCGACTTCCTCCTTCTCTACGCTCTACAATCCTCTCTAGTAGCATCTCTACCTCTTTCTCTCACCTTAAAACCTTCCTTTTTCCTCGGAGTACCTCGCACTGGGAGCGCTTCTGAAAGGCTTATGCTATGAGAAGCGCTTTATAAATGATCAAATGCAATACAATACAATACAATACTTAAGTACTGTCGACACACATCGACTTAGCTGCGACCGACATGGGGAGAACAATAAGCTTCGCCCTCAATGGCTAGGGGTTACCTCAGAAGAGGAGGAAGACTACGGGTGATAAACCAGACAGAAATATTCGGTGACTGCACTATTTATCGGGAAAGGTAAAACCAGATTAGAATATACGACCTTTATTCTATTCCGGAATTACATGACACTGCGTGTTTTTCAGCAGGTCTTTTCCATCAGGCTAATTTCAACTTTACCAGCCTGACTGTCTCAATAGTTCGTTCATAAAAATGATAGAACTGACTCAAATTTTCATTTGATTTATTGCTTGGGGCTGTTGTTTATCACGAAGGAACTACACAAATTACTAGAAAGAGAGGTGGACAGTTGGTCTTCTAATCGTGATGATTAAAAAATGGTGCATCACATATCCAATAGATGAAAACACACTGTAAAACATACTTTGTGGGACTTCAGCATGGAAACACTAAAACAAGAGCAAATACAAACTCCATATGAATCTATGCAAAGAAAGACAGTGAGAGTAAGGTATAATGCATTATGCAGGCTCCGTGGGAGTTCAGCATGAAAATACACATTAACAGAAAGGAAAACACGCGCTCCGCGGGAGTCCAAATAGAAATGCAAATTCAGACAAGATAATATACAGACTCCATGGGAGTTTCTCGTGAAAAGACACATTAGTACAAAGAGATATGCAATTCAATATTCATGTTCTCTATACCTGTTCTGGTTTATGACTCCTTAGCGATCAATCTTCGACGTGCTCCGAGTCTCCAGGTACAGACTGTTCTTAAAAATAATCAGTACATACAAACGTTCTTTATGACGCAAATAGGCATTTTGCATATCTTCCGCCGACTCTGAGCCGAATGCACCACCTTTATTGGTGCGATAAAATAAATTCAGTGTTTTACAATTGTTTCACTTTAACCTAAAGCACTCAGTTGGATCGATTTAATTATGCATTGCGTTAGAGTACGTTGGAGATATGGATGCTATTTTATGAACTTCAAAGTATACTGAATATTTGATAGACTTAAACATCGATTGTGTTGCAAAGAGCTTCGTCGGTGAGTCGACTGGCATTTGTCGTAATTTCATCCCAGTTTGGCTGTCTGTGAATCAGCTTTGTATAGTCCCCTTCCAATTCGTATGCCCTGAATAACTTAGCGACGATGACCCGCGGCCGGATGTTGTCAGTGAATGACACAGCAGTGCTAACTACGAGAAGCATAGTCTAGCAAATAGCACACAGTTGAGTCTTGAGAAGAGATCTAGGCAAAGACGTCCGCTAATTAACTTGTAGCCTTGTAGAAAGCTTTCAAGCAAGTAAAAAACATGTTGTATTCAGAAAGTACGATTTCTGTAGGGTCTTTGTAATAATATAATATCGATAGTTTCTCCGATGCGAAGCCTCAATTCACACTCGCGATTCGTTGCAAAGTCAAGTCGAACACAAACGCATGAGAATGAAAACAAAATGCAAGCGAGTACACTGTAGATCTGTAGGCTGTTACATTGTCTCCCTCTTAAAGTAGAATTGATAAAAAAAGACTATCAATTTGAACAGATCTTGACGTGAGGTAAGAAAGTCCACAAGGCGTCTCAATGCTGCTTATTAAATTAGAAGCAAGGAGTTAAGCCGAGAGACGAATTGATATTTCTGAACCAGACAGAACATTATGTTTGCATTAGTTATTAGTCAAAATTTATTAAGGCGTTTTTCCCTTTATTGTTATTTTTAGTCATTTTTGACAATGCAAGCGGTTTTCACTTCCGTCATTCTAGCCATTGTCTGCACTTCAATCGGGTGTGCAATTGGATCAAAATCACCCAAAACTGCAGGTCAAAATTCAAAAACCAATGTGAGTATTAAACAGATTGATTGAGATCGCGATATAAGTAATTGCTAGTCTGGTGAATAAATTAAACACTCAGATTGATTATGCGTCTGGTTTCCTTGCATAATGCTTTCTTCAGACAGATGGTAAATATTCATGTTGCTTTTATTTCAGGTACGACAAAGTCTCTCTTTAGGTTAGCGAAAAACATGATACTCTTAATTCTGAAACATCTTTAAAAATTAGGCTACCATCGAAACGCACATATCTGGCATTCTACCTAAAGTGACCAGTGCCTCAAGTTTTTGACGCTTGACACTATCAAGTATCAACTAAAATTTCTTCTTTAAATTATGTAGCGGAAATCAGTGGCTCGTCTTTAACCCTAGGGCTACCAAGCTTTTTTTTTGTAACACTGGCTACCAAGGGGGGAGTGGTTACCACCCCCCTGGATTTCGTGTTTGGTTTTACATATCATAACTTGTAATATAGCATTGGATTCAGCATTCATTTCTGCACAGAATGGTATCTTTAGTTGTACATTATGTGAATGCACCTCGAAATTACATCACTTTTAACAACGGAACCCATTAATTAGCAATATTGTATATTATTGCGTACATTTTGTATTTTTTGGATAAACAAATATAAGATTATGTGTGTTTTGAAACTAATCTATGTATAAAAGATACACAAAATCATCCCTACACATGTTTATATAGTATAAATGTACATCCATACATATATATCCATACATATATATCGGTTTACGTTGTAATGCTGTATTCAGCCATTTTCACACAGATTACGCGTATTATTATTTATTTTGATCACTTCCGGTATTCAAAAGACAAAGATGTAGGTATGCAAATGAAGCCATACATTCCCTCTAAAGAATGGTATTTTTGTTTCTCTTCCAGGAAGACAAATGAATACGCTACAGACAAAAACTAAGGGGAGTCCTTCCATTCAGCCATTTTGACGCATATTACGCGTATTATTATTTATTTTGAGCACTTCCGGTTGTCTCAGGTCAACTCAGTGACCATAGAAATGTAGCCCCATATTCCCTCTATAGAAAGGTATAATTTGTGTCTCTTAATATTAAATGACGGATAAGATATAGTCGAAAATCTAGGGGGTGGTATCCACATACCACAGCTACCTAAAAGGTGAAATTTTTATTCCATACGGAAAAAGTTTGAGATGAAAAAAAACCTAGGGGGGGGGTGGCAACCCCCCCCTTGGTAGCCCGAGGGTTAAAGATCACTGCAAACCTCTCACGCGTTTTGATGGAGTTGTGAATAAAATGTTAAGTTTTAATTTCATATTCATAGAATCAAATTTATTCTTAGAATCGCATTTATTAGTTTGGTTATAGCAAATTATACATTGCTATCTAAGACCATTTGCAACAAGGGTGAAAAGAGTTTTTGGAGCCACGCCGACTGTCAATCACAAAATGTCTCCAATCTGTAGGCCAATCAGTCCGAGGATGATGAAAGCCTAAGTTCTGCGTATGTTGGCAGCCGTGTTGCTAGTTGACAGTGGTCTCTCGTTTTGGCAGATTATTTTCTCAACATAATCTATAATCCAATCAAGTTTGGATTCTTTCTGTACCCGAGTCTTTGTGCTGGAATTATTTTTCATATTTGCCGCGGGTTAACTGCGTGTCCAAATGTTTTGTTTGCCTATGTGTGATCAGAACCTTATTTGACTGGATTGGTCTACCTACAGTTTGAGAGGGGACAGGTTTCCAGCTGACAGTTCTGCTAACGCCGTCTTCGCCTGGAAACCTTGGAACAGGTGGAAACAGACGAAAAGAGCATTTGGAACGGCACCAACTGTCACGCTCTTAATATATCAGCTCTCTTGCATTCGGCTGTTGAGGAATACCTGCACCATGCGTATCTTATAGTTCGAGCGTCTTCCGGCCGACGCGTCGTTCGCCATTATGCGAGGTGTTCTGGACGGTGAGACAACCGTCAGCCATGGGAGGCGTATTGCATTTCCTATCCTCAGTCCCTGACTAGTGGAGGTCTAGTTGCATTGATCCTATCCCAGTCACTGCCTATCGCCGTTCCTCATCCTCGATTCCACGTGCTTCAAGAACTATGAACTTACTTTCATCTCTCAACCGCAGAATCTGTTTGTAGGACTGCGCATGTTTGCGCGAGATTACGGTCTTCTGTTTATCTAAGCAATAGGTGATGAATATTTGTACTTAATGACATTTGCCATCAATTAGTCTAGCGTAAAGGGCGCCTGCGTTTACTTTTCTGAAGTGACGCTATGTTAATCCTTAGGAAAGTAAACAAGTAAATGTTTTGTATTTTGGTTACATCTGCAACTGTATCGGAGTCGTAGAGTCTACCACTTCTAACTTAAGCATGGTGTTGTAGGAACGACTTGCGGTATTTCGGCGGGTGCACCTAATGGAGGCCGAATAATCGGAGGCGAAGAGGCAAGGCCTCATTCCTGGCCTTGGCAGGTTTGGATTCGGTGCATTACTAAACTACGAAACCGTCAGAAATTTGTTAACGTCTCCTGCGGTGGAAGTCTCGTCTCGGACAAGTGGGTTATAACTGCTGCACACTGTGTGTAAGTCAACAGTCACCCAAATCTGGTTTTGTTCTGTTCATGCATAATACAATTGTACTTATATAAACATATTGCCTCGTCGAACTTGGTTGAAAAGGTTACATTACATCGTGCAATCTACACAAAACACACCACACATAGGATGAAATTTTGATATTTTATGATGAAATTTTGATTATTTTATTGCAGAAGAGAACAGGTCACTTTGCACAGCTATAAACCACTTTATTGCGGCCGAGATAGACTAGTATTATAATGTTAACCTCATGTAATTCTGATAGTGGACCATCATGAAAGAAGATTGTCTAGTTGTTAAATGTGATAGTCGATCAGAATTCACATTTCTTTGGTAGATCGCGCATCCTTCCGGAGTCACTGGCAGATAATTCTTCTCTCGACGTGGATTAGCAAATCGAACGTAAAATAGCCGTAGCCTCTCATGCAGATACGGGACTAGAACAAATAATAGATCACCGCACGTAAGTTCGGTAGTTGGTATAACCAAGTATATATAATATCCGAAAATCAACTTGCTCGTGAAATTGGCAGAGTTTAACCTCAACGCAGAGAACGCTTTCAGAGATCGGAATAATCTACAGAAATTGTTTCGAATAAAACCTCTGATTTAACTTATTGAGATCGCCCTTTGACCTTGCTCATTCTCTCTTCCTGCAGGATTTTCTTGCAGTCACTACGTAACTGTGTGATCGAGTATGTTAATTCAGACGCTTAAATCAGAGGTTTTATTCGAAACTATTCACGTTTCTAGAATAGAATCTCAAAACTTCTGAACGCTACGATCATTTTTGCGACCGACTCTTTAGCTGATTTTCTAAGAGATGTCAGTGGATGGGCGGCACAATTACCATGGTAACCAGTCTACACACTTTCGATTGCATAATTAATCAGCTACCGGACGTTTGGTCTCAAATTTAAATTGTTATGCCTCATGTTATGAACAATACCAAACCGTATATATATATATGTGTGTGTGTGTGTGTGTGGGTGTGTGTGTGTGTGTGTGTGTGTGTGTGTGTGTGTGTGTGTGTGTGTGTGTGTGTGTGTGTGTGTGCTCGCGTGTGTGTATGGTACAAAACGTTAAACTAGATATAGTACAAAATAAGAGTGCGAAACCAAATGAGAAGTCAATATTAAGTTGGCAAATATCGGTCTACGATACATATTAGTCTAAAGTTCACAATCGACTTTCTTGTTTTTCTAACAGATTACAAAATATTTTCAATATAAATCGTGACTGCCAAGTATTCCTCGGAAAGCATGATCTTCACCGAAACGAGTCTACGCAACTGATCGCAAACATTGCTGATTACTTCATTCATCCGGAATTCCAGTTCATTGAATTCAAATACCAGAAGGCACATGACCTGGCGCTATTTAAATTAGCAAATCCCGTGAAGTTCACCGACTCCATCCAACCAATTTGCCTTCCATTTGGTCTTCCAGAACTGCCATACAACAAAAGCTGCTACGCCACTGGATGGGGTATCACCAACTATGGCAAGTAGTAATCATTAGTAGGTCCGGTATAAAGTTATTAATAAATTTCTGGCAAGTAGCCTAATCATTATCTCGAGATTTCTACAGCGAGCAGTCCACTCACAGGCGGTCAGTCAAAATATCGATAGGCAGGTAGGGTCAAGATCGGTTCCAGGTGGATTACCAGAGGTCAGACTGTTGGAAGACAACAGTGAATGGTGTTTAGAATTGAATCGGCGAGACAGGTACGGGGATTAGGTGGAATCATGGTAGGATATTGTTTTGAGTGAAAGGTCGGTGCAGAGATAGCACGAGGGAAATTATCATCGCTGTGAATACATCCAAAGTATTAAGCTATTATTTATATGACAAGTAGGCCTCGTCATTGAAATCGAAGAAATACGGGTAACATAATTCCTTAAGCTCCTCGTAATTTATTATTAGCCCCGTGCTTGAAACTGTATCTTCGACTTAATTCGTTCCATCCGGGTGTGGTAAACTTTCTAAATTATGTATTACTCATTGTCTTCTTGCATGAAGGAACCGTCTTTCTTGCCGAGGTTATTGTTGCCTCCATTTTACCGACCTCAGTGGATTTACTGTCTATTCTGTTCGATGATGGTTTTGTGCAATTGTAAGCAGAAACTTGAATGGCGTAGTTTCCGGAGAAGCAAACTACGCTGATATTAGCGGTGTTGAAATTCATAGGAATGAGAGTTTGTACGCGAACGGTTTGGCAGGTTTTTAAGCAATGACTTGCACAGTTATTAGCGTGTTTCAATTAAAATCTACGTTTTCTGAGTTTATTGCTTGCACCTGGCCACGTTTACCGGCGATTTCTAAGAGAGTATCAGTACTTTATTACGCCCGAAGGCAGAAACAAAACATACATGCACAAATCTGAACAAACATAAAATCAAACGCACAGACTGCGAAAATGTTCGTAAAGATCATTTATGCAACTAAAGTTACCGTTCAAGATGCCGACGAGATCAGATTCACAAAGAAAGTGCTCAACAACGTAACACCAGAAAATATCCTGGAGAAAATTAGATGTCGAATGAACTAGTCGCCTATAGAACATCATGCGACGTTTCTTAATAATGTGATGTAAGTCTAGTCTACCAAGGCCACAAATGAAGCCTTTAACAGATTCCCATTTATTAAACCCAAATAACTTTCTATAAACAGAGTTCCAACATGCATTCAGTTCATCTTCCTGTCTCACTGTGTATTTAACTACGGCTGAGGCGTAAGTTAATATAGGCAAGCAATAGCTTTCTTGTAAAGATAGATGAACCAACTCATTAAGATCTTTGGCACGTGCGTAGATACAATTACAGGCAGAGAAAAAGATCGTCTCACCGATTCCGTGTTAAAATTAAGCGATTTACCATGATTAATCATCACACCCAAGTATTGGGTGTATTGCCTCAAGTATTGCCTCAAGCGTATTGCCTCAAGCGTATTGCCTCAAGCGTCTCATGTTGAAGCGAAAAGATAGATCCTCAGTTAATGGATCATCCACATAATTATGTTGCGTTCGCGCTACATGGTAAAGATAGTCCCTTTCTGAAAATAATTATTTTATTGGTTTCCACTAATAATTAGCAGTTTGGCTTGAATGGACAAAGGCTCAACCTTTCTCAATAGGTTTGTCCTTGTGACCTTCTCACTTCAGAGATGCACTTAGGAAATCCCAAGTTCATAGACCAATCGGAATCCAGAATGGAATCCTAGACTCTGGGGAAACTAACTTAAGATAAGATGATTAAATACGGGCGGTAAGACAGAAAAAGATAGTCAATGAGTTGGCTGGTCAGTCTGTCAGAGGTACAAACAATATCGGCCGACATGAAAGATTTTCATATATGGCTAGTATTGAGCAGGCACTATAGTCATTCGTCTATGGTAGGCTAGATTCCTAGTTCGTTGTAGCCGTCGCAATCGTCCGTGTTCTGTAGCCCACAGCGAGTTGATGTGTAAAGAGCCATTCATAAAGACAATGAGAATAAAAGCTGAAGACACTTTCATATCGTCTAGTGGTCGGAAAGCTCTCCGATAGCAGCAAACCGGATCATCCAATAGGAACACAGGAAAGCAGGCCTTGTTAAGAATCTGACACGTGGCCACGAAGTTGCTGTCGCCATCTATCGTGGATATTTATGTAAACTAATTGGAGCTATATAGACCCTAGACGAAGCAACCTAAGAGAGAGAGAGAGAGAGAGAGAGAGAGACCCAGCACTTTACCAACACTCACACTGCGCGATTCGTAGCCATCGGCTCTCTGTAACACGGCTCCAACTCCCACCGCCTCGTGCCTCGTGGTAGGCCGGCTTTTAAACTGCAAGTGGGTATCATCTTTCATAACTGACACAACAGACGACCAGTCGACATCACTGTCAGCGTCGTACAATGCTAACGGCTTTATAAAATATTTGTGCGTGACTGCATACACATGTTCAAAATTCAGAAATTACGTTCAAAGTTTATGTACCTATGAAGACATAAATGAAGACAATTTCTATAGCGAAATAAAAGTTACTCTTTAAAGAACGCAACCCATGGCTATATGAGCGACAGTGTTATCGACTCGTCGTCTGCGTTTCATCTATATGCCATGTAGGGATGACGAACCTTTTTTAAGACGTGTTCCCAAATTCATTCATTCATTCATTACGAAGATTTCATTCATCTTCCATAACATTCATTCATTCATTACGAAGATTTCATTCATCTTCCATAACATCTTCCATAAAATACCGCTAAAACATTTTAAAAAATACCGTCGCATGCTCCTCGTAATTTTGCAGTATATAATTGTTTTTCTCCGCAGGCTTTAATTGACAAAGCTTACCAAAAAATGAATTAAAAGACATTATTTCAAAGATAGTTTTTTTTAATGTTATTCCAATAAAGTCTTTCACGAAAGAAAATGTGGAATCCTACAGTAACTTTGTATTTCTCTAAGTTTGATATTTTGGGGGACGCTCCAAATTCCGCGTGTTCAAAAAATTTGAGTGCATGCCACTTTGGGCACGCGTACCATAGGTTCGCAATCCCTGAATTCTATGCTGAGCAGTCGGATGAAACAGATGTATAAACAGTGAACGACTATTCTATCCTAGGTCCAAGACAGTAGAAGGAATGTTGAGATAGAGCTGATGTCATATCATGTCTATAGTCGCTTCACGTACTAAAATTTCACTATTTTTTCAACTTTTTATAGAAAATATGACGATGACGACTAGATTAATGCAGCTGTCAATGACGGTGACAAATGAGCGTCATTGTTCATATCCCGTTGGTCGCATTATTTGTGCTGCGCGGTGGGAAGGCAACAAGAACGTTTGCCAGGGTGACTCTGGTGGGCCGCTGGCATGTCAAGAACAAGACCGGAAGTGGTATTTGCGAGGAGTGGTTTCGAGGGGCGGTGGCAAGTGCGCTAAATGGGCAGCTTTTACCAAGGTTGCTTCTTTTGAACAGTGGGTTAAGAATATTACTTCACGTAAGTAAAATTGAACATCGTTAGCCTCTTTTAACCACCATTTTCTCGCCGAAGCACGGATATTATTTACTTAAAATTCGCAAAGATTCAAATGCGAAACAGTTCTTTGTAATTGTAATTGTAATTGTAATTACGACAATTTCTAGAGCATCGTCAGTAGCAAGCTACTTCTAGAATGCTTTACACACATACACAATACACAATGTCAACTGTCAGTACAAATGCTAAGAGCTTGATAGCAAGTACAGTTTTAACTGTTTTTTTTAAACATAAGGGCTTTTGATTTCCTGGATTTACTGATTTCCTTTTGATTTCCTGGATAGCTGCGGGAAGACATCTTTCTCATCTAGGTTACAAATTGATAGCAACCAAACACATCCCAAAGGTTTTAGATGGTTTGTGTAATTTTTTAATATAACTCAGACCTACTAATTAATAAAGTGATTGTTAACTGATTTCTCGCTATACTAATGAACCGCTGATTCATTGGCTGTTTTTCTCCTCCTTTAGGATTATTCTTTCAATGGGTTTAAATACAGCTGCATGTATTAGAGCCATTTAACTCGTGATGAAAGGCTATTCAGCTGTTGAATTGCATACATGTATCCTGATAGTTACTCAGCTAAAATGTAATTCTGTTTCAGTTTCTAATGTGTGACGTTTTGGTGACTAGAGACGTGAAATGATTCCTGATTAACGACCAAAATTAAAATCTATGTTAAGTTTAGGCCTATATCGTCTGTGCGCATTTTATTTAATCAAAATTTGACGATAAATGTTGTATGTGTACTTTGTTACAGATTACTGATAGTGAGAACTGCTCCATAGGCGCCGACTTTTAGTAAATGGTACTGGGGCAAGAATTTCGTTCCCATGATTCCATGATCGGACGATCCCTTCGCCTATCCTGCTCAAGGGCCGTTTTATCCTATAGGCACCGTTCCTAGGGCCTACGAACCTTTCAGGGGCCTACGAAAGTCTGAAAATGAGATATTGAAAAATGATTGAATTTGACTCGAAAATGAAAAAAGGAGATTTCAATTTCTAAATTAGTATTTTTGTAACTGTACTGAAACAGTTTAACTTTAAGATAGGCCTATTAACTTAAAGTTAAGTTGAGTTGTGCAACAGCCTAGACTATGTGAATTTTATAGCTCTTTGCATTAGCAAAATCACTTATATTACAGGGGTGTCAAAGAGCCGGCCCAGGGGCAATTTCTGGCCCACCGACGAGTTATTTTTTAAAACCTCGGAAAATTGCCTAAAGACTACGCAATTTGAGAATAAAGATTAAATTTGTCATTTTTAGCGCTTTCGTGAGTTTTATTTGATGTTTGTACTGATAATGAAGGTCAAAATAAAGATTTTAAACCTAATTTGATTGTTTGTATGGTAAAAAAAAACAACCGCACCGTTTAAGATTTAGTTTTGCAAAAATTTTCTATGGACGGGCTCACCGAGCTCCCTCCCAGACCCTACCCCATTTTGCTCAGGTGCCGTCGGCACCCTGTCCCGCCACTTGCTGGAAAAATATTGCCACTGGCTCGCCATTAAAAACATCAATTTCAGAGCTGGCAGTTGAGTTGGGGCCTATGAAAGCAAGAGTGCCTAGGGTCTACGACGACCTTAAAAACGACCCTGTCCTGCCCTGTCTTCCCTCTCCCGAGTCCCCCTTTCCTCCAGCCCTTTCAACTGGACCAACTATGCAACATGCAGTGCTTCCTCTTTGCTCAATCATAAAGACGAGCAAACAACAACCATGAGTATTACTTACAAAAAAATTTCAGTTTTCTGTAACTACTAACTAATACTAACAAACTATTTTCACTAACAAATCTCATGTTATCGCAGTTACGCTACAGATAGGTCTACACCCATAAAGTTTGTCAGTTAAGACACTTGAGTTACAGTCTTACTTCAACTTCATGGCGAAAGAATTTTGCCGAACAGTGCATTTACTTATGAATTCCTATACAGAACTGTGTCAATGTCCACTGCTTCCAGGTGTGCTCGATGACAGTTCAAAAGTGCAATGTTGTTTAATCTTGTCTGCGTCATACACTGTGTCCACGATAAAGTAGACCCCTAGACTTTGTTAAATATCTTGGTCAATTGTACTACTATAGGTACTAAATTTGGTGAACATGAACTTCAGTCTATTCTATCTAAACCCTGCAAATTTTATTACAATTGATGCAACGGTTACGATGATATACCCTTATGAAATTGGGTGGTTCAGGAACCAAGTTACCAACACGTAAAACGCATCGACAGATGCGTGCGCGGCTGATCATCCTGACTCAGCACCAGTTCTCCGACAGCATTCATATTTGTTTGCGTCCATGGTTTTGTTTGCGTCTCGTGGTTTCCTTGCAACTGATCCGGTTGTGGCAATCTTTTTTAACAGCTTGCTGACACCAGCTAGGGACCAATTTTTCATTGGAAATTCTGTAATGAGTCTCCTACGCCATACCCCTTCGTCTCTCTCAACTCCTTGATTAAAATCTTGTCCTCTGCACTGAAAACCATTTCTTTACAACCAACTACTGTTACTGTTACTGTTACTGTTACTGTTACGTAAAACAGGTCTCGTAGTCTAATTGTTTCTGAAAATGACGCTTATAAACAACAGCCTATCCCTGCGGTAGCCAGAAAAATGACGTAATTCTATGCGTTTTACGTGTTGGTAACTTGGTTCCTGAACCACCCAATTTCATAAGGGTATATCATCGTAACCGTTGCATCAATTGTAATAAAATTTGCAGGGTTTAGATAGAATAGACTGAAGTTCATGTGCACCAAATTTAGTACCTATAGTAGTACAATTGACTAAGATATTTAATAAAGTCTAGGGGTCTACTTTATCGTGGACACAGTGTAGTGTTTCGCAAATATGTTTTCAGTCGCCTAAGACCAGAAAATGCCTTTTCAGTAGTATACATACATGTTTAGTGACAGGTACAGTTAGCCACGGATAGTCGTGAGTCATTTATTATTGAATGGTCGCTTACCAGTACTTGCATGGGCGGCACGTCCATCGCTTTCAGGCACTGTGTAGGCAGTACCACTAGTACCAGAGGCCGCTACAGCCGCTTCATTGAGATGTGACAGTTTCACCGGCGGTGGCAGCTGAAGCAGCGGCGGCACAGTCTCTACTTCTAAGCGTGAACGTTTCACAACAAACTTATCCATTGCAATTACAATTGTAAGTCACTAGTTAGTAACCTTTAAGACTGTGACCATCAATAATTCAATTCTGAAAGATTTGTTAACAGTTATAAACACCAAGCTTTCAGAGAGTGGCGTACCAATCCGTTTTCGCGCTACCCAATAATTTTTCGATAGGTTACGTTCAACTGAGCTTCCCTAACTTTTGCTGTTCTGTCTATCTTAACGTATGTAAGTATGGAGGGACGGAGGGGTTAGAGAGACAGATAGCATTGGCATGCCTTGCAAGATTGACCTTAAATTGACCCTCACAGTCCTCACTGCGATGGAGCGAAGTGTCTTACTCTCAGGATGTAGCCTATAGCTAAACGTTCCCAAGTGCAACCGATCGAGTCATCCCCATACAAAACGCATGCACAGCGAATGATTCACCCTCGATATCTACCCAACAGCGCTCAGACAGATGGAACATGTCCATCAACGAATTATATGACACATGCGGCCTGCCATTTTCTAAGGGTCTCTGGTATGTAGGCATATCAAATTTCTAATGCAGGCTGAAGTTAAACCCGATCGAGCCACACAGCGTTTTATAAGCGGCTTTTGATATGGCATTTTTCTGAACATGGAGGCCGCAGAGGCGCTCCTTGTTCTTTAACTAAAAATGAATAAGTTTTATTAAGCATTTTGAATTTTCAATGGCCAAAAAGTACTGGGGCGAAACTATACTCTCGCCCCAGAACCTTGGCGAGTACTGGGGCGAAAGTCCCTGTTGCCCCTGTGGAGTCGGCGCCTATGAACTGCTCAGTGAAGTAACTGAGATGCTAAGTTCTTCTATTTGAAAGTCTGCAGCACTGACATAATTTTGTCGTAGACATTTTAGCCACTGAGGGGTTTAATTTAATCGGACAAAATCATCAAGCAAAGTTTCGATAATCATGGTATTGTTACGAGCGGATCTCTTTGCTGTTTGAATTAAATATCAACATTAGTGTAATAAAATGACAGTAGTGGAAGTAATCAGTGTGTTCATTTCTACTGTGATAAGATCAGTGATGAAGGTACGTCTTAGTTTTAGAGATGCCTAAACGTCAGTCTTATCTGTTACAACTTAGCTAATGACCGTATGCGGATATCTCGTTTCCCTGACATGATTATATCGGATTTTGGATTTTGACCAGGCTTTTCCGACAGATTACAAATTTTTAAATGAGCTCACTGGAGGCCCGTGGCGCATTGGATAACATCTGGCACAGAGACCGAGAGGTACCGAGTTCGAGCCCCCGTTGGGCGGATATGCTTTGTAGGCTGCTATTAGCGCCGTTGTATTGCAAGCTGTCTGTTCTGTTAGTAGTTAAGATTTAAATTGCATAACATGTAAATGTACAGCGCAGTGCGTATGTCAGGCGCTTATTAAAGAAAAGATATTATTATTATTATTATTATTAACTGAAGCTTTGCATAATAACAACGGTGCCATAAAAGATATAAAAGTAATTTTATTAGAATAGTTTAGATTGGTTTTAATTGGATGAAATTGGATTAGAATCTGCTTTAGTATGTAACTTTAATCTCGTTTGAATCATTATTTCTAATATTCGTTACTTGGAGAGTAAAAAATTAACGGTAATATTTTTTCTTAAACAGAATTTCAGATGCAGTATCTTAGACAACGCAGAAGAAACTGTCTAATACTGACGTGCTTGAAAGCTTTGTTTTTTCGATCTTTTTTTACATTTTTAACAAATTTGACCTTAAACTACGAGTATGGATATTAAATTTTATTCATAAATGTTATTCTAATAGCCCGTAAAACATTCATTGTTAGGATGCTTTACTCTTGACCAAAACACTCTA
The DNA here is from genome assembly GCA_020284085.1 of Aporrectodea caliginosa. Taxonomy (NCBI): domain Eukaryota; kingdom Metazoa; phylum Annelida; class Clitellata; order Crassiclitellata; family Lumbricidae; genus Aporrectodea; species Aporrectodea caliginosa. The sequence goes on along the minus strand of JACEVL010000233.1, from coordinate 461,657 downwards.
CTCTGCACAGTTTAAAAAACAATAGAAATTAAAATGTCGGTCTAACATTTGAGATAATAGGCCATTTTAGAATGTAAGCCAAAATGCGGTTAGCAATTGTTACAATAAAGGATATACTTACTTACTTACTTCATGTCCCACGGCGCTGGAAATACACATGCAGCTTCCGTGGGAGGCCATCATGGATACACATCATGGATACACAGCAACATATAATACAAGAGGATATAGCGGGACCGAGGAATTCAAACAAGAAAAACACACATGAACTCCGGATGGTGTACAAGCATGAAAACAGGCACTAACTTCGAAGAATGCCTAGTCGTAATCGTAATCTCTAAATTTCTAAAGAGCTAATTGAAAGCTCAGGGCAGGGAATCAGCTTATTAACAAGCCTTGTGTCGAGTCAAAGGAGCTGTCAAGAGAGTTATCAAATAGAGATCAAAGTTTAGTTGCCATGCAGTGTGACCAGAGAGAGGAGGCAGAATAGCTGCTAAGGCGGTTTTCATCTTGGTCGAGAAAGACTGGAAGGGTGAGGGTCAGAGAAGTCAGGGTAGGAATTCATGAACAATTGAAGCTCTAGTTTGAATGGAAAGTTCTGATAAGTAGAAAAGTCTAAGGTAGTTTACATGATGAGTGAGTGACACTGAAAAATGGATGGACCGAAGATTTGCAGAATTCAGAAGGGTGCTAGTTCTAGAGCCGAGGTGCAGTGTAATAGCCTATATGGATCGATTGGAGAACTGGTGATAAATAGTGACTGGTATCGGCAAAGACTGATATAGATAGATGATCTATAGTAGAGCAGGTTGGATGGATGGAGAAGCATTTAGCGCCCTCACACGATCGAAAAATGCTTATGGTTACGGTGGTGGCAATTAGTAATAAGCCTTATCTGTGACCATAGAAAGCTGCTACACAGCACATATAGGGCCTACACTAAGGCTTACTTCAGAAGGGTCGCTTGTCTGAGCAGGTTCGGTCCTGTACCTGACTCTTGGGTTCGGTTGGAGAGGAACGAACTGCTTTTCCGTGTCGTAAATGTTCGAACATAGAGTCCGACAAGGATGTTGCTGTCAGTAAATCTGTTAGGAGTCACGCAGATCCCAAAGTAGAGATTTTATTCGTCGCATTTAACATCAACAAATGATAACGTTAAAGAAGATATCTACTATGAAACTAATGCAGTTTATCCACATTTCGTTTTCAATCAGTGCAATGATCCGTAATGCTATCTCCTGCTGTAATTTCAATTTTGATTTCTTAAGAGCGAACCTGCTGCTTTTAATGAACTATCACACAATTTCGGATAGCAAGCAACGCTTTCGAGATACATTTTAGAAGATGTTCTTATAAATTCCGTTTACATATTATATGCGTTTTGTAAACAAAAGTAAATGGACAACTGTGTATGCATTTCTTATATAAAAACTTTATGACCGGTGTCATTTGTTTGTATTGACATGTGATCGTAGTGAGAGACAATCAAGTCAAGTCAACTTTTTTCATGCAGTGCAGTCAGCCTGAATCAAAAACAGGTAGAAGAATAATTACTTTTTTTCTTAGAAGTGATCAACAAGCTCCTAATCCTCAACCGTCTCCCCTATCCCCAGTACTATCCCTCTCTCATTCCTTAAAGGTAAAGAAGTCAATATGGAAGAATAAGAAGAGGGCAGATAAAGAGGATGACAAGAAGGAGATGGAAATGGTGGGCGAGGAGGAAAAGGAAAAGAAGAGAGAATAAATGGGGCATTGAGGAGAAAGATGAGAGAAGAGCTGGAAAAAGACGGAAGAGAAAGATAAAGGAGAGGATAAGGAGGAAGTGGAGATGAAGGAAGAGAGGAGGATTGATGCCTTGTGCATTCGACACAGGAGCGATATAAGTTATATTGCTATCATAATTATTAATAAGTAACTTTGAAAAGCTGGTGTATGAGGCAAAGGGCATAAAACGATGGGGCACCATAATTAATCTACAAGTATAATTATTCTCGTCGTCGTCGTTTTTGTCGCCGTTATTATTATTATTATTATTATTATTATTATTATTATTATTATTATTATTATTATTATTATTATTATTATTATTATTATTAAATAAATAAATTTTTAACGCACGCAAGGTCACACCGAATGTGAATCTGAGGCGCGGATAGTCAGTCGCCAGGTGAAGATGCACTTAGATTTTTCATAATCCGTGAATGCTAAGGAGAAGAGTGAGTTTTTAGACGCTTTTTGAGGGAAGGAAATGAATTTGTGCTACGAAGAGAGAGTAAAGAAGTCTCTTTGAAAGGATAATAAGGCAATATAATCATTTCTCGGCAAAGGTAAAAACCGGATTACGCTAATTAGATATACAACCTATATTTCGACCAACTCCGATCATTTGCATTTGCGCTGACAATAGACAATTTTGTAAAGCATCCTGGAAGTAACTCACCACCGACGATGCTATATTTAATTGTCGTAATTACAATTACTGTTCAAGTCCATATCGGGATTACAAAATCCTGCGCGTATTTCTATAGATCTTTTCAACAGGATTATTCAACATTACCTGCCTCACTGTCTCAGTAGAGAAACCATAAACTGACTTAAGTTTCGATTTAATTTATTGCTTGGGTCTACTGTTAATCACATTGGCGCTACACAAATTACTTGTAAGAGAAGAAAACAATATTTGTTATAATTGCGATGATGACGTTAAAAGCATTCTTACATCACAAGTCAGTTGTGACGTAACAATTATTGAATAACTATCAGTGTCCGATTTGCCGGGGGGGTCGGGGGGGTTGGACCCCCCTGCTTCTCATTTTGACCCCCATGCTTCTGGTCTTTGGCCGACCCCCGGGGGGTCGGCTGGACCCCCTCACTTTCATTACCCACAGTCCTACTCCAAATGACTCCATAATAAAAAATATAGTCTCCATTATGACCAATCGGCCTGATGTAGGTTGATATTGGGATATACTTTTTACGGAATAGGGTTATCCTTTCAGATAATACAACAACTTGGTTCCTCTCGGCCACCGTACTTTCATCTGCGTTGTCACTTGGTTACTATGACAGGCAGGGCCAAGATGTGGAAAGATCCTGGGCAGGGCCTAAGAGAGGGTGCAGCCGGTTCATTGCTCCTGGGCCCAGAGGGCTGGGAGTGTAGTTTCTGGCTGAGCCGGAGGAGTTACCGATCAAGGTCCAGCAAGCGTATGATTGATAGTGCCCTGCTAGCCTACAGTGCCCTTCACATCTGTAGGTCAATGCTACTAAAGCTTTCTCCAGTTCCTATAGGCCCCAACCACCATTCATTACACGCACCCCAATTGAAATGAGTCATAGGATCCAGTTTCCAACATCACCAGCGGCCAGCCTCATCATCAGGAAGGTTAGCTCTTCTGCTGTTCATCTGTCTGACATTATAGAACTTATTTTGCAGTTTTTCCATTGTATGCATTATTTATTTAAGCCTTCAGATATGAAAAGTAAAAGTTGTAGATAAGCCGTCCAAAATGTATGGTGACAGATCAGGAGCCCTGAAAGGTTTGCTTTCTTGTGGAAATAATTTTATATCTAACCATGTCTGCCTGTTTGTTGGAAGAAAAACTTTAACTTTAGCAAAGCAATAGGCTACCTTGCTTTCCTTAATGGTCAGGATTTCATAACAGAAATTAAACATTTACCCTCCGTACATAAGACAATTTTTGGATGTGCCCAAAATTTACACCATTGACCTGTTGAACCTACAGTCAATCTTTCAGAGCTATTTCCAAATGTTTGTGTGAGTTTAGGTTATACTGTGAATTCCGGAAACAGTAACCTCTGCAGAGAGATCATTCAGCAAATTCAAGCTAATTAAGAATTTGTAAGGTCTGCAATGTCTCAAGAAGATTATCTTGTGGATTTGGCCAGTTTGAGTATTGCCAGAAAATTGATTTTGAAACTGTCAAGAGAAATTTTGCAGAAAAAGGTCAGGAAAGCTCCATTGTTAATCAAAATTAGCTTATTAAGTGTTTTAAGGTATGAACATATTCTTATTTGTGGCTGTTTGACAGTGGCCAAGGTGGGGTGGCTTCCCAGGTTTTTATTTTAATTTAATCTTCACAATTTCATTTGAAATTTCTGATTGAAGCAAAACACACAGTGACAGCATGCAATTGCTTTGTTAACAAAAGTTGCATTGTACTGTAGCAATTTACAAATGGTGTTCTGTATACTTTGTATTGTATTGTGTATATATACATAATTTTATATATATACACATACATGTATTGTATATTATACTGATGATGGGTGTTGGGAAGAAAACATAAAGGAGGCTGGGAACAGAGATGGGTAGGCTAACTAATCGATTAAATTCTAATCGATTGGCTAATTAATTAGCTAAACAGCTAATTCCACTCCTGATCGATTAGTTACAAGATTTTGCTAAATCTAATTTTAATGGATAAGCAATTTAATTAATCGTGTTCATCTCTGGCTGGGAAGGCCCATAAGAGGGGGGGGGTAAAAATATTACTGCGGCTCCGAAAATTTTTAATAGTTCTATAGATTGCCGACCCCCCTGCTTCTTTTTTGACAAATCGGACCCTGATAACTATAGAATTAACCTACGATATTCAAAAATCGATCCGTGGGCGTCCGGAGTAGAAGGGAAAAGGGGCATTTTCCCCTGTATTTTGTGATTATTTTACAAGTTTACTTATCATCTTAATTTTCAACAATGAATGGCTACAATTTTTCCACTTTTTATCTAAACTAGTCAAGATAACCTGAAAAATTTAAATTTTTTAAGAACATTGAAACTGTTAGCAGTTTTTGTTTTTGAAATAAACCACGAGATATAGCTTAAAATGGATCCCAGAACGCTAACAACAGGCCCCATAAAGTTTCATATCATTCCAAAAGGGCTGGCGGCTGCTGGAATCTGCGCTAGACCACCTTTTAGCGGGAGCGAATGGCGAGGATGATACGATCGGTTTCTTTTGGCACCCTCGTTAGTCCCGTGCCAGCGATTCAAAACTTTGACCCCTACAAAATTCCTGCGGCCGCTCATGAATCGATCTAACAGTTATCACCATTGTAACGCCGTACCGTCAAAATGTTAAGTTTTAACGAAAGAATTATGAAATGACAAACATTTCATTTCAAAATGTTAAGTTTTCATGAAGGAAGCGTGGAAAAATAAAAATTTCATTTCGACGAGAATTCTGATTGCAAGAGATTTGCGAAGAAGCAACTGGCAGATTCGTTTTAGTGTCCTCTGCGGATATAAGTTTGGGATGACATAAGGCCAAATATTGAGTCATAAAGATTTCAGACGATAGAACGAACGACATCTTTTCTTATCGGGATTTCAGCAATCGAAATAAACTGAACGGAATCTACTTAAATTATCAGTCGTATTTAGTTCGTTTCAGCTGTGTATTATACTCTTAGGCCTATGTAGTAGGCCTACATTTCGCTTTTGCATTGATACTTGTACTAAATATTATCCAGGAAAAAGTAAATCCAGCTTCAGCGGTCATTACGACCCTTTTAGATTGATACTCTTTAGCTTTTGCATCATTCACTTGAAGTTTTGAGTTTATCTACTACTGACTGCTCTTATTGTGATGTTATGGTGTTACTTCTCTGCAAATAAATGGCATACTTACTTACTTAACACTTAATCATCGATAAATCGACCGACTGCTACATGAAATAATTAAATCGTTCATCGAATGACAACGCCTCAGGCGAAAACTTAGACCTATTTATTAATTACGTGGATCAAAAATACATGATCTAATATAGGTTACACCGATCTGAATTCGTTGAATTAGATGCAAATGCTAACGATCAGCTCATTTTTGTATTCTAAAGTAATCGAATGACTACATTTGACTATGCTAAACTAGAATAGATTAGGCCTACTTCGATTAGAGCAGAATAGTTGAAAACAAACTGTAAAACAGACTTGTGAGATTCCAACTTTCGAACACTAAAACAAGAAGAGAGGCAGGCTCCATATGAATCCAGCTTGAAAACACAGTAACAGCAAGGCATAATGCAGGTTCCGTGTGAGTTCAGCTTGAAAACACACATTAACAGAAAGGAATAAGCAGGCTCCGGGGGAGTCGAAATAGAAATGCAAATTAATGCAAGATAATACACAGACTCCGTGGGACTTCCTCATGGAAAGACACGTTAATACAAAGAGATATGCAATTTAATATTCAGTTCTCTGCCTGATCGCGTTTATGACTCCTTAGCAATCATTCTTCGACGTGCTCCGAGTCTCCAGATACAGACTGTTTAAAATAATAATAAATACATGCACGTATCTAATAACCCATAAATTATAATGTACGTATACCCATGTGAAGTACCCATGTACTTTTGATTTTGAATTCAAATGATTCAATAAACGTAAACTCAAACTCAATATAATTATAATAGGCATTTTGCATATCTTCCACTAACGCGGAGCCGAATACAACTCCCCTATTGGTGCAAGAAAATAAATTCAGTGTTTTACAATAGATTCACTTTAGCCAAAAGCATACAATTGTATTGATTAGCCTATGCATTGCATTAGAGGACTTTGGAGATATGGATGCTATTTTATGAACTTAAAAAGTACACTGAATATTACATAGGCTTAATTATTCTTTGGCTTTTCATATTATCCTGTGTTGCAATGGCTTCGTCGGTGAACCGACTGATAATCGCCGTAATTTGATCTCAGTTTGGCTGTCTGTGAATCAGCTTTGTATAGGCCCCTTCCAGTATATATATGCCCCCGAAGAACTTTGCGACGACACACCGCCAGATGAAAGCAGCGCTAATTTCCAGAGAAATACAGTCGGGAAAACAGTCAACAGTTGAGACTTAAGAAGAGATTCAGACAGAGACGTCCGCTGATCAATATGCAACCTCGGATGAAGCTTTCAAGCAGGTAAGAATGCGAGTATATTTCAGAAGTGAAGATTTCTGTATGGTCATCATTAGAAAATACAACGTATATCTTTCGATGGTTTATCGGGTGTGAAGCCACAATGCACAATGGTAATACGTTGCAGAGTTTAGACGAACACAAACGCATAAGAGAGACATATATAAGCGACTATAAAATATCGATCTGCGCTGTTACATAGGCTGTCGTGTGAAGCAGAATAGACTAAAAAAATATTGAACAGATCTTGGCAAAAGGATGTAAGAAGAAGTCTACAAGGACCAATGCTGTGCATAAAATTAGAAGCAACGACTGAAGCTGAGAGAAGAATTTATCTTCCGCCATCTCACCAATTTTCCTCCGTTCGGTTTTCCCGGACTGCCAAACAACCAAAGCTGCTACGCCACTGGATGATGTCTCACACTAAATATGACAGATAGTAGGCCTGATCAGGATTAGGCTCTATGGAAAGCTATTAAATTTCTGGCAGGTAATCATAATCTCGTGATTTGTACATCGCCCAGAAAAGTGGGAACCAGTCCATTCACAGGCGTTAAGCAAAAATACCAGAAATTTTCATTTGAAATTGCACTGGTTATTAGCCAAGATTTATTTTTGTAAATGCGCTGGTGTTTCACCTTTTATTGTTATTTTTAGTCATTTCGTAATGAAAGCGCTATACACTTCAGTCATTCTTGCCATTCTTTGCACCTCAGTCGCATGTGCAATTGGATTACAATCACCAAAATCCACAGATCGAAATTCAAAAACCAAGGTTAGTATACAGACTGATACGGACCGCGATATGATCAAATGTAAGTTTTGTCTTTCGGTTACTAAATGAAGCAAACAGATTGCCAAAGCGAGTGCCTTCTCTAGATTGACCTAAACGGCACGTGCTTTATTTAGACAGGCGGTACATATTCATGTTTGTTTTTCATTTTAGGAACTACAAAGTCTGTCTAAAGGTTAGCGACATAATTCCGAAACAATTTTAACAAATTACCATCGTCTAACATATTTCTGGCATTCTTTCAAACTGTCGCAATGCCGCAAGTTTTTGAACTGGATGTTACTCTCGACTATCAAATGAACTTTGTGTTTAAATAATATCGGGAAAATCAATGCCGAGCCATTAAAGATCACTGCATGCCTTTCATGCAATTTGATGCTGTCGTCAATTTAAATATAAAGTTTTAATTTCATTTACTGTACATAGTATCTTATTCATTCTTGGAATCACATTTATTAGTTTGCTTAAAGCAAACTATACAATGCGATTATTGGACCCGATGGCGCAAGGGCGAGAAGAGTCTTTGGAGCAACACCGAAAGTCAATTATAAAATGTCTTCACGTTGCAGGCCTTACATTCTGAGGATGGTGAAAATCTTAGTTATTGCGCATGGCATTAGCCCTGGTGTTAGTTGACAACCGTGTCTATGTTTGGCCTTTTATTTGTCGAAATGTAGAATTTGTTCGGTAATCCTGGCAACTGTTGGACTCTCGCTGCTGCCGAGTGTACGTGCTGGAATTATTTCTCGTATTCGCTGCCGGTTAATTGCGTTTCGAAATGTTTTGGTTGCTTGTATGTGTTCATGACATTTGAAAGACTGGATTGGTCTACGTACACTGTCGTACAGTATACAGTTTGAAAGGGGACAGGTTTCCGGCTGACAGTCAAGCGTCAGACCTATAGGCCTGCTTACAGCGTCTTCGTCTGGAAACCTAAGACCAGGTGGATAAAGGACGAAAAGAGCATTTGAAACGCACCAACTGTCACGCACTTAATATATCAGCTATCTTGCATTAAAATGCTGAGGAATACCTGCCCCACGCGTACATAATTGTTCGAGTGACTTCCGGGCGCCGCGTCGTCCTCCATTTGAATGGTGAGGTCGCCGTCAGCCATCAGTGGCGTATTACATTGCCTATCGCCATTCCTCATCCTCAATTCTGACTCATTTTTCGGTAAATGCATAAAATTTTCTACAATTCAGCTGTCCCCGTTCATTTCTCGAAAAACAATACCTAGTCTGATTATGCTAAGTGTTGATAATTATTAAAATATGTTTGATCAGTCAACAACTTAAGATATTTGAAAGTAATTCGAAGCAATAACGTAATTTATTAAAATTTATTTTGAATCTAAAATGTTCCACTTCGATACTGTCCGTACCTAGGAAATAGTACTTATTGCTTTAGTCTACAATTTCAAAATGATTTGTATTAAGCCAAACAATTCCCGTGTTTCTTATGCATTATATATTCGTGTATGTTTTAAAATACAACTTGGTGAACCGGATCTTCAGTATAATTAAAAGAATTTTTTCCAGCTTGTCCCCGTTAACATGTAAAAATAATCTCGTATCTCAGAACCATTCAATTTTTTGGTCGCGCAACTTGACTCATCTCTTCTGTGATGATCTATGTAAGTCATTATTTCTTCACAAACGATATGAATGGCACGACAAATTTCATACTACTTTTGATTTATTTAATACAAGATGTGTTTTTTATTATACAAACTCCGTTACAGCATTTCTGCAATGACTAGGAATAAATTTTATTCCAATAATATTTGTAACATAACGCTTATAAGCAATCTAATGATCTTACGACGATTGATGTGGACGCATCAGCGACAATATCGGTATATCGTGGGGGGGCCCGATAGCGCATTGGATAACATCTGGCGTAGAGAGCGAGAGGTACCACGTCCGAGCCCTGTAGGGCGGATTTTCTTTGTAGGCTGCTATTAGCACCGTGTATTGCAGGCTGTCTGCTCTGATAGTAGTTAAGAATGTTCAATTGCATAACATGTAAATGTACAGTGCAGTGCGTTTGTCAGGCGCTTGATTAAAGAAAAGATATTATTATTATTATTATTATTATTATTATTATTATTATTATTATTATTATTATTATTATTATTATTATTATTATTATTTCACAACACACGTCAAATTCAGAAATAGAATTAGAGAAAAAGAAAGTCATGCAAAATAAAAAAATTGTTACACAAATATTTTACTAGCAGTGCTGAAGCATAGGCTACCTAATATTGAGCAGAGCTTAAATTTAACAGATTTGGCCTAATTGTTTATTTTAGTTTTTTTACTATGTGAAACACATACAACTTTCATTACTAAATATTTGCAACTCCGTTACTTAATAAATACACAATGCAATATATCGCCACTGTTTATAATTAGGGATTAATTATTATTAAGTGTGTATTAAATTTTGCACAACAACCTAAATGATTTTGACGACAAACTATCTACATTTACAATTAAATAAAATCATTTTAAAAGAAAAATAATGTAGCGGAGTTGTAGTAACGGAGTTGTAAAATACTCATAATTAGTTCTCCATGCTTACCGGACGAGTTAAGATACAAAAAATAGTTAGTTTATAGTGGCAGTTTCAATATTATTTTTGAAAGAAAAAAATTATATATAATAATATTATATACGCAAAGTGCAATAATTACAGTCACCGAGTTGTAAATCTTTTTTATCCATCTAGTTTAACTTGCGGGAATCTTGCAATCTTGCTTGAATGTTTGCTTGCTTGCTTGAATGTTTGCTTGATTGAGCCACAGCTAAAAAGTCAAATCTTGCGACGACTAGTTCGATCACTTACAATCATTCAATCGTCGTGAAACTTGGCAGACAGACTCGCCCTCGCACACACTTCATTCTATCAAAATTTCAGCTCCCCAAAAAAGGCTAGCTTATAGAATCGGGGACTGAACTTTTCGAATCGGGGAATCCCCTTTTCCCACACGCAGCGTTGTGATTGGCCAGCGTTGCCATTGGCTACAACAGAAACGGGTGCGGTGCTTGATTAAACGGACGCTATGTTGTAAAATGAACGCGGACTATATATTTGTAGAGGTAACTGCTTAATATGACGGATTATAGGATACTAGATGGATATAGTAAAAACTTTGTTTTTACTATTGGTTCTTTTTATTATACTATTACATTACCGGATAAATTTCCGAAAATTGTCAACAGAGGCAAACATCCTATTGATTTCTTGTTGGTAAAATCAATGCAGACATGTTCCCTGCTATCGAAGATGTCAATTCAAAAACCGAGAGTTCACAATTTATTCCACAGATGGCAGAAACCCATTCTTGATGGTGTTGTAACCAAGATTTGAAGACAGGTTTCATTTATTGTTTTATTATTTAGTTCGTTAATAAGATAATAAAAACCATATAGAGCAATGGATATAATATTAAGTAAGTTAATGATCTAAAAATTATAAAACATCAGTTCAGCGTTTAAGCTGTTACCCTAACGTTGAATGGACTCACCATTAGAAAGGACAATGCAATTTCGGGTTAAAATTGGACTTTTTTTCTCATACTAATCATCTAAATAATATAATAGAAATAATTGTTATAACTTATTCATGCCCTACAATGTATTTAAAAATAATAAATTATAATTTTACTCTTTGTGTAAACCATCCAAAGGAGAAGACGGAAATTTATCTAATTTGTCTCCTGTTGTGAAATATACCCATATGGCATTTACCGTGCTGCTACACAATTTGTCTACTCCGTTACCTTTCCACTCTGTTAACATTTATTTGGTAACGCAGCGGACAGTTATGTAATGGAGTGGAAACACTATGCTCGACACTCGAAAGATAGTATCGTAGTGGACTAATTATAGGCTACATCGTCTTGATGTTGTGGGCAGACTTTTTAGACAATATCATACATATTTTAGTGTGGGCAGACTTTTAAGACAAAACCATACATATTTTAGTGTTTTCTGTTTATTCGATCACTAGGAATGATTGGCTCAAGTTATTTCTTTTCAGTTATATGGGGAAATAAATTCAACTTAACATTGATTACTTCTATTTCCGTAACGGAGTGGACTTTTCTAAATTAAATAAAACTGAGATGGAATCAAATAATCATATTATTCTCACTTCTTTTATTGATATTTTATAAATATTAATACTAAAAACATATTGGCATGTTAAAATAGACAACAGAAGCTGTACACTATATAAATATATCTCATATGTTTACAGTAAAGGAGTGGACAAATATATTAGGAAGGCTATTTCTTTTCTACAGAAAACTTGCTACATTTACATATTGGTGCAAAACCAAATATATATATTTGTGAAATAGAAATATTCAAGATTTGTTTTAAAAAAATGTAATTTTAGAAAACAATGTAATGCTTGTTGAATTAGTGAATTTAACACGTTACCAAAAAATGATTCTTCAACGTGCTTCAGGAACTCTGAACTTGCTGTCATCTCTCAACTGCAGAATCCGTTTTTTGGGCTGCGTATGTTTGCGCGAACCTACGTCTAATGACTCTTCTCCTGATCTAAGCAACGTTGCTAACTAATGAATATTTGCTCTTAATGACATTTGCCATCAATTACGCTAGTGAGCAGAATACCTCTGTTTACTTTTCTGAAGTGGCGCAATATAATTTCTTAGCAAAGTAAATAAGTAAAAAATATATAACTGCTCATTCTGAAATGTTCTGTATTTTTCATTTAATCCACAATTGTATTGGCTTTATGAAGTTTATCACGTGAAAGTTAAGCACGGTGTTGTAGCAATGAAATGCGGTATTTCGGCGACTGCACCTACTGGAGACCGAATCATTGGAGGCGAAGAGGCCAGGCCTCATTCCTGGCCTTGGCAGGTTTGGATTAAGTGCTTTATTACACTACAAAATGGTCAGAGAACAATGAAAGGCTTGTGCGGTGGAAGTATTGTCTCGGAGAAGTGGATTGTTACTGCTGCACACTGTACGTAAGTCAACAATAATAATCCACATGTTGTTTGTTTTCATATTATAGCGTTTTAAAAATATTGCATTTTCTGTAAGAATGTCTTTCTATGATGGGACTATATATCGTCCTGTTATTATACTTCTACGAGATTCACTCGAGTGTACTAATACGAGTTTACTCAGGAAACTCTTATATTCAGCAGAAGGTAATTAGTCGATCCGGGTATAAAAGTTACTTAATGTAAGAAAATGAATTCCAGCAATATATAGCCTAAATGAACATAATAATAATAACAAAATAAGGAGATAAATCCATAATGAATATTAGAATAAAAACAGATTCTCATACCGAAATTCAAGAGAAAGAGTAACCAACCACGCAACGATTCCTGTCGGCCATGGTTTCCCGCAAGAATGCTTAATGTAGGTCTCATCGGACATTATATTGTATTGTATCTATCAATTTATATAGCGCCTCTCGCCTTGCACACCAATCAGAGGCACTCATACACAGGCTATCGCCCCATGGGCTGGTCACATGTTACATCTGGGCCTCAAATCTCGATTGCACAACCATTTGGCAGAGTAATAAGAGAACGACTTCTTATACCCGGATCCATCATGGGCCAACGACCGGTCCACAAGACATAGACCTATTGCTTCGGCCGAAAATGGCGATGATAACTTTGATATGACGCGTAGTATCGTTGATGAAACACACGTGTCGCTAACACCAAGGAAGAATGTAGGCCTACACCAGCGTTGCATACTAAACAATACATGCGATACATCGCGTTTCTTTCCTGAGTCACTAGTAGATAATTATTCTTCTTTCGACGTGAAATGGCATTAAGTAACAGTAGTAGTAACCAAATACGCGATGAACAGAGAATGACATTATTTGGACTTATTGCCATCTCTAGATACATGACTTTTATTGAATCTGTGCGAAATTGCGGTCACTCTCAGATAGGCCTAATTGGACTTTTGGTGACATTTGATTCGCAGCAAATTGCCTGTTAACATTTTATTCTCACTAGACTCCGTCAGTAGGCTACGTCAGTAGGCTAAATGTCGATATCCGTCAAATGAGTAGGCCCTATATCAATCTAAGTTGGTTCTAGGCTACATATTAATCAAAAGTTCAGAGCCTATACTTGACTTTTTCTTACAGAAAACTGAAAATTGATATGCGACGTGACTGCCGAGTATTCCTTGGAAAACATGTTCTTCCACGTAACGAGTCTACGCAAGTGGTCGCAAAAATTGCTGATTACTTTACCCATGAGAAATTCAATTTTTCCAGAGAAGACGGATATGACCTGGCGCTATTGAAATTAGCAAAACGCGTGAAGTTCACAGACGCCATCCAACCAATTTGTCTTCCGTTTGGTCTTCCCGAACTGCAATACAACAAAAGCTGCTACGTTACTGGATGGGGTCGCACTGATCCTCGTAAGTAGCAATCATGAATAAACCCTATGTAAATGTTTAAATCTCTGGCAAGTCATCGTGATTTCGAGGTTTATACAGCACTCAGAAAAAGCAATGTCGCCGGAACCAGTCCATTCACATGCGCTCAGTCAACACAGAATCGATAAGCAGGCATGGTCAGCATGGTTTTCATGGGATGATCCAGAGGTCAGGCAGATAGATTGTTGATTGTTGGACGTCAACGGTGGATGGTGTTTAGAATTGAAGCGGAGAGACGAGTATCATGGGGATCAGGTAGAATCAGGGTAGTATAATGTTTGAGAGAAATATCGGTGCAGAGGGAAATTGTCATCGCTATGGATATGGCAAGATATTATTAATACGACAGGCAGTCATTGAAGAAAAAGAAATACGGACAATGTCATTCCTTAAGGACCTCCTGGACTACTCTGTTATTAGCCCTGTCTTTAGAACTGATTCTCCGACTTAATTCGTTCCACCCGGAGAGGTAAACTTTCTAGAATATGTATTACTCATTGTCTTCTTGTGTAGAGGAAACGTTTCTTGCTAAACTCTCGACAGTTCCATTTTACAGACCGCAGCGGATTTACTGTCTATTCTGTTCAAGGATGTTTTTGTGTCATTAAGATCAGAAACTTGTATGGCGCTGCTTCCATAGAACAAATCACAGGTGAACCTACTCTAATATTGAATATAGTTATTCTGAGAGAGGCGCAATATAAATGCTTAGATACAATACAATATTGACGGTGTTGAAATTCATTCAGGATGACAGTTTTTGCGGAAACGGTTCAATGCGTCTTTAAGCAATTGTTGTGGTTTAGGTTAAATCTACGTTTTATGAGTTTATTACTTACACTTTGCCACATTGAAGACGCCTCAATGAAGTAGTCTCACTGTAATTGCAACAATTGCAAGTGGGGCTATTTATGTATAAGTGCCATTATGGCACTGCCATATGCACATATTACCTGTAGGCTTTGGTCATTGGTTCCGTACAAACTCTGAGGTCCATGGTTACCTAACGCGTTCTTATAAAAAGTTCCACCAACAAAGCATGCGCACAAATATTAGGCAACACAGTGTTAGAATATATGGACCGGTGCTTTGGAACTCCTTACCGATTGAACTCACTGTTCTCCCAACAATACACCAGTTTAAAAACAGATTAAAGGTGTATTTTATGTCTAACTGGGTATAAAAACTACAGCTGTAACTGCATTAAATGTTGCTTCAATTGCTATTGGGCATATAGGTGCGTTCTGTGCCCTCTTGCCTATTTATGTGTATTGAATGAATTACGGACACTTGCTTTGCATTAGCTACCGGAAACAGTTTATAGGTGCATCTATGTATTGAAGTAGGCCTAGAAATTAGCTTATGGCTCCAATTATGTCATATAGAGTTTGGTTGTTATGGAAAATGGACATGTGCGTGTTGTGTGTCCCCATCAGCATAGCATGCTGCGATTTGTTTTTGTTTGTTTTGTTTGTTTGTCTTGAATGAATAACTTCGGACTTCTTGTAATGAACACAAAACTTGCGTTCAAAAAGTTAACATGACTGTATAGCATAAGATGATGAACTGGAAAGTATGATTGTCTAATGATTATTTGTATTAGGTGACCCTGTTAGCGGAACCTTTGGTTCTTTTGGGCTTACCCAATGTCGTCACTGAGGGTACAAGATTGTCTACCTTTATGTTTGAACTGTTATGGTGAACAATAAAAGTATATTGATTTATTGATTGATTGATTGATTGATTGATTGATTGATTGATTGATTGATCGATCGATCGATCGATCGATCGATTGATTGATTGATTGATTGATTGATTGATTGATTGATTGATTGATTGATTGATTGATTGATTGATTGATTGATTGATTGATGTAGCGAGAGATAGTTCCACAGATATTGCGATCGCGCTTCGCGGTTAAGATAAACCATTTCTCAGTGAAATATTTAATTGGTTTCCATTAATTGCCAGAGTTTGACTTGAATGGACAAAGACTCGACCTTTCAGAAGGCTTGTCCTTGTCACTTCAGAGCTCCAGTTAGGAAATCCAAAGTCCTGGGACCAATCGGAAAAGGAGAAAAGGGTTGATTAAATATCGGCGCAGCACGGAATCAGATAGTGACAGTCAATGTGATGCCTGGTCAGTCTGTCAGAGGTGCAAACAGCATCAGGCCGACATGAAAGATTTTCACACATGACTAGTATTGAGCAGATACTACAAAGACAATTTGTAAGGCGCCTTAAAAGTAAGTAAGTAAGTAAGTAAAAAAGCAAGTAAAAAGTTACTCTCAAAAACGCTCAACCCATGGTTATATGAGGTGACAGTCTTGTCGACTCGTCGTCTGCGTTTCATCTATGCGCGATCGCAATATCTGTGGAACTATCTCTCGCTACATCAATCAATCAATCAATCAATCAATCAATCAATCAGTCAAATGAAACTGTATTATGCATTGAACGAATATCCCAGGTGTACGGTCCAAGAAAGTACAATGAATGTTGAGATTGAGCTTGTCATAATGAACATTGCTGCGTACTTACTGTGTTACCTCTTGAGAAGGAGTGTCGCTTTTGTAGTATGTTTAACATTGTTTATGTAGATCATATGGAACTATCGCGAGAATAGACTGTACAATGTTAGGACGATATATTTAGACTTATGTATACAGAACCAATCGGAAATCGGACTGTATATGAATGGTTTGTTTTATGTTCATGTTATTTGCTAATAAATTTAGTCGTATTCAGTTCGTGTTTTGGGTGACGACTCGTGTGTGATGAGAGATCACCTTGGGTGGTAGTTCACAGAGGTGTTAAAAGTTTGGCCTATTGGCATTATTTTGCCGATTTCAGATTCCGGATTCTATCCGATTAATCGGCAATTTATTTTTATTTGGTTCTAATGTACTAAGTTTTTATTTTTTTCATTTTAAGAGTCTATTTTTAGTGCCAAACAGGTGACCGACTGTCCACCATTTTTTTATACGTCGACTCATAATATTATTGTATCATTTTACGCGGATTTGAATAATAAAGATTACCGCAGAGGGTCGCCGAGGCAGGTTACAACTTTGTTTAGATGAAAAGAAATTGTTTTTGGTCAGCAATGTTACTTCTTTTGGTATATGTGTCGATAGTCCATGGATGAGTTGATTCGTTCAAGGGCAAAATGATTTTCGAATCACGATTCGGCCAAACCCTAGAGTAGATGTCACATGATGGTCGTTTTACGTTCTAACAATTTTCAATTATTTTTGTATAGGCAGTCCAAATACTTCGAGCGTACTAAAGCAGCTGTCAATGAGGACGACAGTTGGGGAATATTGTGATCTTTCATTTTACAATCCTCGTATTATCTGCACCGTGTCGTTGGATCCCACCAATGACGCTTGCCACGGCGACTCTGGCGGGCCGCTGGCTTGCCAAGAACAAGACCGGAAGTGGTATTTGCGAGGAGTGGTTTCGGGGGGGAAAGAGTGCGCTAAATCGACAGCTTTTACCAAGGTTACTTCTTATGAAAAGTGGATTAAGAATATTACTTCACGTAAGTAAAATAGGATATTAGCCCTATTTTATCAAAGTTTTCCCGCTGAAGCACAGAATATTAATTGCTACTTATACATCGCAAAGCAGTTCTTTCTCGTCTATACGCTACAAATTACTAGCAGCCAAACACATCCCAAAGGTTTTAGCTGGTTTATGCAATTGTTGATTCTAACTTAGGCCTACTTATTAACTAACAAATTGACTGTCATCTGATTTTTGGTTTCTAATAAATCGCTGATCTATTGATTGGTTGACTGTTTTCCTTCTCGCTTTGGGTCATGGTTACATATACAGTTACATGAAGTAAAGCCATTTAACTCTAGATGAAAGGCTGTTAAGCTGTTGAATTGCGGATGTCCTGTTAGTGACTCAGATAAAATATTATTCTGTTTCTTATGTGTGACACATTAGTGACTAGAGACGTTAATTGACTTGTGATTAACGACCAAAAATAAGTTTACTTCACCTGAAATATATACTATTCTTCTATATTTAGATTATATCGACCTTAATCGTGCCATTTATTTTATCATAATTAAGCGAGGAATGCTGAATTTTACTTTATTGCAGGTTACTGATCGTGAGAACTGCTCTGTGAAGTATCTGAGATGATAAGTTCTACCATTTTCAAGTTTGAGGCACTGACATAATTTCGTTGTTTACATTTTAGCGACTGAGGACAATACGTTTGATTTTAATCGGAAAAACACATCGCACGAAGTTTCAATAATCACGGCGTTGTTAGGAGCGGATCTGTTTTGTTATTTGAATGCAACATCAACATTAGTGAAATAAAATAACAATGGTCACAAAAATCAGTGTCTTAATTATTAATGTGAAAAGTTCAGTCGTTTTACAGATGCAGAACATAATAACTTGAAAATTAATGTGCCTCCTTTGTTCGTAGCTAGGGTTACATCATTCAGGTCTAAACTTGAGCCTTGTCTGTTAGAATCTACTGGAACGCCCCGCTGTTACATATGACGTCATACGACATATTGACTCTACACAATGTGATGATAATTATATAGTCGGAGGATGCCTGCTCACGACCAGTGCGACCACTTCTTGGGATTTTTCCCAAGATCTTGAGAAATTAGGGGTCCGGCTTGAGATCTGGGGATTTTGCATTGCAATCTTGGGATTTTTTATAAGGTCTACGGACTAGTTTTTACCCTACTTTCCAACCGTGGCAGCGAATCATATTAGTAAATCTGGCTCTCTCTGAAAGACGTTTATTATTACTTTAACTTGTAAACACTGTAATTTGCTAATTCCATGTTATGCTCGGTTTTTTTCTTTGCTAGTTCTTCGCTCGACATTTGTGTGAATAATTGTGATTGTTAAAACGCATTTCATATTTTCATCACAACTTCTTCCTTTTCAGTAACTTGGGATTTTTTGGTACACTTCTGGACAATCTTGGGATTTTTTGGCATGAGCTTGGGATTTCAGAAAACGGAGAGTGGTCGCACTGCTCACGACATAAACAACAGAGACCTGAGACATAAAACAAAGTACAATTCTACAGTTCTGCCACCCGCTCTATTTTAATATAGGCAGGTTTGGTGTTGATCATAAACCGCGTTACTCGTAGTTCAATCAGTGGCGGCGCCAGGGGCCTAGGGGTGCTTAACACCCTAACTGCGGCTCAGCCCCCCCCCCAAAAAAAAATTGAGAAAACACTGCAAATCACAGCGAGGAGTGGACAAAAGGGAAGGTTTTTTGAGCTGTAGCCCCCCAAACCTGAAATCTTGGCGCCGCCACTGAGTTCAATCATGCCCCATCTGTAACTGGAGTATATAGGCCATTCCACTTTATCATAGTAATCATAGAGATTCAATTTAAATGTATATACGGTGTGCATTATAATTAGACAGTTCAGTCAGAGACTAAGTTCGATTGTTATTTCAAGGCTAGACAAGAAATAGTTCGATTAATAATTATATATTCTATCTACCCTCATTAAGACAGCGACTGTGATATAGGAATAACAATGGAATATACTTTATATTATTGTGCCTATCTACCTCCAGGCACGTAGCGAGACTTAAATTCAAGAGGAAGCAACTATACACAGACCATTGGCCAAATCCTGGACTCCTGGTAATCGGGGTCATTAGTCAATTGAAGTTACAGTATATAAAAAATGCAAGAGGCAACTGCCTCCTCGTGTCTCAATGTAGCTACGCCTATGTCTACCTCCACTCCAGTAGGCTAATAGTAATCTTCGCAGTGATGATTGTCTCTTGATTCTCCCGTTCGTTTACGTACCATGGAATCTCGACGGTCTCCATCTTGAAACCAACGATACTTATGTAGCTGACATCTTCGCTTGCTCTTTGAAGTTATTCTTTTGTCGATTCGACAATCAAAGTTTCTTTCAAGCAGAGTTATCGAGCCGATCTTTCCGAGTCAGACTTTACCAACAAGGTCGCCTTCTTTCTTAACACACTTCGCTATTATAGATCTTAACGTTCGTAACTTTCGCTCAGGTAAGCCACCGAACGGTTTAGTTCGATGTATAGGTTCGAAGTTCACGTCTTTAATAACTTGCAAATCAATGGAAAGATTGAATACTCTCCCCCTTACTCGATTCACTGATCGTCTTGTAGAATAATTACTCCTTTAACCGATCTGATCAGGAGTGAGCCGCTAGAATCGTTAACGAAAGACGACACCAATTGCCTTCAACATCTAGCGTTCGACTGTTCCTTCATGCTCTCTCGGCTTCACTGAGCAGTGGACCTGCACCGCCGACTGTAGTCGATGACCCTAATCTTCAGACACCTATAATAATCAACTTGCGGGTGGCTGCGGATTATATAAAAGGTCACTTACAACGCTACGGTCAGTGACGTCACGTGATCAGCAACCCTTTGTGATACAATCCAACCAAACATAACGTCACACCTGAACTCCCCATAGTCTCGAGTACTGATATATACCCAAACCTATTCTAACATTTGATCGCTTATAATGCTGGCTACAGATGCCGACTAGGCCTACCCATTTTATAATTTTAGAAGTGAACGACTTTAACAAGACTTAAGTTAAAACATTAACAAGTCTTATCTTTAGAACTTAATTACGTTTGCAGTCTTAAGTTTAGACGTGAAATGACATGAACAAGTCTTAATACCTTAATGAAATTAACAAGCTGATATAACGAAAAAACTGGACAATTAAGGTTTATCAATAAATACAGAAACAAACTAATTGCACAGAGGTGGACTATGTCCGGGGTAATGTCCTAGGCAAAATCGGGGGTTTATATCCGGAGGGATTTTGTCCCGGAGGATTTAGTCCTGCAGCCAGTTGTAAAGGGGCTCCCATAAAAGTTCAAGGGTCCAAAAAAGTGTAGATCAGCCAATAAGTGCAGTACCGAATCAACACTACTAATTGTAATTATAATCAACATTTGTATAGCGCCACTCAGAGATTCAGAGGCGCTCCCGACCCAGGGCTCTATCAAATAAGATAGTCTTCTACTAGGACAGATGTTAAATTTTTTAGATATTGCAGAACTGTAAGGAGTTTAGTTCATTGTTGGGAGGCCCGACAGCTTCCATTTCATAGAGGAGGAAAACAAACCAGATATTTAGGCTTGTCATCATGACTGATCTCCGCTCCAGTGACATTAATATATATATTTTCGTTTATTGAAAAACAAGGTGTCATACTGCAACGAGGTACAGGAATTAATGTTCTTACATATGTTGCAGAAAATTGATTCAACCCTCATAACTTGAGATTTCGTTACATTTAGTTTCAGATCCAAAGTTTCTGCTCCATGAATCCAAAATACGAATTAACTCTTTAGAATAATAATAATATACAGACATAGAGGGAGTTCCTCATTGAAACACACATTAATACAAGGAGATTTGCAATTTCATATTCAGTTCTCCTCCTATTCGCGTTTATGACTCCTTAGAAATCATTCTTCGACGTGCTCCGAGTCTCCAGGTGCAAATTGCTCATGTATACATAGGCCTACATAGGCCTACATGCAATCGTGTCTTTTGACGTATATTATAGGCATTTTGCATATCTTCCAATAACGCTTAGCCGAATGCACCTCGTTTATTGGTGCAATACAAATAATAAATTCAGTGTTTTATAATAGATTCACATCAGCCCAAAGCATTCAGTTGTATTGATTATGCATTGCATTAGAGGACTTTAGAGATATAGATGCTATTTTATGAACTTTAAAAGTAGGGCCTACACTGAATATTACATGGGGCCTAGACTTAATTATTCTTTGGCTTTTCATATTATCATGAGAGCCAAAAATCGATTGTGCTGCTAAAGCCTCGTCGGTGAAACGACTGACAATCGCCGTAATTTGCTACCTGCTTGGCTGTCGGTCAGGCAGCTTTGTACAAGCCCCTTCTAGTGTACATGTAATGCTCTGAAGAACTTAGCGACGACACACCGCCATTTGCTGTAACTCGATGACACAAGCACTGTCAAGCAGTGCTTATTACTATAGAAATAATTATTATAGTCTGGCAAATAGCACACAGTTGATACTTAAGAAGAGACTTAGGCAAAGATCCGCTTATTAATTCGCAACCTCGGAGAAAGCTTTCAAGCAAATAACAAACACGTAGTGTTCAGAAATTACGATTTCTGTAGGGCCTTTATAATCATATACAACGTGTATCAATCGATAGTTTCTCGGATATGAAGCCACCATTCACAGTCGCAATTCGTTGCAAAGTCAAGTCGAACAGAAACGTATGAGAAAGACATATTATATAAGCGAGTACATTATCGATATGCGCTGTTACATCAATTGTCTCTCATGGGAAGTAGAATGGATGACAAAAATGTAGAAATCTGAGCAGATATTTTTTTAATGTAATACAAGGACAAACAACTATGCGTCTGAATAATGCGTATAAAAATAAGGAGCAAAGAGTGAAGATGAGAACAGAATTGATCTTCCGCCATGCAACCAATTTGTCTTGCCTTTGGTCTTCCCGAGCTGCCTAACAAGAAAACCTGCTACAACACTGGATGGGGTCTCACACTAAATATGACAGATAGTAAGCATAATCATGAGTAGGCCCTATGGAAAGTTAGTACATTTCTGGTAAGTTATCATTATCTCGTGATTTCTGCATCACCCAGAAAAGTGAATTCGTGGGAACCCGTCCATTCACAGGCGCTAAGCCTAATAATTATAGTCCAGAAGTTTACATTTGAAATTGCGCATGCTATAAGCCAAGATCTACCTTTTTGCAAAAGCGTTGGTGTATTCCTTTTATTGTTATTTTTTAGTCGTTTGGTAATGCAAGCGGTGTACACTTCAGTCATTCTTGCCATTCTCTGCACCTCAGTCCCATGTGCAGTTGGATTACAATCACCAAAATCCACAGGTCGAAATTCGAAAACCAAGGTGAGTATGCAGATTGATAAAGACTGCGATATGATCAAGTGTTAGTCTTTCAGGATTAAATTAAGCACACAGATTAAATTGACAACGCGAGCACTTTCTTTAGACAGACCATAAATTCCACGTGCTTTCTTTAGACAGGCGGTAAATTCATGTTGTTTTCATTTTAGGACCGACAAAGTCTGTCTAAAGGTCAGCGTCGTAATTCTTAAACAATTTTAACAAAATATCCCATCGTATAAGATATTTCTGGCGACTTTAGGAATGGCTAAAGTTTTCGACCATGATGTGATTCTTGACCCTATCAAATGAATTTTGTTTTTAAATAATTTCGGGTTTTTGACGATCGCTTTTGTGATCGCGGTTTTGAACATAGACCCAGGGATCGGGGTTGGGTCCGTCGTCGTGCCTTGTGGTTGCATCTGATCTCCATTTCAAACATAAAGCCAACTACCTGATAAAATTCGCTGACGATACCTACCTTTTTTGGGCTCTTCCAACATAAAAACAGTGAAGGATGAAGTCCTGCATATCTCTGACTGGGCCAAGGCCAACAACCTTAAGCTAATCTCTCTAAAACTAGGGAGATGCTTGTCTCACGAAAGACACAGAAGGCGTCCCGTGCTCCAAATCATCAAAGGAGCAGAGAAGGTAGACTCCATCAAGGTCCTGGGAGTTACAATTTGAGCCGACTTACGTATGTCCTCACATCTGGACGCGGCTCTCGCCCAGGGCTCATCCACTCTCTATGCATTAAGGGTTCTGAGAGTACATGGAATGGCTCCCACAGCCGTACATGAGGTGGCGAAGGCTACCACCATTGTTCATTTAATGTCTGCCTCGCCAGCAGGGTGGAGGTGAACCAACTCCAAAGACAGGGAAAGGATTCAACATTTCCTAGGCAGAATGAAGCGAAGTGGCTTTCTCCCTGCAACAGCCTTGCGAGCGATTGAAATGGCAGAGATGGCTGGTGACCGGTTGTTCAGGGCAATAAACAATAACCCTTACCATGTACTCCGTGGCCTGTTCCCCCACTCTGACAGAGTAACTACGACCTGCAGCACCGGTTGCACAATTTTATCCTCCCTAGGATAGGTTTAACTACATTCTCCGAATACTTTAGAAAAACGTATAATAATATGCGTTTTTATATCAATATTATTGATAACTGTGTTTTGTCTCTGTGAACTGAGCTGAACTTCTCTGCTAATAATTATTGTTGAACGACGCTGTGTAACTAGTTACGTCCTAACTAGTTACGTCTTTTGTCGACTAGCTTTTTTGAACAAACGAATATTTGATTGATTTGATTGATTTTCCAACCGCAGAATCTGTTAGTTGGTTCCGCATGTTTGCGCTTGCCTACGCCTGGTGACTCTTTTTTTTATCTAAGCAATGTTTGCTAACTGATGAATATTTGTTCTTAATGACATTTGCCATCAATTAGGCTAGTGTAGAGAGCGCCTGTGTTTACTTTTCTGAAATGGCGCAATATAATTACCTGGTAAAGTAAATAAGTAAAAATTGTTAAATGTTTTGTATTTTTTTATAACATCCACAATTGTATCGGCGTCATGAAGTTTATTACGTGAAATTAAGTTCGGTGTTGTAGGAACGCAATGCGGTACTTCGGCGACTGCACCTAATGGAGGCCGAATAGTTGGAGGCGAAGAGGCCAGGCCTCATTCCTGGCCTTGGCAGGTTTGGATTGAGTGCACATTTGTACAGCGTGGTGTTGTAAATGGTTCAGACTGCGGTGGAAGTATCATCTCGAACAAGTGGATTATAACTGCTGCACACTGTGTGTAAGTCAACATCAACAATTATCCACGAGCTGTTTTGTTATCTTTATAAAGATATTATAACGTTGCCTCGTAGAACTTGGTTGAAAGGAATGAGTTACATTACATTGAGTAATCCATGCACAAAACACTAGACAGAAGATGAAAATTTCATAATAATACAAAATTATTGCAAACAACAACAGTTCGCTTGCACAGCAGTAATATCCTAGCGCCTCTGAATCTCTGAGTGGCTCTATACAAATGTTCAATTACAATTACAATTACAATTACAATCCTGAACTCCATAACTGCGGTGGAAATAGACTGGTATTATTATTATTTTTAATCTTATCTGACTCTGGTGGTAGACCATCAGACAGAAGATTGTCTAGTAGTTCAGTGTGGTCGCTGATAAGAATTCATATGTTCTTTAGGATTATCTTTCTATGATGGTACTATTCGTCCTATTATTATACCTCTACGAGATTCACTTGAGAGGAGGCCGACTAGTACTGTTCTGCTCAGGCAACTAGCTCTTAGAAGAAGGTATAATAATTATTCGATCCAGATATAAAAGTAATCAATGCAGGAAACTGAATTCCAGCACTATATAAATGAATATATAATAATAATAAAATAAAGAAATGCATCAATAATGAGCTCTCATACCGATATAATTGACGAAAAATAGTCACCAGCGATTTCTGCAGGTCATGGTTTCCGCAAGATTGCCCAACTTAAGTCCTCTCTGACTTATGTAGTCTATCGGCACGTGGATTCGTCACGTGATACATCTTGGCCTCAAAACTCCATTGCGCAACCATCTGGCAGAGCCAACCGAAAAGGACCCCTAACCGTATTCTTGGTCCAGGGACCGGTCCAGAAGACAGATTGCTTCGGCCTGAAATGGCGATGATAACTTTTTTTGATATGACACGCAGTGTCGTTGATGAAACACACTTGTCGCTAATAGGACTTTTGTTGTGCGAGTGACTCACGATTCGCAGCAAATTGCCTGTCAACTTTTCTTCACACTAGACTCCGTCAGTGATCTCGCACTTCGTGAAATGAGTAGGTCAATCTAGGTTGGTTCTAGGCAACATAATTTATTAACTCAACGTTCACAGTCAACTTGACTTTTTCTTACAGAGATGTAACCAATACTGATAGTCGAATTGTCTGTCTCGTATTCCTCGGAAAACATGATCGTCTGCGTAACGAGTCTACGCAATTGATCGCAACAATTGCTGATTACTTTATTCATCCGGAATACGATCCATTCAGACTAGAAAACGGATATGACCTGGCGCTATGTAAATTAGCAAAACCCGTGAAGTTCACAGACGCCATCCAACCAATTTGTCTTCCATTTGGTCTTCCCGTACTTCCATACGGAAAAAGCTGCTTCGCCACTGGATGGGGTGTCACTAAACTTGGCAAGTAGTAATCATGAGTAGGTCCTATGGAAAGTGATTACATTTATGGCAAGTATTCATATTATCGAGATTTCTACAGCGCCCAGAAAAGCGAAGTCACCGCTAAGGTAGGCAGGAGCGAGACCCAGCAAGCGGCGCCAGACCAATGTAACTATCCCATCCTAGATGCGCTGCTCAATGGGAGCCGGTGGAGAACGTCTCGCATGTAGCTTGAGACGTGGTCGAATTTGGTTTCCGGGTGTGAGGCGGGCTGCATAGCGTAGCACGCGATCCACGCACCTCAGTCGGGCAGCCGGGAGGCCAGCATGGAGAGAACAGCAGTAGTTAAGTCTGGTAGTAACGAAAGAATGGACAAGGTTTGCAGTAGGGGTATAAATAAGCGAGTCAGCAACAGTGCGTAGCTGGCGCAGTTGATAATAACAAGCACTGTTGAGTGAGTGAATGTGAGGAGCAAAAGCGAGCTTCTGCTCCAGAACAACCCGTAGGTCGCGGACTACAGAGGAGAAGGCAAACTGAGGAAAGGTGGTGGTAAGGGCAGACATGTCTAACTTAGCCAGCTACTGGTGGGTGCCAAGCTAAATGAACTGAGTTTTAGGGTGTTAATGCGGAGCCTGTTCGACGACATCCAGGCCTCCAATGCCCCATAGCCAATCTCATAGCCCGGACAGTAGTGACGGCATCAGTACTTGTAGGCCTGAACGTCGTGGGACAAAGCCGTCAGACCGGTTCACTGATCGGAGATGCCGATGAAAATACGAAGCAAGAGAAGGAATAATGAGATCCCTGAGTTTTTTGGAGCAAGACCCAGTTTGGACTTGAGGACCAAATCATGGAGTTTAAATTGAATGCGTTGAGAGAGAGAGAGAGAGAGAGAGAGAGAGAGAGAGAGAGTGAGATTGAGTTGACCATGAACGATGATTATATGAGAGTATTTAGGAAGGTCATTTCGGAAGAAGTCATTAGATGATGGTGTAGATTATATCAATATGATTTACAAGTGAGTTATTCCTCTAGCGCAATGACATGGTGTCACGAAATGTGTGTTTGACTTATTACATGTCTTCTAAATTCGTTGACTTATAAAGTTTTTCTCAATACCTTATCTCGCGATTATCTCATGTACTGTACGTATAATCCAAAGGCATGCATGAACGAAGACAATTTATAGCTTACTGTCAAACGCACGCAGCCACGGCTTTATCATGAGCGACTGCGTTTCATCCCAGCTGAACAGTGAAATGAAACTTTATATGCATTGAACGATTATCCTGTGTATATGGTGTAAGTGAGTAGAAGGAATGCTGAGAACGATGTCTTGTCATGTAGTCGTTTGTCGCACTAGCAATTTGAATAATTCTTCCAACTATTTTTGTACAGGCAATGACATGCCGTCGGATAGACTAATGCAGCTGTCAATGATGGTGACAGATGACGAGTATTGTTCCAATGGTCGCCTTATTTGCACCGTGCGGTGGGAAGGCAACAAAGACGTTTGCCATGGTGACTCTGGTGGGCCGCTGGCATGCCAAGAACACGGCCGAAAGTGGTATTTGCGAGGAGTGCTTTCGATGGCGTCAAACACATGCAATATAGGAGCAATGTTTACCAAGGTCTCTTCTTTTGAAAAGTGGATTAAGAATATTACTTCAAGTAAGTAAACCAGGATACTGTTGGCTCTTTTTAAAAACAATTTTTTTCTCTGAAGCATTAATATTAATTTTCAATTATACTTGTATGCAAACCATAAAAGATGAATCAGTTTTTTCTTCTCTAAGCTACAAATTATTAACAGCCCAACCCTTCCCAAAGGTTTTAGCTGGTTTGTATAATTATTTATTATAACTAGATAATTAGCTAATTCATTGATAATCAACTGATTGTTAGCTGTTCCATTGATTGGTTGACTGTTTTCCTTTTTGCTTTGGGTCATGGTTTCAAATACAGGCGCATCAAGTGAAGCCATTTAAGTCGTGATGAAAAGCTGTTCAGGTGTTGATTTTTGGATGTCGTGCTAGTGACTCAGCTAAAGTATAATCTTGTTTGTTTTATGTGGCACTTAAGTGACAACAGACGTGAACTGGCGTGATTTAAGACCAAAATTAAGTTTACTTCAACTAAATTGTCTTTCTCTATTTAGCTTATATCAGTGAGTGCTTTTTGTTTTATCATAATTGTGCGAGAAATGGTGATTTTCTATTTCATTGCAGGGAAATGATCATTTCAACTGCTCTGTGAAGAACCTGAGATGATAAATCCTTCCATTTTCAAGTTTGAAGCACTGACACATTTCGTCGTGGACATTTTAGCAACAGAGGGCGAAGGGCTTTGTCTAATCGGACAAAAGCATCAGACCAAATTTCGATAATTATGGCGTTCTTAAGAGCGGATCTTTTTGCTGTTGGAATAAAACATTAACATCAGTGTAATTGTGACAATTGTGACAATAATCAGTGTGCTAATATCTTCAGTTAAAAAATCAGTGATGAAAATACATTTTCATTTTACAGATTGTAACGATGTCCCTATAACCACATAATACATGTATGATCTGATAGGTCGATAGGTATTGCTATGTTGCGATGCAGTGGTAAGACATAGAAATAGTGGCGTAACGAAGGGGGCAAAGGGGCCAGCCGCCCCCGGGCGCAGCACAAAGGGGCGCAAAATTAGCTGTCAGTGGTACGCAGTACTATGACAAGAACGATTAAAAGTCAACAAGAAAATAAAAAGTCATCAACTCTTGCCCCTGGGCGCTGAAACCCTTCGTTACGTCACTGAATAGAAATAGACAAATAATTATTAATCAGTCAACATTTTGTGGTCAGTGTCCTAAGGATTTATTATGTAGGCTAGATAAGGTTCGGGCTATATCACAATTTCTGGATTAAAGAAAGTGATGGCGGTGATTGTTTCAATGAAAACTCTCAACAGACTGTGAAATCACCGTGTCCACAGAAGCGGTGTGCATAGCTGGGGTCCTATATGGAAACCTACTCAGCCTAACCACGGCTCCCAGCCCAGCCACTGCTGAATGAATGAATGAATGAGTAAATGTTGATTTTCAGTGACAATGTACTCCCAAGTAGGCCTATAGCTCACATATTATGTACGAGTACAATTTTCATCACTAGGTTCTACGTTGAAATTATCGTCACAAATAATTATGTAGGCCTCAACCGGCAATACGGACAACACCCACTGGACAATCAGCCATTGGGAAATTATTTCTATTCAGGCGATACTCAAATCCACATTCAATTTAACAGTGTTTGACTTTTCACTCGTCCTGCAGCTATTTAGCACTGCCAATGGTATTTTGTCGACAAACAACGATGAATGTTCAGGTATAAAAATGTAAATGTACAAGTTTTTATAATTATGGCGACCGTATTAGGGTCTCGATCCTACTCACTTTCCAATGAATAATTGTTCTGGTGAGATCTTTCACCACCGTTTGCCCGTTTGAATGGGCACCACGCCGGTTAAGGTCCCCGTGAATGGACCGTGCTAGTCAGAGATTTAAATCTCTTAAATAAGCCACCTTCGGGATTCGAATCGCGATCCGCACGTTCTCTTACACAGAGGAGTATGTCTTTGTCATCTGCGCTAGATCCGCACTAGACGCTGTCTGCCAAAGCTACATCGCCCGTGATGCATTTGTTCATATGCACTAGAGTGGATTATGGTTATGTCATTGATGCTGGCCGACATCACCTCCTATTAATCATCTTCCAGCGTTCTAAATTCTGCAGCTCGGTTAATAAGATAGATTCCAAACTTTGTTCATGTATCTAACTACGGAGCGAACTGAATTCGTTGCTTTTGTGAAGATACATTGAGTTTAAGTTCTTTATGCTTATGCAGGTTTTGATCCATCCTACCTTAGAGAGCCAGGTAATGTAATGTAATGTAATGTAACAAAACATTTATAAAGCGCCACTTAAGAGTCTCTCAGAAGCGCTCAACACGTGGCCATCAAACAGCTGAAAAAATGCGTCTTTAAGAGTTTAGAGAAAACCATATAGCCGCGTGCAGCACACAGACGGCGGAAGAGCGTTCCAGATCCGTGGCGCCGCAATCGAGAAGTCCCGACGAGCACAGGTGGTGGTTCGAAAAGAAGGTATCATCAAGTCATTTCGCGAGGCAGACCGGAGAGCCCGCCGACCAGTTTGAGTGCCAACTGGAAGGCACAGTTCAGCAATGTAGTCCGGAGCAGTACCAGTCGTAGCCTTCCAAACCAGCGTAGCAATTTTGAATTGCACACGATCAGCAACTGGAAGCCAGTGTAGCTCACGTCGCATGTAGTCAGATATGTGTGAATATCTCGGTAGATCAGCCAGCAGTCTAGCTGCTGCATTCTGAACGAGCTGAAGTTGAAGGTATTATAGTGTCATCGTTATCTGGTCGCAACTCTTCACTCTGCAGCACAAGTTGATTTGGTTTACCCTTAGCATACTGCCAAAACGCCACACGGAAGATTCGGATAGGTCCGCTCCTTATTTTGGAGCAGGCTTTCATGCAATTTGCGACAAGAGCAACTTCTACTTTTCTATGTTGATATTTCACAAGCTGTTCAAGATCGTGTTCTTGTGTGGGCAGGTCAGAATCACCTATGATGAGTTCTCTTGAATATTTGCGTTAAATAATGAGCACTTGCAAAACTTACAATTCTTCCATAGCACACTAGATGTGCTATATAACGATTATTGGATGGAGCCTGCTGAGTGATCCGAGGAACGACTATAGACAACTATTACTATTACCACAAAAACAACTAAAACAACACCAACACCAACTGTTACTACTACTCTCATCATCATCAGGCTATTTATTATTACTACATGCTGAATTGTAAGCCTATTGGCCTGGTAGGGACATGGTCTATGGGAAGGCGTGATAATGACGTGACGGGTATTTTACGGGTACGGGTAGGCCTATACCCGCGGGTACGGGCAGGGTCGGGTAGTAATTTTGAGTACGGGTGGGGTACGGGTACGGGTAGCGGTTCCGTGATACGACTTACGGGTATGGGTCGGGTAACAAATATGCTCTACCCGCAGACCTCTAGTCACCACCATATATTTAAATACTGCAAATCCATCGACGTAGCTGCAACATTATCTTCGTTTGATAAAGCAGACTGACAAACCACAGCGAGTTACATAATGCAAAAGGCTGACAAATCTACCACATGGGGTACAGTTGCGGATGGGTATTCTACCGTTCTTTGAAAAGTCTAAACTAGAGTACCGGTATATCGGGTCATTGCGAGAGCATGCAGCCATTCAATAGGCTTTACACCCGATGGCTAGGGAGGGGTTAGCTCGGGAGAGGAGGGAGACAACTTATTTATTAATGGCGTGGATCAAAACACACAATCCAACATATACCGATCTGAAATCCTCGAATGCATGCCAATAATTAGCCAATTTTAGGTTTTCTAAAGTAGTCTAAATTGGACTATACTAAACGAGAATATATTTGCTTAGAACATAGCCTATGTTATGCTCAAACTAATTTATTCACGACAGATGAAGGTATACACTGGAAAACAGACTACATGAGACTCCGGCACGGGAACACTACAACAAGAGGCGAGACAGGCTCCATATGAATTCAGCATACAGTAATACTGTATGTAACAGCAAAGTATATACATTATACAGGGTTCGTAGGAGTTCGGCATGAAAATACGCATTAACAAAAAGGGATAAACAGGCTCCGTGTGAGTCCAAACTAGATATATACAAATGAACTCAACAGAATATACAGACTCCGTGGGAGTTCCTAATTGAAAGACACTTAATGCAAAGATATATGCAATTCAATATTCAGTTCTCTTTTGCACGCATTTATGATTCCTTCTAATCAAGTCTGAGTGCAGTTGTTTGCTTCATTCTTTGACATGTTCCGAATATCCAGTTACAGACAAAAATCAAACACACTCAAACGTGTCTTTAACGCTAATAGGCATTTTGCATAATTATCTTCCACAAACGTTGGGCCCAATTATAGGCTACATCACTTTTATTGGTGCGATAAAATAAATTCAGTAAGTTACAGTTGATTCAATTGAGTCCAAAGCATTCAGTTGAATTGATTATGCGTTGGAGATAATTATGAATAATATTTTATGAGTTCCAAAAGAGCACTGAATATTTGATAGACTTAATTATTATTTGGTTTTTCATACTATTGCCCTTAGAGCTAAAAATTGATTGTGTTGCAAAAGCTTCTTCGTCTTCGAATGGTAATCGCAGTAATTTGATCCCAGTTTGGCGGTAAATCAACTTTGCGCTTTCCAGTATATATGCCCTGTAGAATTTAGCGACGACACATCGCCAGATGCTGTCAGTTAATAGTCAACAGTTGAGACTTGAGAACAGATCGAGATAAAAACGTCTGCCGATTAATTTGCAACCACGGAAAAAGCTTTCAAGTAAGTATAACTTTTTACAAGTAGTATTCAGAAATGAAGATTTCTGTTGGATCTTTATAATCGTATTCAAGGCATATCAGTCTACGGTTTCTCGAATGTGAAAAGTGTTCCGTTCTTTGGGTCCTGAGTCCAAAAAGGCACAATAATATATTACCAAACTTTCGTTTTGGGCGAGGTACAGTAAAGTCTTCTCGCGTGGACGTCGTCCACTTGCTTCTAGTGTCGCCAAGGTCGTCAGCATATAGGTGGCTCATGAGACCGTGCTGCGAAGCAATGTTAACCAGTTTGAGGTAAATTGGATAAAGAGGAGTGGCCCAAGAATGGAACCTTGGCGACACTAAAGAGGACAGAAAAGAGGCGTATGGGTATGCGCAGAAACAATAATCTCTATTTGCGCATCATAATAAGTGTTTTGTTTTGGCGGCCATATTGGCCGCCATCTTGGATAGTAACATTCCGATACTATTGCCACTACGATAAATCGATTTCTTGACCTTGAATATATTATATTCGACACTTCATTTGTTATTGTAGCTTACCTCTGACCTGATTTATACATAAGTTGGGTTTTGGCGGCCATATTGGCCGCTATCTTGGATAGTAACATTCGGACACTATTGCCACTACGATAAATCGATTCCTTGACTTTGATAATGTTAAGTTTGATACTTCATTTGTCATTGTAGCTTACCTATGACCTTATATATACTGTTTTCTGTGTGGCGCCATTATTGGCCGCCATCTTGGATAAAATGCATTTTTTGGGGTGACCCCGTGGAGGGATTTTGGCGGATTTTGGATATGTTATTCAGCAATGGAAACTGAGCCGTAAACCGTTTAAAAAGCTTCTGAAGCAATTTTGCCCAGGTCTAACTGTATATTGCCTGGACTATAATGACTGTGACCACTCCTCACTTCTTTTCAGTCGAACCTTAGGCCTAAAGCGTTTTGTTGAAACAATTTGCGTTGCGCTTTTACCTGGGTTGGCTAGCGGTGTTCTCGCTCTTGAGACGGCAAGGTTCGGAATTGACGCTCAAGGCGATTGACGAGTTAATTTCTTGAAGTAGCACAGATTCCACCAAATCAGGTACTTTTCGTATAACTAACTTTTTCCGAGGGACATGTTTGTCCAATAAGTTTTCCATAGTTGTGTCGTAGATATCGAATAGATCAACTGCGTCAAAGTTTGAGTTTTCCATCAGTAATGCTTGCTTGAAAAGACGGTGGATTCAAGGTAGGATTTGAAGGCTATTGGTCGAATTTTGCGAGAGCGACGTTCAACCGACTGGCGTATTAAATATTGGCAGAAGTTGATGAGCGATGTTGAAGTGAATGATGGAGTGGTCAGATCTGACAGATGGTGGAGCGACGTTTATGTTTCACACTACTACCTTATCATCATTGCGTGTGTCTTTATAGCTCAGTGAAGTGAATCCAACATTGTAACCCGATTAACGAACTTCAAGTTGGAAATAAGACGAACTTGTCGACGTTTCAGGTAGATTTATTAGTTAATGCCTATTGAACGTTGTTTCTTGGAAGAAAAAGTGATATTGACGAACTAGTGAGGAGTTTCAACGAATATTAGCAGAGACTTACGACTACGCAACATCCAAAGTAGAAAAAAAGATGAATGTTGACCGGGGTTACGGCTGGGCTTGGTTTTGACGAGTGATAGACGATTCTTGACACAGATCAACGTAGAGATCAACATAGACGATTATAAAAATAAATTAACTTCAAATATCATAGATGCTGGTTAGGTAAGCTACCCTAGCTAAATATTCTATTAAGTTGATACAGAATTATTGCACTGATGAAATGCTGTCTGTCTGAACTAAAACTTTATTAAATCATATTGTCATCTCTGACCGAATCTCTATGCTATACAATCCAATATAATAAACGATGGCAGACATTGAAGCGATTGAACTAACCTTGATGAGTTTGGATTGAACAGCATGTAACACAGTGTATGAACAATATTGGTCCACTGCAAGGACAAACAACAAGGCGTCTGAATGCTGCATATAAAATTAGAAGCAAGCAGTGAAGCAGAAAAAGAATTGATCTTCTTGAAGCAGATAGTCTAGAATTTTTCAATTGAAATTGCACTAGTTATAGGTAAAGATTTATTTTTGCAAATGTGCTGGTGCTTTTCTTTTTATTATTGCTTTTAGTCATTTGATAATGGAAGCGGTGTACACTTCAGTCATTCTTGCCATTCTCTGCACCTCAGTTGTACGTGCTATTGAATTACAATCACCAGAAACTACAGGTCTAAATTCAAAAGCCATGGTGAGTATAAATATTGCTATAGACTGGGATACAAGTAAATAATGCTAGTCTAATCTTTCAGAGACTAAATTTAGCACACAAATTTATAATGCGACTGCTTTCTTTAGACAGACGGTAAGTCTAATTGCATGTGCTTTCTTTAGACAGACCATAAATATTTATGTTGTTTTTATTTCAGGTTCGACAAAGCTCGCGCTGACGGTTAGCGACATATTTCTGAAACAATTTAGCAAATTACCACACTCTTAAATTTGCAAATAATATCCGCCGAATCCGCCGATAAATCAACTAAAAATGCGTAGGTGAAAATTAGCGACTGCGTCTGATGGATGGGAATGGATGTAATCTTGGACATCATCTGCAAAATGAGCTGTATTTTTAAGTCCTTGAAGTTTGACCAGCACGTAATCACCTTGTTTTAAACAATCATGACGTACAGAGTAATCATCATCATCTTCCATAGACCGTGTTTCATCAAGATAATCGACACTGTCAGATGACCCAACTTGTAGGCCTACACAAAAACCTTTTCCATCATCGTCATCATTTCTATCACTTTCAGATTCCTCACTGTCTGTCTCATATAAAATTCGTCTTTTACATGATGGTATGTCGTGTTTTGCTTTTCTTTTGTTTATACAATCTATTTGGCTCCACGACTGACTATCGGCACCGGCTGATTGGTGACGCTCGACGACTGTCTAGGCACCGGTTGACTGACCGTGGACTGAGGCTTCGTCACTCTTTTTCGTTCACTGGGACTTATCTATGGTTCTTTCTCTTCTGGTGCGGTTTTTTGTTTTTTTTTAGAAGCTGTAACTGCTTTGTCGGCGAGTACCTCCTTCTAATGCTGTTTTCTTCGAGTGTCTGTTATTGCCCTAATTGTGACGAGCAGGCCTATTATGAACACGGTTTATTGAAATAAATGCATGGGGGTTGGTTGCAACATGTTGCAACCAACCCAGATTAAGATGTTGCAACCAACCCCGAGGCAATGCATAGACATTGTCATGAAGGAATTTATCGGCAGCGTTGGTTTTAAATAAAATGACTTAATGCATTTTCAAGCCCAATTCCTTGTCCAACTTATGGCACCAAACAATACTAAATTGCTTCAAAACATTAAGCTAAATTACACAAAAACACAAAACCGCCAAATTTACTTTTGATTGCCGAAATTAAATTTTGACTTTTTCGGTAGTTCTAATCAACTGCCTGTCAAGAAATTAGGTCACGTTGATCTAAAATATATTCTTTACAAGGTAGGTGATTTAATTTTACGCTACTATTATTAAGCGCTTAACTAGCGAGGGTGTTGCAACCAACCCCTGTTGCATCTAGCCCCGGTCTCCCCTACTTCGGATCTAGGCCAGAATAAGACCCCTAGATATGGACGAGAACCTTAAGTGAGAGGGAGCCAGTGAAGATGTTCCAACATATAGGAGGAGATGTGCGAGAAGCGGGGCAATCGTACTCCATATTGCCTCACTATATCGTGAACAAGCTTCGAATCAATTGGAGTACTGACTGTTTGTGGATGGCCCCAAACGCAACAACTCAGGTATGGCTGAGATCTCATTGTCGGTGAGACCAGTGTTCCCCGCCGTTCTAGAGGCCAAGAGAAGCTGCGACCTCTCTACAATAATATTTCGTTTTGTCTCTGTAAAACTGTACAAGTTCATTAACTTTATTTATCTTAGCATCGCCTCATTCGTCTGCTTTTTATAAAAAAATATGAGCATTAAAGAAAACGAAAATCAAATGCTGTGATCTGGAAACTGAAATATTTGTCGAAAATTTCTTAAACATTGTAGCATGCGCGAATTTACTTAATTTAGATATTATCGTACTAGGTTTGTTTACCTGAGACTCTTAGATTTGCAATTTATTATATTATTATTGTTGCTAGAGCTCTAATAAATTAATAATATTATAATTATTAAAATTTCATCAAATGGCCTATTTTAATTTTATGCAGCTATTTAAGCATGTCAAATCAGAAATCCTGGCGGCTCATAAGTTTGTTAATTGAATATAATAATGCCTATGCAAGCTAAACCTAGGTTAGACTAGTAGAATGTTTTAGGTAGTATATGTAGGTAGACTACCACGCATATTACAAAAATGTGCATGGTATCAGGTAACCACAAACCTAGGGATAGGTCGCATTGGCGCCGCTAGGCCAATAATGTGTCGAAATTAGAATCTTTGGCGGATATGTTTTCGGATGTCATCCAGAGTCGAAATGAAATTAAAGTGTGCCAGACATTCTTTCATTTAAAAACATGTACAACGAAATAGTCAGTATTATCAATAAGGAAAATTCCAGTGTCGAAGAAATGACCATTAATAATGTACTAAAATGCATGATCGCCAATGATATGTGTTCCATTTATCCTAGCGGCCTAGCCTGTCCAGTGGTGTCCACATTGTACCGCAAGGCTGTTGTAGGCTAATTGGTTTGTGTTTGTACTGTTATGCTATAGCATACTATACTATTAATCATTTACTACCCGGTTATACATATTGCTTTTGCCATCTTTTGGCTGATTCAGTGCTTCTATTTCATAATGAATGTAATTAATTGAAATTATTTATTTTCATAAGTGGGGGCTTTATGTGCTCGCGCCACTGCTGAGGACATGACGTACTCGTACACTAGCTCACTATAGCTGTATTCCATATTCATATATCTGAAGGTTGATTCATATGCATACGATGGTTGCAGTTTTCTAATTTTATTTTTAGCTAAGTGTCCAGATCAGAGTTTCTGCCTCAACGGTGGCACTTGCTATATACTTCAGAGTCATGGCGTACGCTACTGCGAGTAAGTGAACCGTCATGCTGTTGAGCATTCTTCAAATTAGGGACTAACACGCTCAATAAATATAAAAATTGGGACGGGGCCTGATTTCCAGATATATATATGCTTCCTAACCTAATGAGGGCCGTAGCGAGGCATGTGCCACCGGTGCCATGGCACAGGGCGCAACTCAAGAGGGGGCGCAAATTTTGAGACGGAATGATTTAATTACATTAATTTAATTACTTTATTTTGAAAATGAAATATCCATCATAAGTGAAATAAATGTAATAAAATTAACTAATAACAAATAAATGTAATAAAATTAACTAATAACAAATCTAGCATAGACCAAAATGGGCGCAGAAACCAAATAGAGCGAAAAGCCGTGATTGGTGAAAATTTACGAGGCGAACAGGGCGCTTGCGATACTGCGCTGTGATTGGTGGAAAAGCGAGCGAAAAGAACGCGGTTCTTTAGGCGCGTAGTTTATCCTATAGACTAAAACGAGGCGAGGCACTGAGAAGGGGCTCTTAGATGGTTTTGCATGTATCGTCCCTGCTTACTGAAAAAGTGCATTGCTATTGAATGGACGTGTGCTAATTCGATCCCGATGAAACTGTACTTTTGGAAAAGACGACAACTGATTTAATTAAACGGACTGAAAAATATAATTTTGACGTAATTGGATGTGGAAACCGCTATCCTGTATCTCCCGTTAATTTCTTTTAATTAAACTATAATTAATCAGAACTAGTGAAATGGCGGATGTTGAGTTGTCAGTGCCAACTAATGCAGAGCTAGATGATTTAATCCAGAAAGTTATACAGCGGCAAGAAGACCAGGCAGAAGTGCTAATGAGTATAGTAAGTGTGAACCCCAGACCGATGATGAAGTACTGGCGTAGGGGGCGAAGAACCCAATCACAGCGGACACTTTTCTCTCGCCACGAAAGCCGGTCGTAGGCTTTAAGCTCGGCCTAGTATCTGAAGAGCTGAAAGACAATGCGGTAGTGGTGCTATACAAGTCACGGAATAGGCGGGCCCCGTAGTAGCGCACGCCTGCTTCATAAACTCCGTGTTCATTACACGATGGGTCACACATGGCCTACGGTGGGGCTCGAACCCGACGGAAGTCCAATCCTTTCCTCATGGAACTTGCCCGAACCTCCCTGTCCTCAAAGTCCCTTCGAGCGAAATAAATCTGAAGTGACTAAAATGAAATGTTAATAGAAGCACAGAAACTTCTTTTCTATTTTCATTAAAAGACAAAGTTTTATATTATATTTAAGATAGCAAATTTGGTCGTTATTAGTCAAGTTGATCTTTGAGAGGTGGGGCGCTAGATTTACGCTTGGCACAGGGCGCAATTATACCTTGCTACGGCCCTGATTACCTAATTTCTCATTCATGAAGGATGGCATCGTATGATACCCTAATAATAATAATACTTATAATCTTCGTTTAATTTCAAACTGACACAACGCAGGATGACAACAAATCAGTATGAACGGATGATCACAAGTTATTACAGGAGTCGAATTAAACTGTATACATGTACAGCAGCCATGCAAGGCGCCCATCACGTCGTACATCTCATTTTACCAACGCGCCATCTCCAGAATGAATAGGCTGAGTGGACTTTTGGGAGGGTTGCGTGAAGCGATCCCGCTACCTACTGCTCTTCACGCCAGTGATGTTACCACTACTCTATGTACCCTCCACAGCAAAGTTTTTTGTAACAATTCAAACTGGGGCTCATAGTTTATAAAACTTTGAACTCTGGCCAACCACAATATTTAAAATCTGTTCTTATTCCTCTGACTTATCATTATTCAATGAGGTCATCTGATTGTCTTTGTCTGGTCATACCTAAATCAAGAACTGTTCTCGGTGAACGAGCTTTTTCAATATCTGGACCTACTTTTTGGAACTCTCTTCCTGTGTCTGTACGCTGCGCTCAGTCGCTTGTGTCATTTCGTTCTCGGCTGAAAACTTTACCTCTTTCAAATTGCTTATCCACCTTAGGCTGTCTCTCTGTCTCTTACGGACTGATCTTCTGGATGTTGACCTGATTACGGATTGTTTTGATGCGCCATCGATTGATGCCTTGTGCATTAGACACCGGCGCGATAGAAGTTGCTAATTACATTACATTACATTACTGCACATGTGATCTCTCATATATAAGTGTAGACTTTGGTTAAGTGTACACCATGTGACTGATTGTAAGCCTCCTTTGAGATGCAACATTATGGTGTTGGTATCTTGGACAAGTACTACATATTTAATTAACTGCTGAGTTTATAGCATAAAGCCCTGCACTATGGAACCAGCTTCCTCCTTTGACACGTTCGTGTTTATTAACTGGTGGGCCAAGTGCCTCTTTTCGTTGTCTGAAGACCTCTTTCTTTTCTCTGGGTCTTTCGCACTGGGAGCG
This sequence comes from Aporrectodea caliginosa, assembly GCA_020284085.1. Taxonomy (NCBI): domain Eukaryota; kingdom Metazoa; phylum Annelida; class Clitellata; order Crassiclitellata; family Lumbricidae; genus Aporrectodea; species Aporrectodea caliginosa. Next base: position 421,314 of record JACEVL010000233.1, on the reverse strand, counting down.
CCTCTGATTGGTGTGCACTGCGAGAGGCGCTATCTAAATTGATAGATACAATACAATACACTAAAGAAGTAATAACAATAAAATCAGTAAACAGAAAGTTCTGTTCTTGCAGTGTGTATTACAATTTTTCTATATATCTGTCACCAACTCTTTTCTTTCTTAGTTGTGACCTACCTCAAGAACTTTCCTTATCTCTACATATAAATTGCTCAACGTCTTCTAACTGTTTAAAAATTAAATTGACACAGTTCTTTGAATGTTTCTTCTTACTTCAAACACAGTTTAATAACAACAACTCAACTCTTGCCTTACAACAACTGTACTACACTGTATTGTTCAAATTCACTGTCATCAGCAGTTTCTAAGTTTGGCGCGCTAACTGCACGTGTAGAGAATCTATCGTCAGCCAAAGTTTAGGCTACTTTAGGCCAAGCGCCCACGAGCCGACAGCGCAACTAAGGCCTAAGACTAAAACGCTTAACAATCGATACACATTATATATATATATCAACCTAAAGAACACCTGTGCTCATTATATATGCAAAACATTTGTTCACATTACCTCCTTCCCTTTCTTTGGATTGAGCAAATTAAACTTAAAAATTTGCAAAATCATCATGTACTAAATTATGCAATAAACTTAATACTATACAAAACAGTAAAATAAACAATCTTATAATCTAGATAAACAATCTGCTACAACATTTAATCGTCCTTTCTTATAATTAACTTCTACATCAAAAGTTTGCAGTGCCAAAGCCCAACGCACCAATTTAGCAGACTTAGACATAGATTCAGTCAGATAAGTTAAAGGATTGTGATCGGTAAAGATGTGAACTTTAGATCCAATGATTATCTCTTTTAACTTATTTAGAGCCCAAACAATAGCATAGGCTTCTTTCTCCACAGTTGCCCATCTCTTCTGGGTGTCAGTCAATTTCTGACTTATAAATGATACAGGGCGCTCTATTCCCTTATCATCCATCTGCGTTAGCACAGCTCCTACTGCAAAATCACTACTATCGCAGTACAAATTAAAAGGTTTTCCAACATCAAAAACATATAAAACAACTTTAGAGCGTACAGCATCTTTAAGTAAATTAAATGCCTGTTGATGTCTATCAGTCCAATCAATCTTATCTGGAACATGTTTGCTTGTCAAATCAGATAGAGGCTTCGCAATCTGTGCAAAATCTTTGATAAACTGTCTATAGTAACCAAAAAATCCCAGCAATTGCTTAACTTGTTTCTTCGTTTCTGGAGTTTTCAAATTAATTAAACTTTCAATTCTATCTGGATTCATTTGAATCGTTCCAGAACCAACCACATGACCGATGAACTTTACCTCACTCTTACCAAAAATACATTTCTTTAAGTTCAGAGTAATGTTATGCAGTCTCATTTGCATTAAATATGCATCTAAATGCTGTAAATGAATCTTCCAGTCATCTGAATGCACAGCAATGTCATCTACATAGGGCTCAGCAAATTCATTTATAGGCTGTAAAACCATGTTAATTGCTTTAACAAATGTTCTTCCTGAGTTGATCATTCCGAACGGAACACGAGTAAACTCGTACAGTCCATTGTGAGTAACAAAAGCAGTTTTCCATTGATCAGTTTGCTTAACAGGACAAGTCCAGTAAGCACTTCGACAATCAAAAATCGAGATCACATTTGATTTTCCAACTTTGTGCAACACGTCTTTTACAATCGGCATCGGATATTTACAATCCACAGTGAACGAGTTAATGTATCTGTAGTCGCAGGCAAGTCTCAGAGAACCGTCTTTCTTTTTAACAATTACCAGCGGACTTGCCATTCTGCTCGAAGATGGTTTTATAATGTTGGCTTGAAGCATTTCTTTAATTTGTCGTTCAACTTCTGCTCGATAGATGAGTGGAATTCGGTAAGCCATAAATTCTTTTTCACGAAATTCCGGTTTCAGTTCAATTTCATGTTCAACCAATGTACATAATCCAGGCTTTTCAGAAAATCGATCAGAATATTTGTTCAGTACTTCCAGCAATTGTTTTTGTTGAGATAATGTTAAATGGCTAATCTGTTCAGGATCAAGATTCAGTGAATTCTTTTCATCTTGCCAGTCATTCTTCATCAGCAATTCAACCACTGAACCAAAGTCTTCATCTTCTTCAACGATTAGTCCACAACTCATTGCTCTTGTAATGTACTTTCTGATTTTATTTGCGTGAATTATCTTCCGACAATCGTCACCCATGTCAATCAAATAAGAGTACTTGGACCTTCGTTGTATAACAGTACATGGACCATGCCATCGTGAAATCAGTTTATTCGTTGAAGTCGGATATAACACAATGACTTTTTCACCCGGTTCAAATTCTTTATGTTTCGCTCTTTTGTTGTATTGATTCGTATACTGTAATTGCTTCTCTCGTGAATATGATTCTGCAAACAGTAATGCTTTTTCCATATTTGCTTTCATGTCTTTCAAGTACTTTTCTGGTTGGATTCCAATATGAGGTGGTAAATTAATTTCTCTTGTCCAACTTTCTTTTAGAATTGCCAGTGGTCCACGCGGAATCTTTCCATACACCAACATATAAGGAGCAATTCCAGTAGTTGCATTCGGTACTTCTCGTAATGCCCACACTGTAAACGGAATTACTTTGTGCCATTGCCTTGGATTGTCAACAATTACATGATGGATCATTTTCTTGAATGTTTGATTCCATCGTTCTACTAATCCAGCTGCCTCTGGATGACCTGGCGTGTCAAATCTTGGACTACAACCCATTAAATTCAGAAATTCTCTTGTCAGACTCGCAGTAAAATTTGTTCCTTGGTCACTTGTGATCACTGAAGGTACACCAACGTTCATGAACAACTCCATCAAAGCATCACATACAGCTTTCGCAGTTAATGATTTCAACAGAAACACTGTAGGCCATCTGGTGCAAGAATCGACAATACATAAACAGTACTTGTGACCTGCAGCAGATGCTGGCTCGATTGGTCCTACACAATCCATTGTAATTCTTCTAAAGGCCACATCTTCTCTTGGAATTGGAGTGATAGGAACCCTGTCCATCACCAAACTTCTTGCCTTTAACTGACATTTCTCACATGATTTGCAAAATTTCACTATATCTCTTCTCATCTTTGGCCACGTAAAAGACAACTTTATTCGTTCTCTAGTTTTCTCTTCTCCAAGATGTCCTCCAAATACTGATTCGTGAGCCAACTCCATCACTTTCATTCGTCGCTCTTTTGGTAACACCAATTGATATATCGTTTGCTCTAATATTCGATATCTCTTGTACAGTAAGCCATTTACCACGCAGAATTCAGATTCTTTATCTGGCGCTAAATTCCACCATGCTTTCAATGATTCATCTTGTCTCTGCTGTTCTTCGAATTTCTTTGCGTCTGCAATCTGCATCTGTTGTTCTTCATCTTTCTCATTTTCTTCAAACAAATCTCCTATCGCCACATCACAATCATTATCCTCTTTCGTTTCATTTAGATTACCATTCTTGCATGCAGCCATCTCTTGTTCACTCATCTCTGCTGTTATACCGTCTTGCATTAAAGTTTGTTGATCATCGCTTTCGTTTTCCTCTTCACTTGAACTTTCAGTTTCACTTTCCTCTTCCACATCTACCACTTTCTTTCGCTGACTCTGCAATCTCGTCGTTACATTCACTTGAACATCTCCTTGTATCATTTTCACTTGTGGCACGGCTTTAAGTTCTGCAATGATTTCTGGATGCAACAAGAATCTTTCTGTGCTTCCCATTTTTGCAATACTAGCACACATCAATGTCACATAAGGTGTAAGTGAACATTTGACTTTAAGCGGAATTACCTCTTCTTCCACATCGTTACAACACAGCCTTACATCAACTTTCACCAACTTTGCAGGAATGGCATCTCCTGCCACGCATTGTAAGTTCACTTTTCCAATCTGCTCCACCTGCATGCCTTCCAGTAATTCTTCACTAATCACCGGAACCTCTGCTCCAGAATCAATCAGTGCTTTTACTTTTATTGGTTCTTTTCCTGCTGTTCCACGAATTTCTACCTCGACGTACTGTAATAACACTTTCTTTAATGTTGTACTTTCATCTTTTCCAGCCATTTCTTTCTGCATTCCATTGTGCAATAGAATTTCTTTCTGAATATCAGGTGAAAGGTGACATTTCATCACTGACTTTACTTCAGTTTCTTCAGAATAATGAGACCGATGTTCTGTGGCTTGACTTTCAGAATTATCAACCACTTGAATTCGATTCACCCTCGAATTTTCTTGTTTTCCATAATTTGAGGTTGTAACAGGAACTGGACAGAATTTCATTAAATGCCTGTCTGATCCACAGTTGTGACAACGTTTCACCACTGCACCTCGTTGTTCAATGCTTTCTTTTCTCTTATATGGAGTAAACGATGCATTGCCTTCTCTCGCGACAAACCTTGGTGGTGACTTGTTATATACCGGACGTTGTCTGGTCATCATCGACTCTCTATTCTCGTGAACAACCGGAGAATTTGGTTTCACTTCTGCACCTCTGAACTGATTTCCTGTGTGAACTAATGTTTTGCATATATAATGAGCACAGGTGTTCCTTATGTTGATATATATATAATGTGTATCGATTGTTAAGCGTTTTAGTCTTAGGCCTTAGTTGCGCTGTCGGCTCGTGGGCGCTTGGCCTAAAGTAGCCTAAACTTTGGCTGACGATAGATTCTCTACACGTGCAGTTAGCGCGCCAAACTTAGAAACTGCTGATGACAGTGAATTTGAACTATACAGTGTAGTACGGTTGTTTTAAGGCAAGAGTTGAGTTGTTGTTATTAAACTGTGTTTGAAGAAAGAAAGAAACATTCAAAGAACTGTGTCAATTTAATTCTTAAACAGTTAGAAGTCGTTGAGCAATTTATATGTAGAGATAAGGAAAGTTCTTGAGGTAGGTCACAACTAAGAAAGAAAAGAGTTGGTGACATATTTGGTGGCAGCAGCGGTAGGATTCGAAACAACGTCTGGGATTCGAAACAACGTCTGGGATTCGAAACAACGTCTGGGATTCGAAACAACGTCGACTGGTGAATACGCATTCAAATCATTGGTAAATCTACGACAACGAAAGCCTCAACGACAAAGGTATAAAAGTTGGTTGTTATCAAACAAAGAACAATCCCCAATACTTCAAACACAAAAGAAAACTCGTGTTTTCCAGAAAGGACAGCACTGAAGTAAAGAAGTAAGATGGAGAAATTAAGTGTCAAGAAACAAGCAGAACTGAAGAAGATGTCTTCTGAAAGATTAAAACAGCGCTTGTTAAAGGCTGGTTTTGAAGAAGAGAAACTGGAAGATATGTCACGTGAGGACATGCTAGAAGCGCTAGCTGAAGTCTGGCTTAAAGAAGAAGCAGAAGAAGAAGAAGGTGCTGTCGGCGGTGCTGTGGAAAAGGTTATTGAAAAACCGCCTGGACTTATGTCTATGGAGATGATGATGCAGTGGATGATGATGAAAGAAGAAAGAGAGGAGAAACGAAGACAAGACGAGAAAGAAATAAGACACAGGAAGAATTACGTCTTCAGAGAGAGAAAGAAGAGAAAGCAGAGAATGCAAGACAGGAAGAATTACGTCTTCAAAGAGAAAAGGAAGAGAAGGCAGAACGTCTTCAGAGAGAGAAAGAAGAGAAAGCAGAAAATGTACGACAGGAAGAATTACGTCTTCAGAGAGAGAAAGAAGAGAAAGCAGAAAATGTACGACAGGAAGAATTACGTCTTCAAAGAGAGAAAGAAGAATTGCAAAGGCAGCAATTTGAAATTCAATTAGAGCAATTGAGAAAAGATAGAGAAGATGCTGAAAGGAGAAGATTAGAGCAGATGATTGAATTTGAAAGGGCGCGGAAAAGTGACGAAGAGATACGTCAGCAACAGATTGAAGAGAAGAGACTACGTGAAGAAGAAAAGGAAAAAGTACGAATTTCAGAGTTGGAGCGAGCAGAAGAGGTTAGACAAGAAGAACTGAAATTACAGAAAGAAAGCATGGAGAAGGCGGAAGAGGAAAGACAAGAACGTTTAAAGTTGGAAAAAACAAAAATAGCATTAAAAGAAGCACAACTCAAAGAGGAGAAGCAAAATAGAGAAGCACAAGAACAAAGAAGGCAAGAAGAACGAGAAGAACAGAAAAGGAAACAGGAAGAAAGTGAAACGATGGTTTCGAAAATAAAGAAAATTGGTGATGCCATGAAACACGTGTTACCTAAAATGCCAAACGATATGATGGAGGTGCCATTATATTTCGAAACGGTTGAGAATGCGTTTCGTAGTTTCAACGTGCAAGAACAATTCTGGGTGAAGTTACTATTGCCATTGATGACTCCGAAAGCTAGAACTGTTCTAAACAGATTGTCATTCGATGATTTAGACGATTATGAGATCGTGAAACAGCACTTGTTAAAAGAATTCAAGTTGACACCGAGAGAGTACAGATCGAAGTTTATTGATGCGAAGAAGACAGCTGAAGAAACGTATACAATGTTTACAGCAAGGCTGAAGAACTTGTTGAACTATTATGTGAAAAGTCGCAAAGTGGATAAGAATTTTGAGAAGCTGTTTGATTTGTTAGTGGCGGATAAGTTGAAAGAATCACTACCACCAGGTCCACTACAGTTTGTATTGTCGAAGGAAGGAACTGATTGTTACGAAGCTAGTGTTGTGGCAGACCTAGCGGACATTCATGTTAATAATCGAATTGGTTTGGCAATTCCGAATAAGACAAGTTTTGGTTTTGTACCCAATGTAAAAAGAAATCAACAGTTCACTCCAAATTTTGGTTTTCATTGGAAGAGCAATCAAGAAACAGGAAATCAGTTCAGAGGTGCAGAAGTGAAACCAAATTCTCCGGTTGTTCACGAGAATAGAGAGTCGATGATGACCAGACAACGTCCGGTATATAACAAGTCACCACCAAGGTTTGTCGCGAGAGAAGGCAATGCATCGTTTACTCCATATAAAAGAAAAGAAAGCATCGAACAACGAGGTGCAGTGGTGAAACGTTGTCACAACTGTGGATCAGACAGGCATTTGATGAAATTCTGTCCAGTTCCTGTTACAGCCTCAAATTATGGAAAACAAGAACATTCGAGGGTGAATCGAATTCAAGTGGTTGATAATTCTGAAAGTCAAGCCACAGAACATCAGAACAATGAAACTGAAGTAAAGTCAGTGATGAAATGTCACCTTTCACCTGATATTCAGAAAGAAATTCTATTGCACAATGGAATGCAGAAAGAAATGGCTGGAAAAGATGAAAGTACAACATTAAAGAAAGTGTTATTGCAGTACGTCGAGGTAGAGATTCGTGGAACAGCAGGAAAAGAACCAATAAAAGTAAAAGCACTTATTGATTCTGGAGCAGAGGTTCCGGTGATTAGTGAAGAATTACTGGAAGGCATGAAGGTGGAGCAAATTGGAAAAGTGAATTTACAATGCGTGGCAGGAGATGCCATTCCTGCAAAGTTAGTGAAAGTTGATGTAAGGCTGTGTTGTAACGATGTGGAAGAAGAGGTAATTCCGCATAAAGTCAAATGTTCACTTACACCTTATGTGACATTGATGTGTGCTAGTATTGCAAAAATGGGAAGCACAGAAAGATTCTTGTTGCATCCAGAAATCATTGCAGAACTAAAAGCCGTGCCACAAGTGAAAATGATACAAGGAGATGTGCAAGCAAATGTAACGACGAGATTGCAGAGTCAGCGAAAGAAAGTGGTAGATGTCGAAGAGGAAAGTGAAACTGAAAGTTCAAGTGAAGAGGAAAACGAAAGCGATGATCAACAAAGTTTAATGCAAGACGGTATAACAGCAGAGATGAGTGAACAAGAGATGGCTGCATGCAAGAATGGTAATCTAAATGAAACGAAAGAGGATAATGAATGTGATGTGGCGATAGCAGATTTGTTTCAAGAAGATGAGAAAGATGAAGAACAACAGATGCAGATTGCAGACGCAAAGAAATTCGAAGAACAGCAGAGACAAGATGAATCATTGAAAGCATGGTGGACGTTAGCGCCAGATAAAGAATCTGAATTCTGCGTGGTAAATGGCTTACTGTACAAAAGATATCGAATATTAGAGCAAACGATATATCAATTGGTGTTACCAAAAGAGCGACGAATGAAAGTGATGGAGTTGGCTCACGAATCAGTATTTGGAGGACATCTTGGAGAAGAGAAAACTAGAGAACGAATAAAGTTGTCTTTTACGTGGCCAAAGATGAGAAGAGATATAGTGAAATTTTGCAAATCATGTGAGAAATGTCAATTAAAGGCAAGAAGTTTGGTGATGGACAGGGTTCCTATCACTCCAATTCCAAGAGAAGATGTGGCGTTTAGAAGAATTACGGTGGATTGTGTAGGACCAATCGAGCCAGCATCTGCTGCAGGTCACAAGTACTGTTTATGTATTGTCGATTCTTGCACCAGATGGCCTACAGTGTTTCTGTTGAAATCATTAACTGCAAAAGCTGTGTGTGATGCTTTGATGGAGTTGTTCATGAACGTTGGTGTACCTTCAGTGATCACAAGTGACCAAGGAACAAATTTTACTGCGAGTCTGACAAGAGAATTTCTGAATTTAATGGGTTGTAGTCCAAGATTTGACACGCCAGGTCATCCAGAGGCAGCTGGACTAGTAGAAAGATGGAACCAAACATTCAAGAAAATGATCCATCATGTAATTGTTGACAATCCAAGGCAATGGCACAAAGTAATTCCGTTTACAGTGTGGGCATTACGAGAAGTACCGAATGCAACTACTGGAATTGCTCCTTATATGTTGGTGTATGGAAAGATTCCGCGTGGACCACTGGCAATTTTAAAAGAAAGTTGGACAAGAGAAATTAATTTACCACCTCATATTGGAATCCAACCAGAAAAGTACTTGAAAGACATGAAAGCAAATATGGAAAAAGCATTACTGTTTGCAGAATCATATTCACGAGAGAAGCAATTACAGTATACGAATCAATACAACAAAAGAGCGAAACATAAAGAATTTGAACCGGGTGAAAAAGTCATTGTGTTATATCCGACTTCAACGAATAAACTGATTTCGCGATGGCATGGTCCATGTACTGTCATACAACGAAGATCAAAGTACTCTTATTTGATTGATATGGGTGACGATTGTCGAAAGATAATTCACGCAAATAAAATCAGAAAGTACATTACAAGAGCAATGAGTTGTGGACTAATCGTTGAAGAAGACGAAGACTTTGGTTCAGTGGTTGAACTGCTGACGAAGAATGACTTGCAAGATGAAAAGAATTCACTGAATCTTGATCCTGAACAGATTAGTCATTTAACATTATCTCAACAAAAACAATTGCTGGAAGTACTAAACAAATATTCTGATCGATTTTCTGAAAAGCCTGGATTATGTACATTGGTTGAACATGAAATTGAACTGAAACCGGAATTTCGTGAAAAAGAATTTATGGCTTACCGAATTCCACTCATCTATCGAGCAGAAGTTGAACGACAAATTAAAGAAATGCTTCAAGCCAACATTATAAAACCATCTTCGAGCAGAATGGCAAGTCCGCTGGTAATTGTTAAAAAGAAAGACGGTTCTCTGAGACTTGCCTGTGACTACAGATACATTAACTCGTTCACTGTGGATTGTAAATATCCGATGCCGATTGTGAAAGATGTTTTGCACAAAGTTGGAAAATCAAATGTGATCTCGATTTTTGACTGTCGAAGTGCTTACTGGACTTGTCCTGTTAAGCAAACTGATCAATGGAAAACTGCTTTTGTTACTCACAATGGACTGTACGAGTTTACTCGTGTTCCTTTCGGAATGATCAACTCAGGAAGAACATTTGTTAAAGCAATTAACATGGTTTTACAGCCTATAAATGAATTTGCTGAGCCCTATGTAGATGACATTGCTGTGCATTCAGATGACTGGAAGATTCATTTACAGCATTTAGATGCATATTTAATGCAAATGAGACTGCATAACATTACTCTGAACTTAAAGAAATGTATCTTTGGTAAGAGTGAGGTAAAGTTCATCGGTCATGTGGTTGGTTCTGGAACGATTCAAATGAATCCAGATAGAATTGAAAGTTTAATTAATTTGAAAACCCCAGAAACGAAGAAACAAGTTAAGCAATTGCTGGGATTTTTTGGTTACTATAGACAGTTTATCAAAGATTTTGCACAGATTGCGAAGCCTCTATCTGATTTGACAAGCAAACATGTTCCAGATAAGATTGATTGGACTGATAGACATCAACAGGCATTTAATTTACTTAAAGATGCTGTACGCTCTAAAGTTGTTTTATATGTTTTTGATGTTGGAAAACCTTTTAATTTGTACTGTGATAGCAGTGATTTTGCAGTAGGAGCTGTTTTAACGCAGATGGATGATAAGGGAATAGAACGCCCTGTGTCATTTATAAGTCAGAAGTTGACTGACACCCAGAGGAGATGGGCAACTGTAGAGAAAGAAGCCTATGCTATTGTTTGGGCTCTAAATAAGTTAAAAGAGATAATCATTGGATCTAAAGTTCACATCTTTACCGATCACAATCCTTTAACTTATCTGACTGAATCTATGTCTAAGTCTGCTAAACTGGTGCGTTGGGCTTTAGCACTGCAAACTTTTGATGTAGAAGTTAATTATAAGAAAGGACGATTAAATGTTGTAGCAGATTGTTTATCTAGATTATAAGATTGTTTATTTTACTGTATTATATAGTATTAAGTTTATTGCATAATTTAGTACATGATGATTTTGCAAATTTTTAAATTTAATTTGCTCAATCCAAAGAAAGGGAAGGAGGTAATGTGAACTAATGTTTTGCATATATAATGAGCACAGGTGTTCCTTATGTTGATATATATATAATGTGTATCGATTGTTAAGCGTTTTAGTCTTAGGCCTTAGTTGCGCTGTCGGCTCGTGGGCGCTTGGCCTAAAGTAGCCTAAACTTTGGCTGACGATAGATTCTCTACACGTGCAGTTAGCGCGCCAAACTTAGAAACTGCTGATGACAGTGAATTTGAACTATACAGTGTAGTACGGTTGTTTTAAGGCACCAATCTTTTAATCTTATTCATCTGACTTAACGACCCGACCGACCCGATCTGACCAGACCCATCTGACCTTAATCTTAATCTTAATCTTCACCTAGAAGAAATCAGCGAGCTCCATCTACTCGATGCCAGGTAAAATCCTTAAAATGTTGAAAAGACAAATGTGACATAGTTGGCTGCACGTCTCTCGGAGTCGGGTTCCAGGCTTCGAGCCCCTGGCAGCGGTTCATATGATACGGTTAAATGTTAGGCTGCTGGAGGGCAACATGTAGACGGACGGACGGACGGACATTGACGCCAAAACTGACGCCCACATGTCCCGCTGTACGCAGAAGGTCCGACTGCATTGATATTCAATGACCGAAACATCAATTTGATCTGACCAATTTTATCTTTAATCAATGACCTAAACATCTGTCCCAATCTAATCTGATCTTTAATCTGATCTTATCTTATCTTAATCTTAATCTTAATCTTAATCTTAATCTTAATCTTTAATCTAATCTTAATCTTAATCTTAATCTTAATCTTAATTCAATGCCTTGACCCATCATCTTAATTTAATCGACCCTAATCATCACGACCCAAACACTGACCCATCCTGACTTTAATCTGACCAATCTGACTTAACGACCTGATCTTTAATCTTAATCTTAATTCAGACTTAATCTTGACCTTAATCTTAATCTTAATCTTAATCTTAATGGTCTTTAATCTTAATCTTAATCATTTATGTATCTGACCCGACCAGACCCGACCTGACCTGACCTGACCTGACCTGGCCGATTGATGGATGGTTGGATGAATGGAGTGATGGATATGGATGGATGGATATATGGATTGGAAGATGGATGGATGGTGGATGGATGGACATATGGATTGGAAGATGGATGATGGGGATGGATGGATGGATGGATGGACATATGGATTGGATGGATGGCTGATGGATGGATGGATGGATGGATGGATGATGGATGGATGGATGGATGGATGGATGGATGGATGGATGGATGGATGGATGGATGGATGGATCGAGAGTTTAACGACATCTTATGACATCAAAGGACGTTGACGTAGGCAGAAATTATTTTTAGCAGTTCTCACCGTTTATATGGCATAGGCTACTACAAAATCCTTCCTAATATACACAAACGTTATACGTTATATTTCATAACTCTCACGCTGTCTCTCTCTCTCTCTCTCTCTCTCTCTCTCTCTCTGTTCTCTTTCTCTCTGCCTCTGTCTGTCTGTCTGTCTCTCTCCCCCATATCTATCAGATCCCTAAATCGTAGCAATATAAACGCTAGTTACGCTACACTATATACTTATCAATTGACAAAAACGGTCCTGGCGGACTGTTCTTCTGGATAGGGGGGGGCCTATTGATCAGATTATGACTTGTTTTAGTGTGCCATCGGTTGATGCCTTGTGCATGAGACACCCAGCACTATATAGAAATTGCTAATTAGTAATAATAATAATAAACAGGTAGAAAGGTAAGATAGATAGGTGAGTAGTAAGGTAGGGTAGAGTAACTCGAGACCAGGGAAAGGTAGGAAAAGGGTTAGATGATATTTATTATAGCACATTATCATGCTATATATTTTTTATAGGTGTGTACGTATGTTTACATACAAGTATGTAAGTATCTGAACATTTATATTGCGCCATATTCAGCAATCTATGTAGACTTCCAATATGAAGCCGGCCATACACCGAACGACTGGGAAAATTGGATCAGATCGGGCAAGTGTATGGCCCGTGTCCCGAGATATTCTATCCCCCCTAAAGCATATTCCCGGGGATGGAATAAACCGGTTTAGGGGTCCGGTGGCGCGTTGGATAACATCTGGCGAAGAGTGCGAGAGGTACCGAGTTCGAGCCCCCGTTAGGGCGGATATGACATGCTTTTGTAGGCTGCTATTAGCGCCGTTGTATTGCACGTTGTCTGTTCTGTTAGTAGTTAACTAGTTAAGATTGTTTCAATTGCATAACATGGGCCAAATTTACAGCGCAGTGCGTTTGTCAGGCGCTAAATTAAAGAAAATATATTATTATTATTATTATTATATACGGGGGGATTAACCATTCTATCCCCCATCGTCATACGCATCACGATAGCCAAGACGAAAAATCCAGTCAACAACACCAAAAGCCGAAGTAAATTAATTTCAGGTCGACATTACAAACTAAAGATACGCAACTTAAAATATTTTATGTGTATAATAAATGCAAACAGTACGACTCAATACACTTAGAAACCGTCAATAATGCAAACTTAACCGAATACTCCATTTCGCTAAGGGGGATACTCATGTACGGGGATACTCTGTTTCGTGACACCGGCTTTAGACTGTCTATAGCGCCATTATATCAATGCATTAGGCATCAGACGATGGCACTTCAAAACAGATCCGTAATCCAAAGGCAGTTCGATAGAAGACAATGGCATCCCAAGGAGGACAAGAATCCAACCGTTTAAGAACATCTTAGGACACTTAGGGTATGAACGTCCGTTGACATCAATAGGAAAAGTCGTTCTGAACAGTTCCCACTATTCCCATGCATAACATAGCAACCTTAGGAACGTTTTAGTCAGTGTGTAATAGGCTTCCGTGTCTCATCCTATATAGCATCGGATGACAACGTTTTACAGGTGTCTAAGGACAGCGCTCTAATCAATAAGTTACCGTGTCCAATGTATATATACCAGCGGTTGCCAGCGTTTTACGGGTGTCTAAAGAGACTTTTATACTGCGTGTCTCGCATACCTCGTTGGCTGGTATCTTGTAGGCGATCTTGAGCGTTTCCATGGCTCGGATCATTGTATTCATCGCCATGAAGATGTTCTGAAAGACGAGTTTGATGAATGCTCGTTTGTCATCGTCTGAATATCCACTGCCATGGATGATTCTCATCTGCTTCACAAACGTACTCTTCCCAGACTCACCTGTACCTTCAATCACAAACAATAACAAAACAATCCTATTAGGCCTATATAACGACAGAAACAAACAATGCCGTCAACTGTCTTCGTAGTCGTCGTAATCATCTTCGTCGTTGTCCTATAATTACCGTTGTCGTCACCGCATTCAGTTCCAAAGTCGTGGTCATTGTTATCATTACCGTCATGTATATGTATATGGTCATTTATATGGCACCCTACAAGAACCTCACGCCGTAGCTATCCAACAGATTTAGAGACTGTTTCCCGAGTTATATGCGATGCAATGTTACGAATTGCTAATCAAGATTGTTCCAGCATGATGGTCCAACAAGGCATGGAGCGCCTGCATCGATGTACGGGAGCGCGGGACCATCAAGTCCCCACAGGCTGCAGAGCGTAAGGATCGACGACCTGGATGGCCATCATCGTCATCATTATCGTCGCCGTCATCATTATATGTCATCATCACAATTTCCGTCGTCGTCACAGTAATCGTGATTGTGAGATTTTTATAGCGCCTGATGGAAGCTAAGTTTTCGCAGGTGCTCAGTCAAGGCAGAATCCGTTTTTAAGGAGAAAATTCGAGTAAATAAGTGAAATATTGTTTTTGTTTATTAGATTTCGGTGAGCACTCGTGATTAAGATGATGGCTCCAAAGCCACGTTTTGGTTAGTGATGAATGGATCCATATTTTAACGGGAGATTGTGACAACATTGGCCGTTTCCGCCGACAAAGATAATTTTTGGCATATTACAGCTCTATTTGTTTTTGGACAGTTTTTGCTATTGCTGCATTTATATGGGCATGGAAGTCATTATAAAGGTATGTTGCTGCATCGTTGCATTATCCTTTGTTCAGCGACATCTTGTGACTACTACGCCGTTGACGTTAGACTTGCCGTAGATCTAGGGTTGAAGATAACAGTTACTTAGTGAAGCTTTGCTTTAGATGAATTTATATCGTCATGCAAAATAATTATAAGGTTGTGTAACGGTATCATTGCTACTGAATCTTTGCTGTAGCTGAATTTATATCACCATGGAAAATCATTATAAAGTAGGGCTGGGCATTTAACGCGTTATTAACGCGATTAATACGTTAATTAATTAATGCGATTAAATTTTTTAACGCAGTGAACGCGATTGTGACTGCGCCCAATTATTTCTATAAATGCGCTAAAACAATTCTTGATAAAATCGCTCAGTTTAAAGTTTAAACCATAGTTGTAAAAAGGTTTTTTTCGTTTTTTATTTTTTTCGAAAAAACGTCGTTTTTTCGTTATTTCATTTTTAGTCATGTTTTTTCCGTTTTTTATTTGTTGAATGTAACTTTATTTATTTATTTACTGTCTGTTACTATTTGTTTAATTTTATTTTTGTCTGATATCCCTTACGTTATCTTCGTCCTTTCAAGGATTCATCTAATATGCGTCACTATTTAGTGTCATCAGTTAAGAAATAAACGGCACAGTACAGGAAATAACATTTATAAAAGGTATTTGAATTTCTAAGTTATCCAAAATGCGAAATGTTGTCTTTGTACTCAGTAGTCTCTGATTGACTGATAAACTGACGGATACTACTCAATATCAAGTTCTTAAAATTATGTCATACTTGGAAGTAGACCTACAATTTTTAATTAAGTACACTCCATAGTCTATACTTACAAAGTTTAGTTTTTAATTGCTTATGTCAGCATCGATTTATGTGGACTTACATATAAAATTTAAATTTGAAAAGATTTCAATATTTTTAATTTCTCAATTTAGGCCTATTTTTAAACCAAACCTATGAAAAAGAAAATAATTTCTGTATATTACTGTTACTTGGTGTTTACTAATAAAGTTATGTTATTTGCTGATTAAAATTAAATTGTGTAAACCAAGGTTTTTAATTAAAAAATGCAGTAAAAGATGTAGCAAAGTCAAATTATTTTCTTTTCCGTTTTCTCTCGTTTTTCCGTTTTCTATTTTTTTCAATAAAACGACGTTTTTCCGTTTTTTATTTTGATTTTACCGTTTTTTACAACTATGGTTAAACTTAAAAGTAAACACTAAAAAGTAAAAATAAGTAGTAAAAGCATTGTGTGCTTTTTGTTTATTGACTTGAATCATTTATATAGCGCATATTCAACATAATTACTCCGAGTCGATACAGTAGTTGTACTTGTTATCTATTGTGACATGCGTTAAAAATTAATCGCGGCGTTAAAAATTTTAATCGATTAATTTCGATTAAAATTTTTAATCGTTGCCCATCCCTATTATAAAGGCGTGAAAAAGTTTCATAGCATTATACATTTTTCAGCGACACCTTGTAGCTGTTATGCCCCGTTTGATCTTTATAACTTGCGGAGCGTGTGCTGTAGCTGAATTTATATCGTCGTGGAAAATCATTATAAAGGTGTGTAACGATATCATTGCTTTATCCAGTGTTCAGCGACATCTTGAGGCCGTTGACGTCGACCGATTTTGCTTACGTTGCCAGAATAGAGCAATTGCAAACGTAAGATTTCTACAGCAACTAGGAGAGTTAAGTCGCCGGAATAAGCTTATAACAGGCGCTCAGTCAAAACAAAATCAATGGTCAGATGAGGTCAGGTTTCGTTCGAGTTCGAGATCCAAAGTTCAGGCAGGTATTGTATTGTATTGTATTGTATTGTATTGTATTTGAACACTTGTTATAGCGCCCCAACCAGATTTCCCCGTTCAGAGGCGCTCCGACTACTGCGCGAACGCTGAATCAGGAGTTTCACGCCGAAGCGCATGAGCAATTGCGAGTGAATGACTTGCCCAGGGTCCCTACGCGGCGACTTTGAGGTGGATCCGAACCGCAACCCTCTCGAGCTGCAAGGCACCGAACATACCCCTACACCACCCGCGCCCCAGTTGTATTGTGATGTGTTGTATTGTGTGTTGTATTGTACTGTACGTTTATAATGCGACCAGAGCCACAGTCACTCATCACCACCACCACCACCACCACCACCACCACCACCACCACCACCACCACCATCACACTGTACCGCCATTATCATCATTGTCGTTGTCGTCATCATCATAAATCCTCCTCCTCCTCCTCCTCCTCCTCCTCCTCCTCCTCCTCCTCCTCCTCCTCCTCCTCCTCCTCCTCCTCCTCTTCCCTCCTCCTCCTCCTGCTCTCCTCCTAATCGTCTTAATCAACATGATCATCATGATAATCGTTATAATCATCATCAACCTTGTCATCATCTTCTTGTTATCATCCTCGCTTATGACAGTTTCCATCGCCAGCGAGGCTCGTGTGCCAGCCACACCCTGGAAACCGAATCCATCCCCTTCCACCTTTCATCCGGTCCTCCCTCCCCCTCATCCTTCCCTGAACTGATCACCTTGTAATGAGATCAACCGACGACAGGGGCGTTCTACCATATCGATCGCTCGTCATCACAGGCGGTCGTCAGACGATTGATTCTCTGTCTGTCTGTCTGTCTGTCTCTGTCTATGTCTCTGTCTGTCTGTCTGTCTCTGTCTGTCTGCCTGTCTCTGTCTGTCTGTCTGTCTGTATGACTGTCTGTCTCTCTTTCTGTCAATCTCTGTGTCATCTGTGTCTCTGTCTCTCTCTGTCTCTCCTCTCTGACTCTGACTGTCTGTATGTCTCTCCTCTCCCTGTCTGTCTGTCTCTGTCTGTATCTGTGCCTGTCTGTCTGTCATTCTGTCTCTTTCTGTCTGTCACCCTCCCCCCCTCTCTCTCTCTCTCTCTCTCTCTCTCTCTCTCTCTCTCTCTCTCTCTCTCTCTCACACACACACACACACACACACACACACACATATATATATACATACATACTGCACTTCGTGAGGTACTAGAAAAGCGCTATAGTTATACGGTTACAATATCGATTAAAATATATTGCTCGTGTAGATGTATGTATATGAACCCTTTGTGTATGATGTACATGATGACGCTATAGAAGTCCGGATTAAGCATTATAATTGAGCACTAGATTAGATTAGATTAGATTAGATTAGATTAGATTAGATTAGATTAGATTAGATTAGATTAGATTAGATTAGATTAGATTAAATTAGATTAGATTAGATTAGATTAGATTAGATTATAGCAGATCAGATCAGAGAGATTAGATTAGATTGGATGAAAGGCTTACCGAGTAGGAGTAGCTTAAGTTCCTTTTTAGAGTCCTTCTTGTCCTTTCGTAGTTGTTTTTCGATTTCCTGGTTGATCCTTTTCTGCTCCTGAGCCTCCTGGCTGAGGCAGCAGAGCGCCATTGGTCGGTTGTAGGTCAGGTAGAGGTCAAGAGGCAAAGGTCAGTTCAAAGGTCGGTTGGATGAGCAATCAAAACACGTGTCACCTCGACATAATGGGCCTATTGAACCAAAAACAGTTTGTCTTTACGGTCAAGTTTCACATCTTAGACTGTACGCTACGGCTAATCGTCTTAATCATTGGTAATCGTAATCGCAAACTCTAAAGTGCTAATCTGAAGCTAAGCGAAGGGCATCAGCTTATTCACGAGCGCTGCGTCGAATCAGAGGGGTTGTTCAAATATGGATGTCAAGTCGAATTTAGAGTTTACGATTACGATAATTACCAATGATTAAGGGCGGTATTAGCTGTACAGATTACCGTAGCTCGTGCCTATCTTCCGTTCTCTGGGTCTCCCGGGTATCGATCATAACCATGCAGTGGTTTGTTGATTTCCACTCGGAACAGTAGCTGACCTACACCTACATGTACCTAACCCAGGCTAACAGACTTTTGTTTTGACTGAGCGCCTGTAAATAATCCTGCTACATGGCTCACTTTGGGCGCTGTATAAATCTCAAATTTATACGTTTACTCTTCTCTGGTGAGATAAGATCGACTTCAACGGTCCTGGAAGCCGTAAGATGTCGCTAACAATAAATAGCGTGACCAGTGCGACCACTCTCCATTTTCTGAAATCCCAAGCTCTTGCCAGAAAAATTTCAAGATTGGCCAAAAGTGTACCAAAAAATCCCAAGTTACCGAAAAGGAAAAAGTTGTGATGAAATATGAAATGCGTTTTAACTTTTAACAATTATTCACAAAATGCCTAGTTAATAACTCGCAAAGAAAAAACCGCAGCATAACATTGAATTAAGTAGGCTAACAATGTTTACAGGTTACAATAATAATAAACATCTTTCAGACTGAGTGAGTTTTTCTAATCTGATTCGGTGCCACTGTTGCAAAGTACGGTAAAAACTAGTCTGTATACACTCAGGAAGACCTTAGAAAAAATCCCAAGATTGCTAGGAAAAATCCCCAGATCCCAAGTCGGACCCCCAAAAAATCCCAAGCAGTGGTCGCACTGAGCGCGACGGTCTCGTTAGACACCTTTTAAATGCCCTCAACCGATGATATATATTCCTGAACTGTGCTACTCCATATATATTCCTGCTACTTCATTATATATTCATGAACTGTGCTACTCCATACAATGGGTGAGCTGTAATATGCCAAAAACTAATCTTAAAGTTGTCGGCGGCAAGGGCCTATGTTGTCATAAGCTGCCGTTAAACTGTGAATCCATCCAATCCTCCATACAATGCAACTCCTATGTAGAATGGATTGGATAAGGCTGTAATATGCCAAAGGAACGGTGAGAACCGTTTAAAATAATTTCTGTTGACGTCAACGGCCTTTGTTGCCATAATCATTAAGCTCTGAATCCATTCATTCGTCAACTTCACTTTCCCTGTGGATAAGCTTATTTCCGCGACTTCGCCTCCTTTCATACTATTGCGAGTCATTGAATAACTTGTAAATTTTAAATTAATGTTTTTATGTGATAATAAAAGAATGTGCTTTAGAAGTTCGGTTTTGCGAATCTGCTCATTAATAAAGCTCTGCCAATGTATAAGGCATCGATCGATGGCGCTACGCAAAAGCATGTAAGTGTATATACATGCTTGTTCTTGTTCATTTATACACGCATGTATGTGTATATATGCATGCATGTACGTACGTAATTATGTATGCACGTATGTGTGCACTTTGTATGTGTGTGCATGTAAGTGCATTGTATATTCATGTATAGTATATATGCACGTTTGTAGCTGTTTATATAGCTCGATACATCTGACAAGGGCATTAAACATCCTACCTTTCCGTGTTAGCAGATCTATGACTTGCGATAAAGATGTCTCTATATGAAAACGAAAGGTTAAGCGAGTACGGTGATCGATCAAAGGTCAAAGAAAGGTCAATTCAATTCAAAAGTATCACCTGTACACAGTTCGTTCCTTGGATCGTTTCAGAAGTCCATCCGTGAACGACACCAGACCATGCGATCAGCAGCGCAACAGCGACCCACCTAGCGACCGACCGAGCGACCGACTGCCAAGCAACAGCAGCGGCGGCCAAGCAGGGCGTTGGTCGAGCGCCCGTGTCACATCGATATCAATACCTGGATTGTCCTTTCCTTAGTACGGTCGCAACGACGGGCTAGCGGCGGCCCCGGCCCCGGCTAATGAATTAAGCCATTATGGCACCTGTTGATTGTGATTACAGGTGATCTGTCCGACGACTGATGCGGATGTTGGTCTGCTGTTCAGGTAGTTTATGCGCTGAGGAAGGGATGGATGACACACACACCTGTCGATGGACGGGTGAATGGGTGTGTGGTTGGATGGGTGGATGGATGGACGGGTGAATTGGTAGATGGGTGTGTGAATGGGTGAATGGGTGAATGGGTGTGTGAATGGGTGTGTGGTTGGATGGGTGTGATGATGGACGGGTGAACGGGAGATTGGGTGTGTGGTTGGATGGGTGAATGGGTGTGTGGTTGGATGGGTGGATGGGTGTGTGGATGGATGAGTGTGTGGATGGACGGGTGAATGGGTGAATGGGTGTGTGGTTGGATGGGTGAATGGGTGTGTGGTTGGATGGGTGGATGGGTGTGTGGATGGATGAGTGTGTGGATGGACGGGTGAATGGGTGAATGGGTGTGTGGTTGGATGGGTGAATGGGTGTGTGGTTGGATGGGTGGATGGGTGTGTGGATGGATGAGTGTGTGGATGGACGGGTGAATGGGTGAATGGACGGTGGTTGAATGGGTGAATGGGTTGGATGGGTGGATGGATGTGTGGTTGGATGGGTGAATGGATGGGTGAATGGTGTGTGGTTGGATGGAGTGAATGGGTGTAGTGGATGGATGGGTGAATGGGTGTATAGGTGGATGGGTGTATGGGTTGTGTGGGTGGATGTGTAAATGGGTGAATGGTTGTGTGGATGGATGGGTAAATGGGTGAATGGGTGTGTGGGTGGATGGGTGAATGGGTTGAATGGGTGTGTGGGTGGATTTGTGAATGGGTGAATGTGTGTGGGATGGTTGGGTGAATGGATGAATGGGTGTGCTGAGTGGATGGGTGAATATGTGTATGGGTGAATGGTTGGACGGGTGAATGGGTGTGTGGTTGGATGGGTGGGTGGATGGACGGGTGAATGAGTGTGTGGTTGGGTGAATGGTTGGACGGGTGAATGGGTGTGTGGATGGATGAATGAATGGATTGGTGAAGCGGTGGTTGGTGTATGGATGGATGGGTGGATTGATGACTGGATGTATGGGTGGATGTATGTGTGCTTGGATGCGTGGATGGACATGTGGATTGATGGGTGTCGATGGACGAATGGATGGCGGGTAGATTGGTGAGTGGACTGATGGGTGGATGGGTAAACGGATCTGTGCGTGGATGGACACTACTAACGCACAATATGAATACTATGACAGGTTACCATGGCAACGCCAGTACAGAAGTATTGGTCCAGACTATAACGTCTTCTGTTAATAGACGTGTAATTCTTTTGAATCGGACTCACCGAGAAAAACAGAAGTATCATTTGGCACGCAGCCAGACATTTTGTTGCCAAGAAGAATAGATATCATCGACTTGTTTTCTTCACAGAAATTCCGAGACAAGAATAAAATACAGTGGAACGAACGTGAGATTTATATAGCTCCAGTTTCTCTCCGATAACGCCAAGTACATGTTACGCTTTTATCAACAGACATCAGAACTGCTATCCTGGGTTACACTAGATATGAATGAATGTATGAATTTCATTTCTCATTTCAGTAGAAGTTAGATAAGGAACCTTCAAGGTCAGGTAATCTATGGTAAGATAGGTCAAGGTACATTTAAAGCATGGTAAATTACTAAATATTCAAGGTAAGACATATTCAAGGTAAAGAAACGTGTGGTAAGAGAAGGTAAGGTATATTCCAGGTAAGGTGTGGAAATCGCTCATTTCTTACAGGCTCTTTCGGTGAAAGTCCTCCGAGTCGTTACCCAAGGATCTTTTGACTGTAGCTCACACTTTACAGAACCGATTATCTACATTGGTAAGAGCGCATGTCCCATGCACCTATGTGCGTGGAGTTGCCGCTTCGCACACGGATGATGACTTATTTACGTGATTTGAAAGTTCGTACACGAGCACCTTAAAAGTCGTGGCGCCCATTCAACGGTGGTGAAGTTTCTCACCCAATACATTCATTGAAAATTAGCAGGATCGAGACCATACGACGGTCTCTATAGGAACACGTGCACATATTTATATAATTATACATTACAGCTACAGCAATCGTGGACAACCTCATCATACGAGCAACATTTGAAATCGACAGTTAACGGCAAACATTTCAATTTTCAACAGACACGCCAGGATTCGAACGACATCCTTTAGCGCATCTAAGTGAAGTTCTTAAAAGACGCTGAGTAAGGTATAGCCAGGTAAATACATGTACACACACTCTTCAACCTAACCAACACCGCCACTGGTAGTGCCAGTCCTAAGCCTGGAAAGAGAGGAGGTCGACGTCAACGGCTGCCGCAAGATGTCGTTAAACATTGGAAATTACTACTCTTCAACCTAACCATCGACCCTAACACCAGGTGGCTCCAGTAAAATCCTATCAGTAATGTCTGGCAACAGCAGATGTTCAGTTTGTCTGGTAGTAATTGTAACGTATGGACTGTGGCCAAGGTACTGTCTCTGCTTCTACCAGACATAACTTTAAGAGTGTGGCCATCTTGGTATCTGGTGGCCGGTCACCATGGTATCTGACGTAACAAAACATAGACTCTAAGAATGTGACCACCTTGGTATCTGGTGTCACCAGACATTACGGTTAACAGTCCATGTAAGGCAGGGCCACGTCCTGGGTGTCCTGGGGAGGGGAAGGGCTACCACAGAAGTGGCTGGTTCCGCCTCATCGGTTTTCCGTCGTGGCACTGAGCGATGTTGCTTCCCTCGTCAGCCTCCGCGATCAGGTCCACCTGAAAATCGGTTGCCAAGGTAACGTTGGCGATGCAGCCGACGAAGCCCGTCGAATACTTGTGCAGAGTGCCGTGAACGATGTCGTCCATGCCACCTGGATGGAACACACCACCGTAAAATCGATCAATCAGAGTCTTTCAAAATTATTAGTTCATCAACCAATCAAAGCATGAATAAATATGGGTCAATCAATTCGAATCAATCAATAAATTAATCAATCAATTAGTTAAGTTATCAATTAAATATTTAATTTAAAAATCAATCAAATACTTTATCAATCAATCAAACACTTTATCTATCAATCACTTACTTTTTCCCAATAACTCAATTTATGAATAAATCAATCAATTTATGAATCAATCAATAAATTCATTTATTAATCAATCAATTTATTCATTAGTCAATCAATTATTTGTCAATCAATCAATGAATCTATCAATCGTCAAATTAATTAAATGCTCGATAAATCAGGAACTCAATTAATTGAGAGAGCATCGATAAGATTGATCAACCAATAACACAATCAATCAAAAACAAAGGACATTTGCAATAAATAACATAACAAATCAATGGATCAATCAATAAATATCGAACAAGAAATACATAAACCAGCCAGTCAATCAAAATCAATAAACCAAAAATTAATCAATCAATCACCCAAATAATAAATAATTGCATTTTGTAAAACTATAAAAAAAACAAGCAAACAAAGATGAATAAATAATTGGATAGACACCTAAAATGAATGAACGCATAAAGAGAAGTCTAGTCTGCTGGTGTCTACCTATAAAGATTGTTCCAAACGTCGTCAGTTGTTTCATGCTCCCAGGTGAGATGCCTTCAACGGTTTCAGCCCCGTCGATCTGCAGGTAGCCGACCTTCTCTGATCTACACAAACAAGTCGTCAAAACCGTTTCTTATGCATAACATTAAAGTCAAATAAAATTATTAATTACTTACTATTATAATACATTTGTTAGGTGCCACGATCTAACGACCAAGCATTAATCATTATTCAAGTCTTAAACATCTTCTATCTTGAATATTTCGTTCATTCCTCCTCCTACTGATCGATTTCTCTCTCGTCTTGGCGAAACCAGCCTTAGCAATTTATATGACATTTATAACTTCTATAGCGCCGGTGTCTAATGGACAAAACATCAACCTATGGCGCTCCAAAATAAAGCCGTAATCAGGTCAACATCCAGAAGATCAGTCCACTCAGACAAAGAGGCAGCCTATGGTGGATAAGCACCCTATCTTACAGAATTGTGGGTCTCATCCATTCCTTGCGTAGGCTTCTTCGCTCGGCTGCACACAGTGACCAGGTCAGTGACGACCAGGTCAGTCTGACCTGGTCGTTCCCCCAGAACATCCACAATTCAGCACATAAGCTTCGCTGTGGTCGGTCCAACTTTCTGGAATAGGTCACCTAACACCTTACGACACTAGCTTCTTGATCTTTCTTTACCACTATTTTGTAAGTGATTTAACCCGTTTTGGACCAAATCTTTATTAGGAAATTTTTTATGAACTGTGCTAATTATTTGGGCCTTGGCAGCTATGTTTGAGCGTATGATTTATGTTTTTTGAATTTTCTCAAATAACATATGCAAATTTGCATATGTTCGTTTTACGAACATTGGGACAACATGTGAAACATTGAACATGCATGAGATCACATTGTAACACAATAACATAATAAAACATAATTTGATAATTGTTGTTAAAAACTATCTCATATCATCATAGGGCAGTTTACTTGGATATGCTTCCTGTCAAAACTAGACAACACTCTTGGACACAGTTGGACTCACACCGACATGGTTTGATGCTACGAACTCTGGCTTGTTGGCTTTCCACAATGCCACCACAACACATCCATTGCCCTGATATTCGATTCCTCCTCGCTGCTCGTTCTTCACCGCACTGGATTTCATAAGAGGGCAGTCTCACAAGCGGTTCCCCCGTAGCCTATTGTCCCAGTGGCAGCAAAAACTGTATCCTTCAGTGTTGTGAGAAGTTCCAATGAAGTGAAGAAGTTGTCGAAAGTAAGAGTGTGACACTCGGGATGTTCAACTGTCGTCAGAAGCTGCCAGACAACTTGACTACCGAGGCCTAACCTGTCAGCAAGTCGTTTAGATCTAACAACTGCACTAGTGATCTTATGGGACAGATGTTGATGTTTAAAATGTAAAGCTAGATACTAATAATTCCAAAGAATTTTACACAGCAGTAAGTAGTAGGCCTAAGTACCTTAAAGTAGGCGGGTCATAAGGCAGGTCAAGTGTAAATTAGGCAGGTCAAATGACCTACCGCGACACATGGTGAGCGCCGAACCTAAAAACTTCCTGTTTGTCAGTGATGACACAAGCAGTGAAGGGACAAATAAAGTTGCAACTGATGGGGCCCCCAAGTGGTGGGGCTCCTGGGCTGACGCCCTTGTAGCCCATGCTTAAATTCGGCCCAGCTATTCAGCCTGTGCCAGAAGACTACATTTACATCATTCGTAGGTCCTCGTAATCGTAACTCTAAACTTCTAAAGCGCTTCTCGAAGGTCAAGCGCAGAGGGCACCAGCTCATTCACGAGGTCTTAGTTTATAAGTGCTTAGGTCTAACTTATACACTTAGGCTTGTGAATAAGCTGGTGCCCTGCGCTTGGCTTTCGAGTGGCGCTTTAAAGTTTGGAGATTACGATTACGATTACGATTGTCATGTCTATAAAAATTGTTTACAAATTCGTATACACCGACGCAAACCTGCCCTATTATCTGCCGCTCTACTGTTATCTTAAGAAAGGGTGACCCCGTTTAGCGGGACCCTGGTCCCTTGGGGTGTCCTTCGCTATCGCTCCATTACTTTTCTTGCTAAATAATCGTTTGTATATCTGTGTTGGCTATGGGTATGGTAAACGTATATATGCCAGTGACAGATTCAGGGAGGATCGACCGCCGCAAATATGACGTCCCAATGTCAAAACTGCGCATCACATAGCCTATAAATTCATTATGGTTAATTATAATATGTGACTACATCCTAACTCAGGCATTGAGTCAGGATAATACAGGATTCAAAGTCGTTGGAAAAAGCAGTTTAATAAATAAATATTAACGATTGGGTCTACCATATATTACTATAAGATATTCTTTTAAAATATGAGCCTCTTCTTACGTTAGGCACGCCGGGGACAACTATCTCTACTGGAGCCTGGCCCCCGTTTTGATAGGCCCTGTTGTACACCCTGGACGTCAGAAACTGCTGCGCTAATATCGCCACCGGCCATGAAGTGATTGGTTCCTCTTTCCCCAGATGGCGTCCCAGTTGCATTCAATTCATCATATTATTCAGTGGAGAAAATGGTAAGGGAAGCGCCTTGCAATGCCTGCAGCGTAGGTCGATTCCATTCACCCATTAATTACATAGCACAGGTAAACGCGCCAGAGTCTTTAAACCGCTCCTCAGCGTGTTTACACGAGTTTTGTGATGTTGACCATTAGCATCTCTCGGTGTGGTACTCTCATCAGCAGCATCTGAGACAGCGTCTGCAGACTAAATACTCCTCTTGTAGTTGACAGCATCAGCTTTTCGAGTTGAGCGGTCTGGAGCCGCCAGCGATACACTCCAAATACGTCTCGAAAGTTTTAGCTTTCGCAACCCTCGTTTGCGCATTAATTTCGCTGGCGTTCGAGACTGTATATTTATGCTGTTGAAAGCAACGATCTCTTATATAATAACATTTGAAAGTAGTCTTTTGGCTGGACCCGGCATTTGCAGCTCTCGACGACGTTCTCTCTCATCAAACTCTCTTACTTTGGCTATTTTTCACTCGAAGTTGAAACCTTTCTTCTTCAATGGTGCTTTTCGATCGCATGTTTCACGCCGGACGTCAACATATTAGACCTTTAAGTCGACATATAAAACTTGAACCGTTACAGTCATATTTATGGTGAGGTAGGATAAGGTCAGGTATATTGCATTTTAGATAAGGTAGGCTATAAGGTAAATGTAAATTGTGTCATAAGTTTCAATAAGCCATTCGAGGTAAGGGGTCCGTCCATAAAGTACGTCACGCTCCAGGGGAGGGGTTTAAGAAAGTGTGACAGTTTGTGACAGGGGAGGGGTGTCAGGCTATGTGTGACGTCACACTATTTTTTAAAAATTTTATTTATAATTTTTAATTTCTGTTAGTAGAATTTCATAGCTTTAAAAATAATTTTCAAAATTTTCTGAAACATTTTAATTAGTTTTACCATGTCAAAAATAGCATGAAATGCATATCTCCTGAATGTGTTTTTCACGATTCCTCCCGCTAAGGCGCTAGTAATAATGCTGTTGGGACTCAGCCTTGGATGTATTAGCCTTGCTTTAAGCCGTATTATTATTTCTATGTTCGAAAGTGTGACGTACTTTAGGGGGGGGTCCGAGTTTTGTGACAGTTTGTGACAGGGGAGGAGGTAAAATGGTCAAAAATAGCGTGACGTACTTTATGGACGGCCCCTAAGGTAGGCTATAAGGTAATGTCAATCAGCTAAGTTAAGGTAAGGCAATTGCAATTATGGTATGGTAGGCTAAGGTAGGGTAAATTAGGCTTCTAAGGTAAGTGATTTAAGGCATGATAGATTAAGGTGATCGGTAAATGAGGCTAAGTTAAGGTATGTAAATTAAGGTATGGTGAGTGCGTCGGATGACTTTTTTTAAGTTTCTGTCTGAGCGATTTATTCCACAGATAAATTAGTCAGGTTGGGATTTAATTTCGGCTCAAACACTGACAGCTTCGTAGTACAGTTGAATATTCTTCTACATTATGCCTACAATTATGTGCCGCCCATAAGTCTTCCCTCCCTAGTTTTGCGGGTAACGAATAGCACCCTCGTGGCGTCTTCTGTCCACGATCTGTTTGAAAGCCTATGCATTCAAACATGTTAATAATAATAATATTTGATTTTCTTTAATAAGCGCCTGAATCAAACGCACTGCGCTGATACATTTACATGTTATGCAATTTAAAGACGTCATGCACTGCAAACAGAAACAGACAGCTTTGGCACAACTAACGAGCGCTTATAGCAGCCTACAAAGCATATCCGCCTAACGGGGGGCTCGAACTCGGTACCTCACGGTCTCTGTGCCAGATGTTACAAAGCATGTACTGCCAAAGGCCCCATGTAACATGGACATTTGTTTAGCGCATTTTTAGAACCCATCCAATTGGACTGAGATGATTCAAACTAGTAGACTTAAGGCTGTTTGGACACATCGCAAATTCTCCTGTCCGCAACATAGGGCCTAGGTGTGATTTTTGACCAAGGAGCCGTCCATAAATGACGTCACGCACCTGGGGTCGGGGGTCGAAATTTGTGACAATGTGTGACATGGGGTGGGGGAGGGTCTGAGAAATGTGACGTCACATCAGGTCTGTGTAATTAGATTTAACAATTAGCAACAATTTCATTTTAACAATAACAGCACTAATTTTGAGTATTAAATTTTCATTATTTTTCGATTATTTTAATGTATACGGCCCTATATACGGGCACCATTATTAATAATTTTCTAACTATTTAAATACTTGGTCACCGTAAGATTTTAAAATATTCATGCTCTGCCTATTTGTTCGATGAAGGAGCATTTTGCTTTGTCATGGGAAAATGGAGAAACATAAATTTTGTAAGTTTTTGGATACATCGTTTGCATTAAACATTTAAATTCCAATGATTCTACCAGAGCTTATCATTCTGTTGAATGAATATGTTATTGTGGTAATTCTACTCTTTCCATTTTGCTTAATTGTTCTACTACAAAATATTCTGAACAGCTATAGTAATTGGTTAGACGATGAATATTCAAGTTAATTTTATGCTAATATCAGCTTTCCAACGACTCCTTTTTAATACCTGGCTTTCTACTTTAGTACAACATCAGAGCGCAGTACCACAGAAAATACTTATTACAATGACAATAAATGTGATTTGAAACATGTTTTATTATCAAATGGAAATTTGGTTTTTGGGGGGGGGGTCAGAGCTTTGTGACGTCATTTTTCAGGGGTGTTACTTTTTGTGACGAAGTGTGACGAGGGAGAGGGGGTTAAAAATCGGTCAAAATTGCGTGACGTCATTTATGGACGGCCCCTAAAACCCTAGCTTCTGCGATCACATCGTCCATCTTTCTCGCTTCTTATCATGCATATCCGCGACCTTCGCAGAATCCGCCCTATATGCTCGACTTCAAACTGTATCTACAATCTACGGTACAAGCTAAATTAGACTACTGCAATAAGTACAATTCTCTCTTCTTGAACATAGACATCACGTCACCCAAATAAACCGCCTCTAAGCTAAGCTTATTCAGAATGCCTTCGCCTGTGCTGTCACCAAAACCGCAAACATTACCACATCACTCCTGTCCTAAAATCACCACTGACTTGAGATATCTGAACGAATAGAATATAAAGTCATATCACTCACCAACACACTTCAATCCTCCCAGACCTATCTCCGTCAGTTGTTCACGGTCCAACCCTTTCGCTCAAACTGTTCCAATTCTACTCTAACAGTAGGCTAACACTGCTGCGCCTTTCTGTCACCTCATCACTAAAAGTTGCAAATCCCTCCATTGCCAGAGCTGTTCCGATGACGATCCGTTTAATTAAGTCCGATGGAGGGTACGAAAAGTCACAGTCGAACGAAGGAACAATGCCCGGCTTGACCTCTTCGTTCCCCATTGTTATGGCCACAATGGCTAAATCCAGATCCTTTGCCTGCGTGGCTGCGTACGTATGGAGTGGACTTCCTCCTCTACGTTCTACCATCATCCTCTGGTGGCATCTCTACCTCTTTCTCTCAATCTAAAAACCTTCCTTTTCTCTCAGTACTTCACACTGGAAGCGCTTCTTCGCAGCTTATGCTGCGAGAAGCGCTTTATAAATTATCAAATACAATAGGCCTACAATACAATACAATACAATACAATACAATACAAAAACAATACAATACAATACAATACAATACAATACAATACAATACAATACAATACAATGTGTGTTGGTCCAGAAACGCAGGTTCCGTATAAAGCAAGGATGTTAGGTGAAGCTGCGCATTGATGCGCAATGTAAAGCAAGTGACCTGTATAGCCTCATTTACGTGATATTATAAGTAATTGTTCAATCAATCAATCAATATTCATTTTTATTCAGTTGTGATATGTAAAGTAACTTCTATAACGTACGTATGTACGTATGAGCACTTGTTAATAGCGCCCCTTCAAGATTTCTATAAGAGGCGCTCCTGACTTCCAGCGCGGACACTGAATCGGAGTTTCACGCAAGCGCATGAGCAATTGCGAGTGAAAGGACTTGCACAGGGTCCTACGCGGAGGCTTGAGGTGGATTCGAACCCGCAACCCTCCGGCTGCAAGGCACCGAACAAACTACCACCGCGCCCCATTGTGTAATGCAATCTTCCCAGATTTCCCGTTGAATATCGGCCGCCGTCACCTGTCTTCATCTCTGCGCCATCGATCGATACATAAGAACGAAAGAACGTTGTCCTTATGTTACAAACCCACAACGGATGCCACCACTACGTGTGCATGTGCGGAGAGAGAAGGATACGAGTAAAATTACGGTCTGTAGATCTAAGTGTCTCTGGTCCCAGCACCTCAGGCAGAGTTCGTTCCAGTTAGTCAAGGCATCGAAGGCAGCGAACCATTGTGGATAACCTAGGTTGTAATCAGTGGTGTACAGGTGTAGACGTAATTTTTGAAGTACCGGAGCGCTCCAGCCATTTGAAAGTTGATGACCGGGGTGGGGAGTTGTTTTTCCCACAAAATTTCTAACAGGACTGACGTTTTCAATTTTTCCAGGGGGTAGTAAGAACACTTTTTCAAGGGCCAGCAGGTAGTAACTAAAGTTTACAAAAATTATTTTTCTGCGTGGGAAAACTCGATCCTAGGGGGAACTTTCCCACCCAAGAGACGTCTAGATTAAACACTGGCCCCGGCTAAATAATAAGTACCGGAACGCCGCTCCAACTTTCCCACCCAAGAGACGTCTAAATTAAAAACTGGTTCCGGCTAAATAATAAGTACCGGAACGCCGCTCCGGACCGCTCCGGCTCGTCTACACCTCTGGTTGTAATTGTAATTTAACATTTGTATAGCGATAATAGCGCCACTCAGAAATTCAGAGGCGCTCCCGATCCAGGTAAGTGCTGTATCTAACAAATAAGATAGTCATCATGCGTTTCCGAAACAGAGGAAGAGAAAGGCTGAGGAGCTCAAGACGCAATTCATGCGGAAAAAGGTTCCAACTGGAGGGGCCGACATAAGCAAAGCTTCTGCATTGAGCAATTGCTCCACGCATGCGAGGGACAACCAGAAGGCCTCTGGCGGCAGAGCGCAGAGCAGAGCGACCAGGGAGTGTAGAAACCGATGTGCATAAGGCCTAAAGGTATGAAGGAGCCACCCCAAGCAGCGTTGTGCCTAAGTGTGAGAATTTTAAACTGAATGCACTGGGGCACTGGAAGCCAGTGGAGAGTTTCCCAAATGAAGGAAGATACGTGAGCATACTTCGGGAGACCATAAATAAGGCGGGCGGAAGCGTTAACTATTGACTGAAGCTTGGAGAGGTTTATTGAAGAGAGTTTGGGCCACGAACAGGTTCAGAGGGCAGCGGGCTATTGAGGATAAACTAGTCTGGGTCAGAAACGGGGTCATAGGGCAGCGAACCATAGAAGAAGATAAACTAGGCTAGGTCACGAACAGTTTCAGAGGGCAGCGGGCTACTGATGATAAACTTGGCTGGGTCAGAAACCGGGTTAGAGGGCAGTGAACCGTATAGGATGGCCCTTATTTTAGAGGGAATCGTACTTAACCACAGCCCCCTCCAAATGTCACATCCGATGAATACACGGAGACCCGGGCAACCGTTTTCAAACCAGGCAGGGGATCACCATTCACCACTCAGTACAATACGCATTCAAACTGAATCGGGGTATCTGCTTAGAGATACTACAGGTCGAAGGAAGGGTGAGTTGGACTTAACTTATGCCGCCCTGTCGCACCCTCGGGGGCAAAAGCGACCCATCGGACGGACAGGGGCAGGCTGCGAAGTTTCGGCGACAGGAGGACCCATCTCTCCGCCAGTAACTGAATATTTATGACCAGCGTGTCGTCTTACTGACGCTCGGGTGCCGAGGGGCAGCCCCTCTCCCCTGTCCCTTCTTCCCCCTCTCTCCCTCTCTCTCTCTCTCTCTCTCTCTCTCGCTCTCTCCTTCACCCTACCGGAGCTCACTGGTATCGCATTTCGCCGGGCCAGCTCCCAACAACCACCATTGGACCGCGGTTTGAGCGGCGGAAACAAAGCAGGCGTGGACCGTCGGGAGAAGGAGGTCTGAATGGCCACGAGTCGCCGGCGGCGGCAGCGACGGGCCTAGGCCCGGACGGAGGCGATCGAGGCAGGCCTTGGCGGGCGGACGGACGGGCGGGCGGCTGGGCCGAGCTAATGAGAGGCGGCGGCGGTGGCTGGGACCGGGGCCGCCGAGGCTGCTGCCTCCTTCTCCTCCTCGTGCGTGATATTTAAACGCCACAGTCGGTCTGCGGCGCTAAGCATCGCGGGCGGGCGGCAGTTGTGCCTGTGGCGGACCGAGAGAGAAAGAAGAAGAGGTGGGTGAGTGGAGCTGTGCGTGCGTGCGTGCGCAAGGAGCGAGAGAGGAGCAGAGGGAGGAAGGGAGGCCGAGCCGCCGACGAATGTGCACGAACTTCAAACGACATCAGAGGAAATCCGTCTAGCCAGCGTCAGCGTCACTGTGGTGAGGTTCCCTGCCTCTGCAGCCCAGCCACCAGCCGCAGGAGCATCAGCGACGTTCGACCGTGGAGTAGGAGTAGTAGGAGGAAGGGGAGCTTAAGCATCACCGTGCGTCCGTCCGTCCATCCAACGGTCGAGCAAATTAAGGCGAAGCAGCAGCAGCGGCGGCGGCAGAAGAAGAGAAGATTTCGTTCCAGCGAGAGGAGGAGGTCGTAAAAGATTAATATCTGAAGATAAATATTCGGCCTTTGAAGACGCCGAGAAATTCTTTACGGGAAAGGAATCGAAGACAAGAGGTGCGACCCAATCAAAAGACTCGCCCATTGAATCAAAGGAGCTCGCCGACACACAGCGCGTAGAATATCTCCAAAGGTGTGCGCTACGCGGCCGCACGTCCGACTTGAAGGAATACCTGTATTAATTCTTGCGTAGGTCTCAACTCGACGTTAGCGATAGGAGACAGAAAGGGAGGTGGAAGAGGAGTGGGAGGTGGTGGTGGTGGTGGTGGAATAGGTGACCGAGATATGCCACACGTAAATGCGGCTGGAGGTGGAGACGACTTTGCCTCAACGGACGAGGTTAAGATCTACAAGGATGAGGGGGACGAGGAACAGCGATCGTCCGAAAATCTGTCCGAGGACAAACTGGGACTAGTCACCGAAACGGAAGAGGTAGGAACGAAACATGCTTTGCCTCTAGTCAGCTTAGGCTATGATCGAGGGTTTTTATATGGCGCTCGCATACGTACATACATACCTACCTGTTTATATGTATGTATGTATGTATGCATGTATGTATGTATGTATGTATGTATGTATGTATGTATGTATGTATGTATGTATGTAATGTATGTATGTATGTATATATGTATGTATGTATGTATGTATGTATGTATGTATGTATGTATGTTTGTATGTATGTATGCTTGTTTATGTATGTATGTATGTTTGTATGTATGTATGTGTGTATGAAGTTTTGTATGTATGAAGTTTTCTTATTCACGTGTTATATTCTGACTATTCTTGTCTTTGAATGAACATGTGTATGTATAATGTCGTTTGTAACTCAGAATGCGGTCTGCAAGACTGCAACTGTGAATTAAAGTCGTTACTTACTTACTTACTAACGTACTTACTTATGTATGTATGTATGTAAATATGTATGTATGTACTGGAACATTTGATATAGCGCATTTTCTGTAACTCACAAAGGCACTTTACCTATGACTACCTATCAGATCTAAACAATTGCGTTTGAAGACAGCTAGCAGATGTATGCTGTACAGAGTAGAGAGTGACATGGGGAGACAATCTCGTCCCCATTCCCGCCCCGCAACAAGTAAGTCTTCCCCATCCCCGCCCCATCCCCGCAGGGTTTGTCCCCATCCCCACCCCATCCCCGCAGGTTTTCTCCCCATCCCCACCCCATCCCCGCAGGACGACATCGCATTCCCCGCAAAAGTTTACACCAGTTAAAATTTAAAAAATAACATAATTTAGCTTACAAAGCTATTTGTATTGCTGACTGCATTAGTCTGTTTATTATCTTATCGACAGTTTGTATTAACCAAGTCTTGACCATTTCTGACTAGAAGGCTTCAGGAAATAAGAAAATCTTCTTATCAGTTCTCAAGTTCTTAACATCACCCGGGTTTCTTGCCAGCTCATTCCCCATTACCGCGGTATGACCGCGAGAGTAAACCCCATTACCGCGGTCTTACCGCAATTGTTGTCCCCATTACCGCGGTATTACCGCAATTGTTGTCCCATTACCGCGGGATTTACCGCGGTTACCTTGGTTTTCCCGTGGGGAAATTCCCCAGGTCACTCTCTAGTACAGAGTCAAAGGCAACAGTACGCAAGCTCAGTGTGACTGTTCCAGAAGTACGGCCCAATAGGGCACCTATTATTTGATTATTCCTCTGGATTCATTTTGCCCGCAGGTCAAATTAACGGGTCTGATCAGAGGTAATTATTATCTATTGTGGAGATGTTATTACAACACTTGACATATCGATTGATGATCTCTTCAAAGTTAAACGACACTTCATTGTCATATTCCGTGTCAAGATTTGACATAATAACGACAATAACAATAATATGTATAATAAGAAGGCATAACCACAAGGACTGTAGGGCCATGCAATTAAGCATGTTACCTATTCCTTTAGGCACAATGATGATGATGATGATGATGATGATGATGATGATGATGATGATGACGACGACATTGATGATGATGATGATGATGATGATGATGATGATGATGATGATGAGATGATGAGTTCTCTGCCCGCAGGCAGCTCCATTGTCTTTTATGCCACCTGGGGATGACATGATTGAGGTAGTTCCCGTTGCCTTCCTCACAGACAATTATGGATGAGAAACTTGTCCAGGGACGCTACGCAGTGCGGTGAGGTAGATTCGAACCAGCGACCATCCGGTTACAAGGCACAGAACACACAGCTACTGTACACCACCGCGTCCCACTGTTAAGCACAATATGAATAGTTAATACAGTCTCTTTCTGCTTGTGCAGTTGCTATCCAATGGAGACTTTTAAAGTTATTTATGCTTCAGTTCACCTACAATCCTACATGGAACTCGTCATTTTTACCGATTTACAGCTAGTAGTGATGTGACTGAAGAATATTCATGGAGGGTGTTATATAAATGAATGAGTTTACTAGCAGGGCCTATACTAGCAAAGACTATTAATAATCCCTCTGTACGAATGACATATTAAGCCCTATTTCACCTAAATAAAGATTCTTTAAATCGGTATTTGATCTATGGAAGCCCTATTTGCTGTTCATTTTAACAGCCTCCCACCTTCAATCCGTGCCTCCTCAATTTCAGTAGAGGCTTTCAAGTCTATAGTCTCAAGACTTGGGCTACTACTTCTGTATACTGACTGACGTTTGGGTTTGTGAAAGCGGCCTTATAAGGGCGTGTGCTGTGTTACGGCGCTGTAGAAATTGTCGGTTTGATCATCATCATCATCATCATCATCACCATCACCACCACCACCACCACCACCATCATCATCATCATCATCATCATCATCATCATCATCATCATCATCATCATCATCATCATCATTAAACATCTTGATTGATGTTATGGAGTAAATAGGAGTCAGTAAAATTTGGCCATAGTTGTGTCAACAGCAGACAATTATTATGACAGTTTTCATAGAATTTTTAGAGGGAGCTTGGAATGATAGTTATCACTTTCTGTCACTAATGAAGCGGTCAGGCATCTCGTGGGAAAATGGAGACAGCTGTGAGAATTGGTTTTGAGCTTCTTCTTGAATGACAGCTGAGAGTCAAATTAGTGGGACTATAATTACTTTAATTCATTTGTTTCATGGGTAAATCAAGACCAAGTGCTGTTCAAAGTCTTAGATTCATGTTTGAGTGGGCGGCAATGACTATGCTTTGCTCAGCTAAATAATACATACATGCATATACTTTCATGCAAACTTACATACACACATACACACATACATATCTACATACACGCACATACGTGAGCACACATACATGTATATATACTTTCATGCATAAATACATAGATGCATACATACATACATATAATAAACATACATACATGCACACACATACACACATAGACAAACATACATGCATATATACATACATGGATGTAGATGCATAAATACATATCTACATATACATATATACATGCAGCATACATATATAAGTTTATATGCATACATACATACATTAATGTATATTGTGTCGATTGTTATCTGCCGTTTATACTGGGAACAACAAACGACTGGTTATGGTTATATGAACTGGAGACCGTTATGAATATAAAGAGAAGATGAAGATGATAGCAAGCAGAAGTAGAATTTTAAAGAGGATCAAGAGGAGGAGGAGGAGGAGGAGAGGGAGGAGGAGGAGGAAGAGGAGGAGTTTATTGCGAGGAGGAGAAGGAGGAGGATTATTACAAGGAGAAGGGGAATGACAAGGAGGAGGTGGTGGTAAAGAAGGAGGAGGTGGTGGTAAAGAAGGAGGAGGTGGTGGTTAAGAAGGAAGAGGGGTGGTAAAGAAGGAGGATGTGGAGGTAAAGAAGAAGAAGATGGTGGTAAAGAAGGAGATGGTGGTAAAGAAGGAGGAGATGGTGGTAAAGAAGGAGGAGATGGTGGTAAAGAAGGAGGAGATGGTGGTAAAGGAGGTGGTGGTAAAGGAGCAGATGGTGGTAAAATAGGTGGAGGTGTTGGTAAACAGGAGGAGTAGGATTGCAGAGAGAAGGACGATTTTAAGGAAGGGTATAACAAGGAGGAGCATTACGAAATGGGAAGATAGAGATCCTGAGTGGCCGAGTGGGTTGGTAGCCCGCTCTCCACGCCGTCGGCCTGGGTTCGATTCACGGTGGGTCTATCAGAGATTAATTTCTCGGATCTTTACTGCGGGTGGCTCGGTCGCAATAAAAACGTGGAGTACGAGGTTGCAACATGTACTCTGCCTTAGAGAGTGACATGGGGAGGCAATCTCGTCCCCATCCCCGCCCCGCAACAAGTAAGTCTTCCCCATCCCCACCCCATCCCCGCAGGGTTTGTCCCCATCCCCGCCCCATCCCCGCAGGGTTTCTCCCCATCCCCACCCCACTCCCCGCAGGACGCCATCACATTCCCCGCAAAAAGTTTACACCAATTCAAATTTAAAAAATAACATTTTTAGCCAACAAATCCATTTGTATTGCAGACTGCAATAGTCTGTTATTATCTTATTGACAGTTTGCATTAACCAAGTCCTGACTATTTCTGACTAGAAGGCTTCAGGAAATAAAAATTCTCCTTATCAGTTCTCAAGTTCTTAACATCACCCGGGTTTATTGCCGGCTCATTCCCCATTACCGCGGTATTACCGCGAGTAGTAAACCCCATTACCGCGGTATTGCCGCAATTTTGTCCCCATTACCGCGGTATTACCGCAATTGTTGTCCCCATTACCGCGGGATTTACCGCGGTTACCGCGGTTTCCCCGCGGGGAAATTCCCCATGTCACTCTCTACTCTGCCTCCGACACTAATCATCTTCGATATGAAAAAGTGTCGTTAAGCCCAAGTACATACAGAAATGGGAAGAGGATGATGCAATGAGTATGCAGGAGTTGTAGCGGGGAGATGGCTGAATGGTATAACATTGGCACGAAGATCAGAAGGACTTGAGTTCGATACCCGTGAGCTCCATAAAGTTGACTCAGCCTTCAACTCTCTAGGAGGTGACTAACATTAGCAGTAGGACAGATGGGCGCCTCGCAGGCTGCCATACAGTTAAATTCGACTACTGTTAAACTTGTTATCATCTGTTACTACTATATCATGTAATCTTACTGCGTACTCGTCAGTTTGAATTAATAAACGAATATTATTACGCTGGACAGGAACGGAATAGATGAGAGGAAGAGATGGAAATGGAGAAAGTGAAGGATTATGGCAAAGACAGGTTGTTGAGTTGATGAGAAGGAGGTGATGATGGAGTAGAAGGAGAAAGTAAAATACTAAGAATTGAGGGGAGGAGAAGGAGTAAGAGGAGTATGTATGTATATCTGTGGTGAGGCAGAAATGTTAGAGATTAGATGATCCAGTGGCTGGGTCTGAGACGTTGGATAGTGTCTATTATGATTTCATTGGCGACTGTGAGAAGTAGGGTGAGGAAATGTTGAAAGGAATCATAAAGGGCAGTGCCTTTGAAGTCTGTAGTCGGTCAGACTGTATTGGCAACGCACCTGAGTCATAGGTGAATCAGCAGCCTCAACGAGATGCCAATTCTGATGCTTCGCTGTTCAGTATTATGATGATCTGGCCAATGAGAAGCCAGTCGCTGTAACATTGTTCTACCTCATGTATACTGTGAAGATACAGTATCTCTACTAGCTGTTTCATTTTTGTGTTGTGAAAGATACAATACCTGTAACATTTCATGTATCTCGTGGCTACTAAGAAAGATGAAACAGTTCCTGTTTGTTTAATTTTTTGGCTCAGTTTAATTTAAATAATTTCAATTTATTGTTAGCTAGTCCTCGTTGAATAAGCTTTCAGTATTTCAAAGAAAACACTAAAATTTATTATAGTAGTATATCTTGGCTCATGAGAGGAATAAGTGCTTGTGATATTTAAAAAACTGTTTTTTAGCTCATGAGAGGAATAAGTGCTTGTGATATTTAAAAAACTGTTTTTTTTAGCTCATGAGAGGAATAAGTGCTTGTGATATTTAAAAAACTTTTGTTCAGAAAAACAATGAAGTGCCGGTAAAATTTGCTTTGGTTCAGGAGGTTGTCAGTTCCTGTAATATTTCTTATTTCGGCCAACGAGAAGGCAATAAAGCCAGTTGTTGTAACATTACTTGCTCATGAGTCATGAAACTACTCGTGACTCACGTGAAGCCACTTCATATATGTAAAAGGCAATCTTTTGTCTGGTCAGTGTGTGAGCTTCCCCTCACTCCTCCGTCTTAAACGAGCAATCCAGCTGCTCTTGACGTGCCTAGAGCATGCACACATGTATGCATCATTCATGCCGCAAACGCTTACGAAGTGATCTGTGATCATGTCTGCTAATTGGACAGAAATATCTGACTGCTGGCCTCGTTGACCACGTTTCATAACTTGTGTCTGTTCAATAACTCAGAGACTTTTTTAGTCCCAACATCTTAGTCACAATCGTATACTCGAAACTTCTACAGCGCCCACAAAAGCGAAGTCGCGGGAACAAGCTTATTCACAGGCGCTCAATGAAAACAAAATCGATCGGCAGGGGGTCAAAATCGAGAGAGTCAGGCAGAGGTAGCAATGATGCTTGATCATCAGGCCCGTAGCCAGAGTCAAATTCAAGACGAGGCAGATAGCTTTCATATCCTTACCTCAGTGCATATTTTAACAGATTTGGACTACTGGGACAAAGTCTACCCCGATTGTACTTTCATGTAAACTAACATCAGTGGCATAACCAAGACTTTCCGGAAAATGTTCTTTCTTAGTTCCACCAAAATTTAAAAGTTGACGACCGGGGGTGGGGGGTAGTGAGTGACGAAAAAGTTGACGACCGGGGGTGGGGGGGTAGTGACGAAAAAGTTGACGACCGACCGAGAGTCACGAAAAAAGTTGACGACCGGGGGTAGTTTTTAGAACTCCACACTAAAAAAAGCCCTGCTCTAATTACTCTTTACATGATATTTATTTTAATTCATGTCGAACTACGACGAGGCATGCCTCGTCTTGCCTCGTCTTGAGAATTACGCCGAGGCACTTGCCTCGTCTTGCCTCTTACTGGCTACGGGCCTGCTGATCATTCCAGGTGCAGACAACAAGATCACGTGGTGCAGGACACCATTTGCTAACCGGGGCAGAATTAGCCAATCCGAAATTAAGTCCAACGTTTAATGAGTCTGAGATTAGCCGAACAGTTTTTTCACCCAGCTTAAACAGAGCGCAGCAAGGGTTTCTCTTCTGAGCCCTAAGTAGTTGAACAACATGCCTAGCCCAATTCGGGCACTTCTCCCTGCCTGGTGTGCGTGTCTCTCGACGTTGGTGCCGCCTGACTCGCAGAGAGAGAGAGAGAGAGAGAGAGAGAGAGAGAGAGAGAGAGAGAGAGAGAGAGAGAGAGAGAGAGAGAGAGAGAGAGAGAGAGAGAGAGACGAGAGAGAGACAGAGAGACAGAGAGACAGACAGAGACAGACAGAGACAGAGACAGACACAGACAGACACAGACAGACAGAGACACAGACAGACACAGCAGACAGACACAGACAGACACAGACAGACACACAGACAGACAGCTCTGTCTGTCTGTCTGCCTGCCTCTCCGCATCCAACTCTAGGCTCCAAATGCAGCTCCGAAGAAATGTTCCACCACTTGTACTTTGATATGGTTCTCCCACCGCCGCGGCTGCCCGCCCGCCTGCCCCCTCTCCCTGCCTCTGCCTCTCTGCCTCTCTCTCTGTCCGGTTAGCCGTCGCCGGGGGGTGCGAGTGGGAGCATAGGAGAGATGTTTTTCTGCATCTAATAGCCGGTGTCTGTTGTAAATTAGAGTCTGTTGAATGGATTAGGCTTTTTTGAATTAGCGCATGATGAATGACGGCTGGACGGGCAACTGCCTCTCGCTCCATTTTGGTTACACAAGCGATAAAAGTGAACATATTATCAAGTAATCTATCCTTTCTCATGCCTGACTCCACTCTGCTGCCACCTCCTTCCCCCCTCTCTCTCTCCCTCCTCCTCCTTCTCCTCCTCCTTCTCCTCGCTCTCCTATCTCACATATGTACAATTATATTTTATATATGCACGTAATAGTATGTATGTATACGCGTATATATAACGGCTCATACATATACATATACATACGTTTAGGCTTATGGAAATAATACATCGAACGCCTGCCAACTTTTTCAGAGTTTGGCAGATGCATCTATAGGGTTAACTCTTGCGTTCATATGAATAATATGTAGTGTATACTATTACATGCAAAAAGTGTGAACGTATGTAGCCTATGTGTCTTATACACGTGCATTTAGACGTAAATGGAGTGGAAGCATAAAGTAAACGTAAGGTGTAAATGTAACTGTAAAGTGTAAATGTAACTGTAAAGTGCGAAGTGTAAATGTAACTGTAAAGTGTGAAGTGTAAATGTAACTGTAAAGTGTGAAGTGTGAATGTAACTGTAAAGTGTAAATGTAACTGTAAAGTGTAAATGTAACTGTAAAGTGTGAAGTGTAAATGTAACTGTAAAGTGTAAATGTAACTGTAAATGTAAATGTAACTGTAAAGTGTGAAGTGTAAATGTAACTGTAAAGTGTAAATGTAAAGTGTAGATGTAACTGTAGAGTGTAAAGTGTAAATGTAAAGTGTAAATGTAAAGTGTAACAACACCAACAACAGCAATCTACCACTCTATATAATCTCTAAGTCCCTGGGGAATGAAGTACCTCAGGGCAAAAAAGTAATAAGACGATTTGTATAGCGCCGCAGCTCAGCCGAGGCCGCAGAAAAGGGCACTGTACAGGAGTTAAAAAGCAATGACAGTTATTGGACTGTTTAAAAAGATAGGTCGTGAGATGTGATTGGAATGTCTCCAGAGATGGCGCATTCTTCACATAGTCGGGAAGACTATTAGGTGCAGAGGGTTTTGATTCGACCCGGTTGGTAAAGACAACCTCATGGGGCGACATGGTCAAACAGCTGTCAAAGTGGACTTCAAGGTTGCGGATGACGTCAGCTGGTCGAACTTTTGCATCACCAAGGGCGAAGGTACTGCCGTCGAGTAGGTAGCAACGTTGTAGAGTAGTGCAGCCTATGCTCGATTTCTCACCTCACATGATAATGCGTACAGTAATGCAGCCCTGAAAGGGGCTCATAGATGGCAGATAGTGTGAGAAGATCCTTACTGGAGGAGAGCTGATTGCTCAAAGAGATAGGAAGCTCTTCCAGAAATCGTACGTCTTTGGCCACTGCATTCATCAGGTCTTGCCACCTCTTGGTGAGGACAAGTTCTTACTTTGCAAGAGAGGACATCCTTTCATGCTGCCTTTTGTTAAATCTAAACTGTTTAAAAGCAGTTTTGTTAACCAATGCATCTTTAGTTATGTTTAGTTGTGGGTGTGTGACTTTATAATCTCCTCCTGTTATAGTTATTTTAAACATATGTATGTAATCGTTGTATAGAATGTAATGTATTTGCGCTTGTCAGATGCAAATAAAGTCTACTTACTTGCTTATTTACTTAAACTCAGATTGCTATGGATTGAGTTTAAGACAGTTTGCTGTCATCCACTCTGAAATGTGCTGGATACATATTCGTTAAAGCAACAGTTTTTATCATACTGTATATATATATATATATATATATATATATATATATGCATATATTTGTATTTATTTCTATAGATAGCATATTTTTCTATAAATATATTCTATAATTTGCTTATTTTTGAATAAGCATATTGTATGATAGCATAAGTCTATGCTAGCTAGCAGCATGTGCCATACAGATATTAGCCTATGTGTAAACGGCTACATATTTCAATTCACACAGTACATTGTATATCTGTGCTATATCTGTGTGCAAATATACAGGCCTACAAATATACACACATACATACATATTCAGGACATATATGTATATAATTATATATGTATATATAATGCATATATATATATATATATATATATATATATATATATATATATATGTGCATATATACATGAGTATATGCCTATTTATATATGACATGATGGAACAGGTGATAGTACACCCACCGCTATCTCTGTAATGGACTGAGTGAGTTGTGTGTTCACTAAATTAATGGTTTCGGAATGAGAGTATACTGAGGAGGGAGGATCAGGGGGTTTGCCGAGCAGAGGGGGGCAACGTGCACCCCTTGACCGACTTGGATTACAGGAAGTTCCGTATTGGTTTTAAGGACTTTAGTTGGTATACATTGTTTTGAGG
The DNA here is from genome assembly GCA_020284085.1 of Aporrectodea caliginosa. NCBI lineage: Eukaryota > Metazoa > Annelida > Clitellata > Crassiclitellata > Lumbricidae > Aporrectodea > Aporrectodea caliginosa. The sequence goes on along the minus strand of JACEVL010000233.1, from coordinate 377,688 downwards.
TCTTACTCGAACTGGTCGGATGTTGTTTGAAGGACGGAGTTTAGTCTTTCATCCATTGCCACCTGCCTCGGTTTCTGGGGATGGTTTTCTGTGGCTGGTGTCAGTTCTCAGTTCCCTAATGGCCGACTTCCATATTACCCAACATGTTGATCTAGATACCATGGCAGGCCAGTACTACGCACCTGTGGTGGTAGCGGATATAATATCCGATTGCTAGACTATTATCTTCACTTGGGAAAGATATGTGAAAAGGCGTGTTGTGAGATACAAGGGTGACGGGCAAACTGACTATATCTAGCAGAGGGTGGTTTCAGCCATTTACAGCACCATGGTTGAGCCCCATGGCCAGATGATCTGATCTGCATGGGATGCTACCCAAATTGTATTGGTGTATTGCTGTTACCCCTTGTCCTTCAGCGAATTAGAGGGTGGACAAAATTTGCATAACACCTTTTGCTATAAGCAAGGACATCTGTGAATATAAATGTGATATACGTAATGTAAATAAAAATGTACCGGGTAAACAGTGTCATGTAAATGAATGTAAATGAATGTAAATGAATGTAAATAATCATGTGGAGCCCCATTTTCCAGTTATATTTGCTTGGAGATTGAAATGTTAAGAAGATTGCTAAGAGGAGTTTCAATTATAGAAGTATAAGGTCTACTTTCGTTGAACAAATACACGTAGGTTCCAAGGAACAATTAGCACTAGGATTAACAAGGTCTTTCGTGATAGTCAGCTGTAGCTGTTGATCATAATTAATGTAATGTAATGATGGCAGTTTATATAGTATTGTAAGTGACCAGCTGCTAGTAGGATGCTTTACAATGCCACTTGCCAGTGAAAGTATAAGGAGTTTGATAAAGGATAGAACTTCGTTTGTCTGTGAAACATGCTGACTCATAGTGGGACAATTTATAAGTATGACCAAATGACAACAAGAGTTGGTTATATATAACTACATAAATATATTATATATATTATTTATATATATATTTTATATATATATTATAGTACATATAGGGCCTATATATATATCATCATCAGTTCCTGACGCCAACCATTTGGCGGCGATGGGTACGAATAAATGATCTTCATTGTCCTCGGTCATTTGTCAAGTCCACTGCTCCCCTTAGTGTTGGTCAAGTGATGTTATGTCCTCATTTATATTATATATCCAGCATAGTCTTGGTCTGCCGGGCTCTGCCCTTGCTTCTTTTTTCACATATGTACATATATTTATATATGTATATATATACAATATATATATTATGTATGTATAGTACATTTCATATGTTTAATTTAATATTGTATCAGTCCCTTCCATTCTCTCCCTCCCTCACTCATTCCCTTCCCAGCTGTGGGGCTTCTCCGGTTGCATCTGCTGATTGTAGAAACATCTTGATATTGTACCTAGATGTTTTCAATGTCAAAGCTTTTAAAGCTTGTCGAGCTGAAGTGGTTAGTCGTTGAAGTCATCGTCAACGTCAAGTATGTTGAAACACGAAACGAGCTGTAGCTTAAAATCTTTTTCACTGAAGCCTAAAGTGAAACAGTACCTTAGATGTGGCTGGGGAAGGAAAGCCCATAACGTCTTTAGAAGTTTAAGGTGTGCTGACGTTTTGATGCTAAATGAAGAGAATCAGGTGGAGTCAAAGAGCTAAGAATTTTAAGCCTGCAGAAACTCAAATAGCCATAAAAGCACGAAGTGTGTTGAGGTTTGCTTAAGCTTTAAATTAAAAACTTGAAGGTAAACCTTGAGACTTTACATGAAGGCACTGCAACTAAACGTTGAAGCAGCTGGAAAGTCAAGTAGCATCGTGTGGTATGATGGTATTACGCGTGCCAAACGTTGGTTTATGTTGAAGTCTAAAGTTTAATGGGTCTGATCTGTTCCAGCCTAGCATGAAAAGCTTAAAAGTGTGTGGTGAGGTCTTGTGAAGCGGTCCGTACCTTCGTATATTAGACGTTTGACCACTTATGAAGTCTTACGCTGGGGCATTACTATCTCTGCACTTCTGATTCGGTGCCTGTAGATCCTGGAGGTGCCAGTACCAGCTCTGAGGTTTCTGGCGATTCGTCTCCAACAGTTGGTGGAGTAAGGATCGGGTTAGCACAAACTTTGGGGTAGAGCTACCGTCCAGGTGTTTTCTCCATCACGAGAGGAGGAGGAGGAGGAAGCAGAAGAAGAAAGCCTAAGTTAGAAAGCGTGAGTATGACTGGTCGTTTTCAGTACAATGAGCGCTATCTTTAGCATTTCGCCCGTGATGATACCTGACTGTTGGCAACGACGCCGAGCCGCGCCGTTGTGTTCGGTGCCGGTGTATTGAAACGATGATAAGCCCCCTGAGCAAAATCTGAGTGTTGCCAAGAAGGTATTGGAGCTTTCGAAAAACATTCACGACGGACTCACGTATACTGACGCCATTACAAGGTGCTGCGAGCTACCACTACCACCTCCCACTACCATCTCGTACTCCTCCACCCTGTCGTTTACTTAGTGCTCCTTGCTTCTGGTATTTCACCGCCGTGTGGTACTGTTAATCCTGCTCCCAATTCTCGTTCCTTTCCCTTTGTTTATTTCCGTGGATTGTTGTTGGTCTGCATGGAATTGTTTGCAAAGGATCCAATGACCCGGATTGTGCATGACCCGGGTTACTGCCCTGCAACTGTTAGTCTGGAAACTACCGGTACTTTGCACAGGTACATTGGAATGTTCAGAGCCCAACGGGTTTAGACATAACATGAGTACATTACAACTAAACATGTATAGAAGTTACATCAGGGCATTACAACTAAATATGTAAAGAGTTACATCAGAGCATTATAACTAAGTGTGTTTAGAAGTTACATGAGGGCATGACAACTAAACATGTATAGAAGTTACATGAAAGCATTACACTTAATGTGCTTAGAAGTTACATGAGGGCATTACAACTAAATGTTTTTAGAAGTTACATGAAGGCATTACAACTAAATGTGTTTAGAAGTTACATGAGAGCATTACACTAAATGAGTTTAGAAGTTACATGAGGGCATTAAAACTAAATGTTGAAGCATCTGGAGTAGTAGTGTGTGCTATTATGGTATTACATGTGCCAAACGTTGGTTTCTGTTGAAGTCTGCAGTTTAATGGGTCTCATGCAGCATGAAAAGACTGAATTCCTCACAACTGTGTTTCTTTTAACTTACTTATTTACTTAAGTAAATCTTGATATATTTGTCATCGCCTCATCGGTTACTTACCTCGCGTGGTCGTTTGTGCGTTAAGTAGTCTTATGTGTCTAAGGTGTTGGTTCATACTTTGAGATTTAACTTACTGTGAACAAATAGATTAAGGGACTGTGAAGTGTGTGTACAAGGAATTAGAGGGGTTGAAACACGGAGACTTCTAAGGGTAATAATGCCTTATATCCTCTTTCGAGTAAGAAGGGGAAATTCATCCAAGATACTTCTGCCCTCAATAGGGTGTTTGGCTCAAGCTTTCCTTGTTGTTTGCAAACAACTAAGCTTAAGTACTATCAAGATTATTTGCTGGTCCTCTGGATGTGTGTGTGTGTGAGTGTGTGTGTGTGTGTATGTGTGTGTGTGTGTGTGTGGGGTGGGGGCGGGGGGGGTGGGGGGGGCGGCGGGGTGTTTGAATTTGGTGATGAAGAATTTGTTTGGGTAAACACAGATTAAATCCGTATTGCTTTTCATTTCAAGTAATCAGCATTGAAAGCATTTCTGATAATATTATACTCCACGCCTTAGAAGGGTTTACTATATAAACGTTCAAGTACCTGCATACATTTGTAGACCTACATTCTGTTTGTGTAATAGGCATATCATAGGCATATAATGTAAGGCATATAATATTTGACCACTTCATAGTGCTCCACTGCAGTCTACGTTGAACGGTTTGCAGTATGCAGCAGCCACAAAAACACAAAAACTGGAATCTGACAGGTTTGTAATGTAGTAAAGTAAAGTATTATAACATGTTAGAAGTTGAAATTATCACCTTGGGAAATGAGGAATGATTCCCATGCCTGCACAGACAAAGTGATATATTGAAAAGATGCAGTGAATGTCTGTGAAATTTAGCAGAAGAAACACCCCATGGCTGGGCCTGTATCGAATTCATTGGAGGGAACTGGATCCAGTGCTCTGAAACAGACTGATAAAACAGAAGCTGATTTAAACACCTTACAGCTGAAGGAGAGGGGGTTAAGTGACCCTATGACCTTTAATGGGCTGATAATGTTTTTCAGATGTTCCAGAAATCTGCAGGTTGCCGGTTGGGGTCAGCCAGCCAAGTGTTAACTGCACACAGATGTTGTCATGAAAAATGTATAAAGCCTTCGGAATAATTAAATGCAAGCATTTGATTATTAAGACATGGGGCATTGTCATCGTATCGACCTACAGTAGTAGTTTGCAGTTGATAATTTGACCTTCAAACGTTGGAATGAGATGACGTTCTGTTTGACCTAGAGGCTTTGCAATAAATTAACATCTCAGTGTGCTCACTTGCAATTATAAAAATCCGGATTTTTAGGCTCTACCGCTCATATTGCCAGCACACTAAATTTAGAAAGCAATGAAGAAGAAGAAAAGTCCCTGAAACTAGTCCTGAGGCAGCTATGGGTGTGAAGTGTTAGCGACTTCATTTTCTTAGCCTCGGCATATGAGGGTGTGTGTGGCCAGTGTACGATTAGAAAGTGAATCCAGTGTCAAAGCAAAAGTAAGGTTAAGTACGATAAAAACCAATATAACATTGCTAAGAATACTGCTGATAAAACTGATAATCCTTTTTAGTAGGACTTTTACTTTTGGTATCACCATTGGAAGGATGTTAATGTGTTTTGTTTGAGTAAACTATAATATTGCTTGATATTTGTTGTTCAATAATTTAAGGGCTTCAGATTCAAATAGAAGGATTTTTTACAGCAGTTTCTTAAGATAGCCCTGAGGCTGCCATGGGTATGAAGTGTTAGCAACTTCATTTTCTTAGCCTAGGCATATGAGAGCGGATGGCCAGTCCTCTCTCTCTCTCTCGCCGTCTCATCTTCCCACAGGGCAGCGTATGGTCAGTGTACTCATTTAGTTGAGTTGGCTAGGGGTGCAAGTGGAGCAGAAATCTTGAACCAAATTTCGCCCTGGTGGGGATTTGAACCCCAAGCCTGCCAACTGACAGTCCAGCATGCTAACCACTACACTGTCAAGGTTACCACTCGTTTATTACACTGACTGTAAGAGGTGTCATCCTTCGGTTGAAGGTTTCTGCTGAAGTGTTGGGAAGACACTATCTGAAACCGGACAACCTGTAGCACCTTTCCACTGATAAAACCACCTGCGAGACTAGCCATTCGAGAACAACACTTCCCTAATTTTTGCAATCCAGAGGGAGCATAATTATGTACCTCGGGGAAAAATTATGATAATTATAGTAATAATAATAATGATGTTAATAATTATAATAAAACTAGTAATAATAATAGTAAGGATATTAATGAGATTAGTTAATTTAATTAGTTGATTAGGCTATTACTCACCAGTCTACTGTCCAGATCGCCATGTGCCCGTGCCTTTGTGAGTCACTTGAAAGGTGCTATAAATGTTGAGATGCATGCAGACAATTTGTGGGTGGAGAAGCGTTTGGCTACAGCGGTGTCTCGTAGCGACAGACATTGGTTGTACTAGTGATGTAGCAGCAGCAGCAGCAGCAACAGCAGCAGCAGCAGCGAGTGCTTTGACAGTTGCTGAGGGCAGCGCTTTCCTCCACCTGCACAAGATTCGGTTCAACTCCACGGGGCCCCTCACTCGTTGCCATGGATACGGAGGCTGCGCATTGATGCTGGTCACCACGGTAACAGCCAGGGATGGTGTCATGCCTTCTGGGTGTCACTCTTATTTCTGAGATCAATTCTACACCACCGACCTCAGTCCTATAATTAATTACAACAAATTCTAGAATGCATTATTACCTGTGGTGCGAATTGCTTGTCTTCGCATATGACGTGTGTTCGGCGCTCGTGTGTGTGGATGTATAGATGTATGCAATTAATAAATAAATAATTTCATTTATTATACATACATGTACACAAAAATGTATATGCTGACAGACTGAGTTTTACGGAGACAGTATTGGTTCATTGGACCCAGTTAAACTGAGATGAAGGGAGGAAGCTATAGGTCGTCACTGGAACCTACCAGAAACTGTTGCAGAAGAGAGTATACTAGGCCCCTATAGTGCTTTATCTGGTCTTAAAGTGTAGGAGTAGTTGCCCATAAGCTCTGTTATTATAGTTTAGAAATACGTGGGAGATCAGTGTCAAGTGTAAATAAATTACAGGGTTACAATAATTCAACTGCAGTATTCCCTGTTGGTTAGGTGGCTTCTCTGTCTTTTTATAATTATGTTTGTCTCTTTCTGTCTGCTTGTTTTTTCATTCTCAGTCTCTCTGCTAAAAGTTGATTTTCGTCTAATAATTTAGACAACTGCAAAAAGAACTTAAATATTCACCAAGAAGATGATAATTATGGTGTTTTGGAGAACGATATTTTGTCCGTTTCTAACAATTTTGCTTTTAAAGTAGTGATTCTGCAGAAAGTGAAATAAGAATGCTGTAGACCCCAGAGTGTTTTATAGTGCCATTTAAATCGTAATGAATCAGTTTAATACGAGCTGTATGGAACTCTCAACTCCACGAGAAGGAAAGACGTTGAGTGATTTTTGAGGTAGGCGCTTTTGTGAGGCACTAAAAAGGCGCCATATGAGTGTTTTGATATACATACCGAGAGGCTCATAAAGTGGGATGGTCATGTCTAAACGTCAATTTCCACAATAACAGTTACTTTAATCAAGAAACAAGGAGTGGCTCTTCACTCTTATCAAGTGGCGCAGTTTCTAACACATAATGCGTCTCTTTTGACCGTAATTTCCCGGAGAATTTCTCTCGGAATTCCTGTTTCCTGTCGGAACCCGCTTTATTTTCCATCGTCCATTGTTAGTATCAACACGGCGTCGATTCCGCCATTCCGCAGGCAATGTTTGTTTTGCGGACGGGTCTGGTTTAGAACAAGCTGTTGTTAGACAAAGCCTTTTCTCTGGCAAGTCTATTAAGTTTGTTACTGTTTCTTTTTGGGGAAAAACTGCTGTGATGCGTGTGCGTGTGCTTATAGTGCTTTCTGTTGCGTTTCTGCAGAGAAAAAGTTCTGACTTGGATGTGCAGAACAATTACTCGGCTGATGAGAATTCGAGTGGAACAAACATCGGAGGTAAGTTGAGAATCAATAAAAGCTTTTCGTTCCTATTAGTGCGTGTAGAAAAATCCAAGGCTCTGTCATGTGTCGACAAATCCCAATTTTCAGAAGCTTTATCTCGTCCAATGTCTGTTTCTTAATGTCTCTTACCATGCTCGCCTGTCTGGCTGTCTGTCTGCCTTCTGACTTGCCTGTCGATATGCCTGCCTTTTATCTGTCATTCTGCCTCTCTTTCTCACTGTCACTGAGTCTATATGTCTGTCTGTGTGTCTCCTTGCCAGTTGTTTACCACTGTCTGCCTTTTTAATGGTACCTAGAACCAACTGAGAGAATAAGGAAACAGGAGGAATATAGGGAATCTAGCATACGTGGAATGACCGAGAAAGGGTATTAGCGTCGGGCCTCTGGCTTTGGTGACTTTGAGGAGAATCCTCTCCATAAGACACAGCTTGTAATAATTCGGGATGGAAGCTTTCCGCATACTTCTTCCGCCACTTTGTCCTATAATTGCAACTGTCCGGAATAATTTCGCTAAGTCACGACGTTGAATTATTAAGGAGGTCCTTCCTCTCTTCTTGGCTGCCTCGCTAAGTACGTTGACCAGATCAAGTCCTCGCTTGCTTTCCTGACTTTGCTTTCTGATGTCTGCATGCATGGTTTCACTTGTGTAATGCCTCAGACTCGGATTAATCTAATCTAATCGTGTCCAAGACTCTGTCATGCCACTAACGCTATGCTCTAATCTAATGACTTAATCATAATGTGCTAATCCTGTGATCTGAGATCTATTTATTAATATTATTACTTTGATGTTTTATCATTATATAACTTGAGTCCCATTGTGCATTTGCAAATGGTGTATTAAAGACCATACTTACTTACTTATGCTCCACTAATCTAATGACCTAATCATAGTGCACTACTTCAATACTCTGCTAATCTAGTGATCTAATCCTACTGTTCTAAAATAATGATCAAATCCTATGTTCTGCTCTAATGATCTAATCATAATGAATCATACTGCACAAATCCAATGATTTGATAACAATGTGCTGATCGAGCGATTTAGTCATAAATGTAAAATGACGTGATCATAATGCACTAATCAAATGACTTAATTATGATGCAGTATTCTAACAATCTAATCATACTGTGTTAATCTAAAGTTTTAAATTCCCTCCTTGTGCCTGTTTGTTATGCTCAGTCAAAAGTCAGTCATTTATGTCATTTTGTTCTCAACTTAAAACTTATCTTTTCAAATTGCTTTTTCACCTTAGGCTGTCTGTCTCTCTCTGTCTCAGTGGGCTGCTATTCTGGATATTGACCTGATTGCGTTGATGCACCATTCTATAGTGCCTTGTGCTGCAGTGGTGTAGTGGTATGTCCTGTGCCTTGTAACCGGAGGGTCACAGGTTCGTTTCTACCTCAAGCCACTGTGTAGTGACCTTGGACAAGTTGCTCACCCGCAGTTGATCTAATCACTTCAATAGTGCACTGATGGGTGAGCAACTTGTCAAGGTGAGAAAGGCAAAGGGAAATCACCTCACTCAGCTCATCCCTGGGTGGCATAAAAGCCAATGGACCTGCCTTTGGGCAGTGAACTCACCATCATCATAGTTCCTTGTGCAACTGTTCCTTTGTGCCTCTGAGTAGTTCCCTTGAAGAGGCGCTATACAAATTCAAGTAAAATGAATGAAGTCCTGTGGTCAAAGTCCATGATGATGCAACAGATTCTTAAAATATTTAATTTTATTGCAAACAAAGATGCTTGCATTTCATTGTTGCGTAAAGTACTTGTGGGGCGTGGTGGTGTAGGGGTATGTTCGGTGCCTTGGAGCCGGAAGGTTGTGGGTTCGAATCCACCTCATGCCGCCGCGTAGGGACCCTGGGCAAGTCCTTCACTCGCATTGATCATGCGCTTCTGCATGAAACTCCAATTCAGTGTCCGCGCTGTAGTCGGGAGCGCCTCTGAGTAGAAATCTTGAAGGGGCGCTATAACAAGTGCTCATACATACATATACGCTTAGAGAATGTGCCGAGCAGACGAAGCACAACTGCCTGAATTGCTCGGAATGTACTCGCTGCGTACTCGGGCAGACGTGGAATGCACCAGATATAATCAGTTAGGCTTTTAGTGCCTGCCTTCATCAGCTGTACCAATATTCCACCATGTGGTTCTCTTGTGGCACTTTTGTTTTGGCCAAAGTTTCGGTTTGGCTTCAACCATCCAGCCGACGGTTTGCCGTTCCTTATGGATGCGTGGTAAATTAGATTTTTGCCTCCCAATGCCGTAATGTGGTGTGTACGGTAACCTGAAGTTTTTGTGGGGCCATCTGGTGATGGTGTAGGCGTGTGGCTAAGTTTTCGTGCAGATGGGTGCCAGGGTTTCAGAATGCGGTGTCAAATGCCGGCTCCTCAGAGGTTATCGTCAGCGGCGCGCTACGTGCCTGCTTGTGCTGGCTGGTGTGGCCATTTCCCACCTTCTGGAGCATCACTTGAATGCATGTAGCTGGCTGTGTATATAGCTCATTTATGAAGCTCCTTTTGGGAACCTAACAAAGGCACTTGATGGGGTGGGAGCACAGAGTGATGTGAACGGATGCCAGGGTCTTGTGTAGAACTAGTTTTCAGAGAGTTGTGAAGTTGCCATCAAAATGCATGCATATATGATGATGACTGATTCTAATAATAATAATAATAATAATAATAATAATAATAATAATGATAATAATGATAATAATGACTAATGATAATAATAATAATAATAATAATAATAATAATAATAATAATAATAACAATACTGATAATAATAATAATAGTAATAATAATAATAATAATAATGACAAATACTGATAATAATAATAATAATAATAATAAGTAACAATACTTTTAATAATAATAATAATAATGATCCTTAATAACAATACTGATAATAATAATTGCCTTTGTTCTCCATAATAATGACAATACTGATAATAATAATAATAATAATAATAATAATAATAACATTACTGATAATAATAATAATAATAATGACGATAATAACAATACTGATAACTGTGCAGTGGCGGAGTTTTTATCCTTTGCCACATTACCTATTTATCCTTTATTCTCTTAGTTGTATCCCTTTGGTTACATTGCTTTTGTTCTCCTGTTGTCTTTAAATATCCTTTGTTACATTACCTCTATCCATTGTTATTGTTGTCTATGACTACATTAACTTTATCTCTTGTTATCTTTATGTTCTGTTAATGACGACCCATTTTCTACTTTATCCGTGGTCCTGCCTTATTCCTTAATTAATCCTGTCTGTCACTGAAACCTATTTACCGGTTCTTTTCTATCTGTGATTAACCTGTGCTGCCAATATATCCTGTCTGCAGTGCCATTACGACAATAAAACAGTTTTCAATGGATGTTTGATTCAAAGTGACATCAAAGTCCATTCTCTTTAACAACTGCCCGGTCAATTCATTAGATCGAGATAGGTTTAGGCTAGGGTGGACATTTAAGTCGAATTGGGATAAATTTTGTGCAAATGTAATTAAAATAAATCTTCACCATTACAGCTATGCTACAGTTGAATTAAAGTGATGACAGTGCTTGGATCAAGTGATTAAAACAGCAATAGGGGAATTGTAATTACGATTACAATTCATGTTTAATTGCTATTTAATTGCATGGGCATTGTCATCACTTGAATTCCACTTGAGAAACTCCACTCTTGCCTGACCTATCTGGACCTTCAATGGACAGGGCAGTTCATAAAGAGAGTGGACCTTTGTGTCACTTTGAATTAAACATTATTATTAAGGAGTTTTTATATAGGGTCCCTTCAAGGTAATCTACTCAGAAGCCTCCCAATCCAACTAGGGCTAAATAAGGCAGTCCTCAAGTTAATAAGAAACTCAGTAGTGTGTCCCATAGGCACTAGAGGGAGTGCAGGAAGGAGCCCATCCCAGGTCGTAGGGCCAGAAACCGAAAAAGAGCGCCGCTGTTTAATAGTAGTCCGCCAGCGAGGGACTAGGAGTTAACCCAGATTACATGGTTTGATAACTGTTGTATTGTGGTAATGACACGCAGGTCGAGAGCGCTGCTGATTTTTGAGCGGCGCTATATAAATGTTCGGTTACAATTACGAGAGATTTTAAGATTAGATTAAGCTAGATTAGATTAGACTAGTAAATGACGGTTTGGTAGAGTTCCTGCTGGACAAACAGTCAAACAAACATTCCACGCATAGTTTAATCTCTGCTAAATCATTATCATGTGAGTAAATTCCTCAATCAGTGACTGTGCCCAGTTCCAGTGTCTTCTAAACTATTTAAGCAAACATTTTGGACTTCCTGTTCTATCGGGGCCTGGTGATTATTTCCTTCAGATGGCTGGGAAGATGTGGCCCTGTCCTCCTCACGTGATGCTCATCTGTTGGCAAGATTCCCACGCGCCCCCCTCCCGGGCGACAGGGCTGGTCCTTAGATTCGGCCCATCTGTATTTTTCATTAAATGACGAACTCGACGCTGCATGGGTTAGGATGTCTGGCCCACGGCGTCTGCGTCATTATCTTTGCCTCTGTGTCATTCTGTCTGCCTGTGTGTCATATCTGTCCGTCTCTCTGTCGTTCTGTTTGCCTCTGTGTCATTCTGTCTGCCTCCATGTTTTTTTGCCTTGTGTGTTTTTCTGTCTTCCTCTTGTGTTGTTGAGTCTGTCTCTATGTCCTCATGTCTCTTTGCTGTTGTGTCTGTGTGTCGTTCAGTTTGTCTCTGTATTGTTCAGTTTGTTTGTGTCCTTCCGTCTTTCTCTATGTCGTTCAGTTTGTCACTGTGTTGTTCAGTTTCTCAGTTTCAATCTGTCTCTGTGTCCTTCTGTTTGCCTCTGTTAAATTCTGTCTGTCTCTATGTCGTTCCTTCTTGTGTGCCTTTCTTTCTGCCTGTGTCATTCTGTCTGACTCTGTGTTGTTCAGTGTGTCTCTGTGCCCTTCTGTCTGTCTCTGTCTTGTTCAGTCTGTCTCTGTGCCAGTCTGTCTCTGTCTTGTTCAGTGTGTCTCTGTGCCCTTCTGTCTGTCTCTGTCTTGTTCAGTGTGTCTCTGTGCCCTTCTGTCTGTCTCTGTCTTGTTCAGTGTGTCTCTGTGCCCTTCTGTCTGTCTTTGTGTCATTCAGTATGCCTCTGTTTCATTCTGCCTGTGTAGGTGTGTGAGGCTCTTTTAAGGGTTTTTCACAGTTCCATTCATTTCCTTTTCATCATATCTTTATTGTGCTGCATCTCTTTCCTTGTCTTTGATTGTTCCTTTATACAACGTCGTTGTCGTCGTTGTTTTCTCAGTGTAGTTGGGAATCCTAAGTTGTGATGCATTATCTTTGACTGTGAATGTGGACCATTTAGTCCACCCACGTAATGAAGATGAGCTAGATGCATTGGCTGATAATGGGGTGATGATGAATGATGATGATGGCACTGATTATTGTTGTTGTTGATGATTATTGACTTTATTGTTGATTACTGCTGATAATGACCGTTGGTGATTGTGATGGTTGTTGTTAATTAATAATGGTTGTTGAAGACTGTTGTTGTCGATGATGATGATAAATGCAGTTGTTTTATTTACTGATGATGATGATGATGATATTATTGTTAATAATAATGGTTGTTGAAGACTGATGATTTTGACCAGTGTTGTTTTTTGTATTTATTGATGATGATGATGATGATAAGGATGATGATGATAAGGATGATGATGATGATGATAAGGATGATGATGATAAGGATGATGATGATGATAAGGATGCATTGGCTGATAGTGGGGGTGATGATGATTAGGATGACGATTATGAAGAGGAGAAGGTTGTAGTTGTGTTGATGATTATGGTGGTGGTGATTACCCTTTAGAATGTGTACAATAGCATTGATTGTATGCAATGAATGTGTAGTATCAGTAAAAAATGGTAATGCTGTTTAAGAACAAGGTTCTGTTTGTGGCTAGGGACTACAGTTTTGTGACCACATCTATTCAGTTGGTTCCTTAGTGTGATGTGCCTATCGTTTATTACCACCCGAGTTACGTACGCAAGGGGTCTCATCTGGGCTTCTTACACCCATGGGCGTAGCCAGGAAAAGCAGGAAAAGATTTTGGAGGGGTTTTAAGATTTCGGGGTTCCTTTGGAGATGTCACAAAAATTAAAGTTTTTTGGTATTTCGCATGTAAAAGCATGTAAAAAAATTTCGGAAACTTATTTGGGGGGTTTAAACCCGTAAAACCACCCCTAAATACGCCCATGCTTACACCTAGGGACACGTGAGCTGCTTTTCCCCGTTGCTGCATGCCGTGTACTTGGCACGTGAGCCATGAAATCGTGAAATCCTTTTGCACAGGAGGAGGTCGCCTTTGTCGCCCGCTTCCTTAGGTTCAGCGACTGGCCTCGTTTGATGTCGAGGAGAAGGCATCATATGCAGCAGACGCTTCCTGATTTCCCGAGGAAAATTTATAATAGCACGGCTAATCATTTTCCATGTGCGTAGTAGATAGGTAGGATGGAGGTGAGCGGAAATGGCAGGTAAGGGTGGCGATGAAGGACTCTGTGAGGGTCAGTGTCCGTTGATCAGTTATGAACATCGATTTTGTGAGGTTCTTGAAAGGGGATATACAAATTGGTGCTTACATATATGCATGCATGCATGCTTACATATATGTGTACATGCATACATGTAGGGCATGCATGCTTACATGGTTTACATATATACAGATTGGCACACTGATATTTAAGCTTACTGTGCATTGTTTTGCTATCTGCATATAATATTATTCATTTGTAATGACATTTAGCATCATATAGGCTTGTGCAGAGAGCAAAGATTGGCTCTGAGTAGATGTCTTGACATTTAGGGCGCTATATAAATGTTCATTTACATTACATTTAAAGAGTGTGGAACTATGGCCATCCAAATGGCTGGATTGGGTCAGATTGGATAGGGTCAGATTGGATTGGGTCATATTGAATTGGGTCATATCAAATTGGGTCAGTTGGATTGGGTCAGTTGGATTTGGTCAGATTGGATTGGGTCATAGCGGATTGGGTCATATCGAATTGGGTCATGTGGATTGGGTCAGATTGAATTGGGTCATACCAAATTGGGTCAGTTCAGTTGGTATTTGGTCAGTTGGATTGGGTCACATTGAATTGGGTCAGTTTGGATCGAATAGTTTAATGTTTGCTAGATTTCTGAGAGCAGTTCAAGAACTCTACACCTTACACCTGACTATATTTGTTAAATTGGTGGTTGATAACTTCTCTCTTGCATCACAAAACAACCACAATATTGTTAATTTTAAGTTTGAAATAATTAAGTTGCCCACCAGTCCATCTTGTATTCATTTAAGTCACTGACCAGATGTGCACTCTTCAGGGGGGGTGGGGGCGAGTTTAGGGGTAATAGACTTCTACCTGGGGAGTATGTACGGGGACTCTCAGCACGGTCTAGGTCCGACCAAGGCGCAGGCTTGGACGGCCACCTGTGAAAAGACTCTGAGGGGATGCAGCGTGCACTTGGCCCTGCGATGACATCGCACAGCGTTGACCTTTCTTTGTCTGTTGATTGAAGTCCTGGTGAGTATTTAGCCAATCAGTGGCCCCTGTGTCTGGTTTCTCTGCCTTGCGTAGTATTAGGCCATGCAGAGGCCTAACTGCTTGCTTCGTAGTCCCCGCGTCAGGAAGGCTCGATGCCCGGGCGGACGAGGCCACCAGATAATGAGCTAATTTAGATTTTTGACAGACAGCTTGTCAGTGTAACTGTTAAAACGCAGTTGAGATTGATTTGATCTCCGCCATTGCAGACTCTAAAAGCAATATTAAATAGTGGCAAAAGGATTGATCAGAGGTTCCCAGGTACAACCTGCTGAGGTTGACTCTTTTGATCACTTTCTCTCTGTCTGTCTCAGTTTCTGTTGGTATATATTTTTTTATATCTGTCTTTCTGTCTGTTGTTGTCTCTGTCACTGTCTCTCTGTATCTGTCTATCTCTCTCTCTGTCTGTCTGTCTCTGTCACTGCCTCTGTCTCTCTTTATCTGTCTGTCTATATCTCTCTCTCTGTGTCTCTGTCTGTCTGTCTCTGTGTCTGTGTGTCTCTCTCTCTTTCTCTCTGTCTCTGTCTCGCTCACTCTCAATCATAGGCCTGCTTGATCCTGAAGTAAAAACTAAACGATGCCACTGTCTGTCAGTCTTTCAGTCTGTCTGTCTCTGTCTGTCTTTCTCTCGCTCTGTCTCGCTCATTGGCTGGCTTGATCCTGAAGTAAAAACTAAACGATGTTTGAAAAAAGCACTGGTATGCATCTGTTGCTGTGGAGTAAGACGTGAAACATTCAGGGCAGAAAGCACAACAGTCTGATGCTAAACGAATTGTACACCAACTTCTGACTGTTTAGTCCAAATGTATTGAGGAATTTTAGAAATTGGATGCATTGAGTTTGCTGTACCTTGGAACCAGTACTTGGCAGTGAGTCTGGTTATAGTAAAAGGGTTTTGGGGGTTTCGAGGGTGTTGTGCCAATTTTTTGCTAGACTTGACTGCTCTGTAGGAAGAGAAGAATCATGTTGATTATAATGATGATGATGATGATGATGGTGGTGGTGGTGGTGGTGGTGATGATGACGACGACGATGATGATGATGAGGAGGAGGAGGAGGAAGAAGATTAAGATTTAGAATGGCATTTGACATTTTGGAATGGTGTAGAGTACAAGAAGAAGAGCTAGAATGGTGTTTAACATTTTGGAATGTGGAGGGTATAATGAAGTTGCTTAAAACTTTGCAACATTCTGTGTGGGGCGTGGTGGGCGATTGGTTAAAGCGCTTGGCTTGTAACATGGTGGGTACCGGTTTGAGAGGGTAACATTGAGCAAGTCACCGACAACTGCTGAGTGGCTCTGTTTCACATTTACTGAGTTTATATGCATAATTAAAGGGATTATAATAAATGTAATAATAATAATAATTATAATAATAATAATGATAATCAATAATGATAATAATTATACAATGATAAACAATAGTAAAAGGAAATAATAATAATAAAAAATGATAATAATGAGTTGACACTTCATACAATGATGGATGGATGGATGGATGGATGGATGGATGGATGGATGGATGGATGGATGGATGGATGGATGGATGGATGGATGGATGGATGGATGGATGGATGGATGGATGGATGGATGGATGGATGGATGGATGGATGGATGGATGGATGGATGGATGGATGGATGGATGGATGGATGGATGGATGGATGGATGGATGGATGGATGGATGGATGGATGGATGGATGGATGGATGGATGGATGGATGGATGGATGGATGGATGGATGGATGGATATAATAAATTAATTAGCGGCTGCTTTGTCATGCTTCGTGTGCATTTATAAATCAGCTCAAGTTAAATAACGATGAGTAAAACGCAGCTTTGCTTGCAAGCATTGTGTACATTAGGGTGTGTATTTGTACATTTATGTGGCCGAAGTGATTATGACTAGTTATAATATGTGTATCGGTTGTTAAAATATGTGCACAGCTGGTCTGACATAGGCATCCTCCCTCCTTCATAGTTCTAGGACCGGGCCAATGAACATAGGGAGGGAGGAACGAAGGAGGCACATGTGTGTGATAAAATGAGAGTGTTTCGAATTGTTGGAAATGGCAGTAATCGTGTTAATGGGCGATGATCTCTGAAAGTCCCGTCCCCTCTCCTCTCCGCTCCCCTCGGCTTCCCTCTCCCCTGCCTCTCCCACCCGCGCGGCCTCTGATGAGGGCAGGAAGGTAATATGGCATTCAAACTATTTCCATGTCACGGGAGGAGCTCGCTGCCAAAACACCGCCAGACTCAACGTTTGTCCTCTACCGATATATGTGGTGCCCTTCTCTGTCATGCATGTCTTCCCTTGTCTGTTTCTCTTCCTGTGTGTGACTGTATCTGTGTTTGTGTGTGTATGCGTAAGCTACTGTGTGTGTCTGTCTGTGTGTGCGCGTTTGTGTCTGTCACTATCTGGTGTGGGTCTGTGTGTGACTTTGTCTCGGGTTATTTGTCTGTTTCTCTGTATGTCTTTCTCTGTCTCTCTTTGTCTTTCTCAATGTCACTCTGTGTGTCTCTTTTCTTCTCTATCTGTCGCTGTCTATCTGTTCTCTCTGTATGTCTGTGTCTGTGTCTGTCTCTCTGTCTGCGTGTCTGTCTCTGTCTGTATGTCTCTCTCTATCTCTGTATCTCCATTTCTCTCTCCCTCCTCCGCAACCTCTCCCGGCCTACAAAACAAGTGACGAATATGGCCTGGTAGACAACAACCCGAGGGCTATTAGACATACAAAACCCGAACTGGAGCATTTTCAGCCTGATGGAGGAGGTTCAATTACAAAGCCTGGAGACGATGTTTAGGATGTTCTACTGACCGCAGATGACTCGCCAGAATTCTTATTTCAACCACGGCAGAAGACTCTTGTCATGACTTTTTCCCGATGCCTTGATCTTTAAAATCTTTGTGCTTCATATACAATTAGCAATTTGTTGCTGAATCATACTACCTAGTAAAATTACTACGTATGACATTATTGTCGCCGCCCCCTCCGCTCTGCAGAGAAGGGGTGCTCTTAGTCCCATTTGCACGAACTGCAACTATGCAGAATCGCGCCTTTTCCGTGGTGGGCCCAGTGGTCTGGAATGGGCTCCCCAGGAGACTACGCCTGCTCCCTGGTCTGTCATGACTTTTTTCCCGATGCCTTGATCTTTAAAACCTTTGTGCTTCACATACAATTAGCAATTTGTTGCTGAATCGTACTACCTAGTAAAATTACTATGTGTGACATTATTGAGTTTGGTTTCTGCATTTCACTAGCACCAACCCTGTCAAAGGCATTATTCATGCTTTGAAACAGTGTGACTCTGCCTCATCTCTCTCGTCTCTCTGGCAACCGGACTTTAATCTCTGGACAACCCATCTGGTACGACGCAGTGCTGCTGAATAAGCTGGTGCCCTGTGCAGCTGAGCTGTGCTTAGCTTTAGAGTAGAGCTTTAGACATTTGAAGTTTACGATTATGATGGCTTTTGAGAGTATTCTTAAACAGCTATCTTAATGTCGTTGTACTTGCATTGTATGTGCATCAGTGTAATTGAATTGGGTGGCCAGAAACTCCCTCTGAAAATCCAGACAGTTTTGGTGAACACAGCTAACTGTACATGTTCAGCGACTTCTGTTAAGTAACACTGCTTCATGTTGCTGTATCTCAAGGTAATTAAGATGTTCTCTGTAATCTGTTTATAACTGTTCCAATACTGAATAGATACATGACCTTATTAACACAGTGACTCTGATGAAGCTTTATGGTATAGCAATCTTTTACAGCTCAGCTTTTCTGTACTGGGTTTCTTCAGTGTATCCCAGATATGTTGAATCTGTGTTAACTTATTTTAAATCTCAACTTACCTGCTTCGGTGTGGCTCTTTGTTTTGAAGAACTTACCCTCCGCAAGGGCGTTTGAGAGGTAATCTGATGGTTCCTTGGGGTGCTCGATAGTGTAGTGGTTAGAATGCTGAACTGTCATTCAAGAGGTCAGGGATTCAAATTCCCACCGGGGCAGACATTTGGCTTGATATTTCTGCTCCATCTGCACCCTAGCCTACTCAATTAGTACACTGACCGTACACTGTCTGTGAAATGAGACGGCAAGGAAGAGGATTGGCCACCTGCTCTGATATGCTGAGGCTAAGGAAATGAAGTCGCTAACACTGCATGTCCATGGCTGCCTTAGGGGGGCTGGGGTCCCTTAAGGGACTGATCTTCTTCTGTAGTTTCTTATGCTATGGGACCCTGACAGTTGCATATGCTAGAAGAAGTGAACATCAATAGTTTGTGGTACTGATTTGTTCAGTCTTAAAACAGCACCTGTGAATAAACTGTTAGGCATTGGTGCATGATCAATTGATATAAAGCTTGTGCTACTATGAGGTCGATGTAAATGTTTATTATTAGATTTATAATTGGACAAAACTGTTTGGCCGTGCAGTGCAGTGATCTGGTACCAGCCACGCTGGTGTCAAAGTCTGGCCACAGCGTTAGCTGTTGTGGATTGACATGTCAGAAGTGCAGCAGTTGTGAATGGTTGTATCACACAGACCTGTGTATCATCTGAAAGATATATTCACCCAGGGATCATTCAGGATGCCCTGTTACCGTGCCTTACCTAATGCGGGTGTGTTAATTGTCAATGGCTGGCTACAGATCAGGTAGATGTGATTTTACATCTTGATTGATGCCTCTGATTGGCCGAGGTTCTGGTGTTGGAAGGGCGGCGAGAGGGGCAAGAATCGATATACGCCGGCTTAAAAGGGTTTGGGTTCTAGTCTTGACCTGATTTATTACCGTTGAGGATTTTTATCTGGCCCAGGCCAGACACTGGATACCGGATTATCGGATACGGTTTCCACAGAGTCGGGTTCCGTGGTAACCTCTGCGGATCACAGGTGATCCACGTGTCGGGCACTGGACCAGACTCTCAGGAACCGGTGACATCTGCAGTGAGCAAATTGTGGAGTGGTACTACCAGGCGGTGAGACAAATGGTTGGCTAGCTGCATGGTGGTACCACCAGATATGGTTTCAGCACATTTCCATTCTTGGTGATTGAAGTGCTGGTGAATTATTGAAACGCTTCTTCCAAACACCAATGGAAGTTGGAATAAAGTCCCATCTGATATGATGTAATCGCAGTGTAATCTGATCTAATAGCTTCTATATTACCATCATGGTAGCAATCTTCGTTTATTGTTTCAAACTGACACACCACAGTATGATTACAATTCATAGTATGATGATCACAAGTTATTACAGGAGTCGAATTTAACTGTGTGGCAGCTATGCAAGGCGCCCATCACGTCCTACTGCTAATTTTACCAGCACCATCTGCATTACCAGTGAAGGGTCTATCAATTGATGCATTGTGACGGTGGTTCTGTTGGGGTAATTAAATTAGAAATTGAATTAAATTAATTAAGTTTTGTATGTTGGACCAGTGAAGTTTTCATTGTGTAATTATTGTTAAAAGAATTTTTAAATGTTTGGTTTTCTTTTGCAGCCAAGCTGCCGGAGTATCCAATTCCGGAGAGGTTACCATTTGGCTATCCTCTAATTCCGCCATATCCATACTCGAATGGACCCACACTAGTCAGCAGTCCGGTAAGTACGATTGACACGCATCTAACCTTTAAAGTTTCTGCTAATCCCTTGTGATGTTTGCTTTCAGTTTTTCTTGATATGTGTTTGCCATCTTGTGAGGACTGCTATGGCTAAAGCACGAGCCTTTACCTTCATCGGCCCACACTATGGAACCAGCTCCCTCCTTCGACACGTTCCTCCTTATTAACTGGTGGGCCAAGTGCCTCTTTTCGTTGTCTCAGGACCTCTTTCTTTTCTCTGGGTCTCTCGCACTGGGAGCACCTCTGATTGATGTGCACGGCGAGATGTGCTATATAAATTTATAGATACAATACAGTACAATACAATCTTGTTTGTTCGCATGACTTTTTGATGTGTATGTATGTATGTATGCATCTATGTATGTATGTATGTATGTATGAATGATGTACATGTGTGTATGAGAACATATTAAGTAATTCACAAGGTGCTGTACCTATGACTATCTAACAGGTGTAACAACCTGAAACGCATCCCACAGATTTGGAAACTGATGAAAGAGGAATAAGTCGTGAGGTAGTCTAGGGAAATTACTGTAAGATGCCAAGAAATCAGGGATTTTGATTACCAAAACAGAAATGTTATCAGATCTTAAATCAAATCAAATCTCCACAGTTCTGACTGTGTTGAGAGACGTACTGTCGGTGAACGATTTTCTTGTTGTGGTGCAAGGTTTCTGAATATTGAAAGTTGCATCAACGGTGCTAACTTCTTATCTCAATGACAACTGCCGCTGCTTGTTTTTACAGTGGAGATATCCATATTATGTTTTCTTCTGGGAGTTTTTTGTTGTGCTATCTCTAAAGCCTTGTCGCTCAGGATGTCACTTGGAACTGGCAAAGCTCTCTTTGATGTGTGTGATGTTACAGGTTGAGTTTCTGTTATTCCTGAAACTTTGTCTGGATTTTGCCTCATTTTCTGGATGTTTTTCATCTTCAAAGTGACCGAAGATTTAAACATTTCTCTGGCTAGCCGTCAATCTGACAGTTTTTATTTTCTGTGATAGACGTTGATGTCGTATAAAATCCCAAAACATTTCATCAGCCTTGCTGGCTGTTGGGGTCGGTAACAGGTCCGATAGTCCATAGATTCGATAGTCCATAGATTCGATAGTCCATAGATTCGATAGTCCATAGATTCGATAGTCCGAAGATTCGAAGTAGCTTGACGGATTAATATAGTTCTTGCAAAAGTAGAAGTTGGATTAATTAATAGAATTCTGACTTAAATAGAAGTTGCATTTATGATAATAATCCCTGCTTCAATGAAAGTTGGAATGATGAAAAGATATCGCAGTGTAAGTAGAAGTTGGATTCATGCAAGGATTTTATGTTGGATTATTGTCGGACTACAGAATGATTCATCGGACTATGGAACCTTCGGACTATCGAACCTTCGGACTATCGAACCTTCGGAGTATCGATGCGTAACCATTTGGGTCAGCTTTGCAGTTGATTGCAGTTTTCACAGTTGACCATGTGTGGACCAGTGGTCCAGTCCAATTGACCATTTAGAGTTGAGGTTCAGTAGTTATGGTAGAGTTATGGATTGAGTTATACATTATGTGTCATCCATGGAGACTTTGGACAAAGTTATAGATCGAGTCGTGGGTAGAGTCATAGAGTTAGCGAGGAGTCTTAAATAGAATCATGGTTTGAGTCATGGACGTAGTCATCTATGACTTCATCAATTAAGTCACAGGTGGAGTAACAGAAGCAGTACGAGTCATTCTGTCAGACAGCATACTGGTTAGTGTGCTGGACTGTCAGTCACCCGGGGGTTCAAATCTCCACCAGGGCAGACATTTGGTTAGAGATTTCTGCTCTATGTGCACCCTACCAACTCAGCTATAATGAGATACTGGCTATGCTGTCAGTGGGATATGAGATGGTGAGGAATAAACCGCTATCCACCCTCGTATGCCAAGGCTATAAAAATGAAGTCGCTGACACTTCATACCCTTGGCTGCCTGAAACCAGCAGCGACCTCAAGTTGACAGTTTTGTGCTATAGGCAAGGACAGAAATGCCGCCCCTTTTCTTCCTATACTCTGCTCTAGATGCTTTCTTGTTAGCCTTGCCCATGATGGGTGTCAACTATAAAATGTAAATTATAAAACTATGAGTAAGTGAAACACTCATATTTCCATTTAATTTCTTATGATATGGGCATCATAAAATCTATACGAAGTACGAAGAAAACATTTCTTTTATTTCTTTTTTTGCCAGAATTTGTCACCCCTTGAAAAATACTGCCCTAGGCGGCCACTTATATCGCCTACACCGAAAGCGGGCACTGCCCGAGTCAGGCTAGCTTAAGGGACTGCTCTTCTTAGTACAAGTTCAGGTAGGAGTAGCAGGTAGTGACATCCTTGGGAGTCGTGGGAGTGAAATAGGTATGACGTGCTTCCTGGCATCCTTCCGGCATGCTCCGATTTGTCGTCCTCGTGCCATCCAGAGCCTTTCCGTTCGTCACAGCTGAGCTTTATTAGCACAGAATCACAATTTGGTGAGATGGCGACGGAAAACAGCAGCCTGGCTTTTCTTTGATGCTGCTGCTGCATTGAGTTCTGCAGCTGCTGCAGCTCCGGCCGCTGCTGCTGCTACTGCTGCTGGCCGCGTCCTATTTTTCTTTCTTTAGCTCTATTTGTAGAGCACTCGAGTCTGTCCTAGCTCCCAATTGGGTGAGATAAATTGTGGTGTCCCAGGGATCTAAGAAATGCCGAATCCTGTCACATTCGTCTTGCAATCCTAAAAATATTCGCCAGCCATCGTTGCCTGTCGTGCACTGATGAGTTTGAAATATGCGTCTGCTGCTGGCGCTGTGTGTCGTCTGTACTGTGGTTGGTGTTAATATTTGCCTTTCATGGTAGTACCGGAGAATTCTTTACGGAATAATTGCTTACTATGATGATGGAGTAGTTAAACCTGCTAAGGATATGCAACATGCTGGAGACGTACCTTGATTGTGGTTCATTAAGTTACAGTGCTGGCTGGATCCGTAGGGTCTCTTGACTAAGCGTAGATGATAGATCCTAGAGTAGCATTAATTAATTAATTAATTAATTCCATTCATTCATTCATTCATTCATTCATTCATTCATTCATTCAGGTTCATCCATCCATCCATCCATCCATCCATCCATCCATCCATCCATCCATCCATCCATCCATCCATCCATCCATCCATCCATTGTATTGTGTGGTTGATTCATTCATTCATTGAAAACATTTTTATAGCACCCTTTGTAGGTACATCTATATCTACTTGCAAGGTAACAGTTTTCAGGTGCTGATAGAAGGTGCATGTTGCTTCCCTGGCTGGTAGAAGATACAGATCTGAAGAAGACTATTAGCCTACCAGTAGGTGGCCCATCTCCTGGATAAGGTTAATGGTGCACTGTCAGTGTGCAAACTGCTTGCAGGCAGGATAACCTGGGTCATGGACGATTATTCAACCCCTTGAAACAGAGTGACAGATATCTTTCTTTCATCTTTCCCTTCGTTGTTGTCTAAATATATATATTTATTATATGTGGACATCCACATTGGGTGTTATACACTTTAAATATTCCGGCTTGCTGCTTGGCAGTGCAAAGAAAGGAGCTTACTAATTGGTGTATATACTTGATTTGCTTTGATTAGTGTTACCTGGTGTCTATTTGAATTCATTATGCAGTTTGCAATCTTTTATAAGCCAGATGTTCTCTCACAGTAACAGAATGCCTACCAAATTTGCATACCCATAAGGTTATATTTAAGTGCTCAGAAAGTCTGAGGGTTGCAGTGTATTGCAAGGCTAATGTTTGAAGCAACAGTCATTTAAATAAATAGAAGGAAGAACAGTGAGGTTGGATGAGGCGAGGTAAGATGAGATAAGGCTAGAAGAAGTGAGGTAAGTTGATCCTGAGTGGCCGAGTGGGTTGGTAGCCTGCTCGTCACGCTGGCGCCCCGGGTTCGCTTCCCGGTCGGGTCGGTTTATCAGAGATTAATTTCTCGGATCTTTACTGCGGGTGGCTCGGTCGCATTATAAACGTGGAGTACTATACAGCACACAATACAACACATCACAATACAACTGGGGCGCGGTGGTTTAGGGGTATGTTCGGTGCCTTGCAGCTGGAGGGTTGCGGGTTCGAATCCACCTCAAAGTCGCCGTAGGGACCCTGGGCAAGTCCTTCACTCGCAATTGCTCATGCGCTTCGGCGTGAAACTCCGATTCAGCGTTCGCGCAGTAGTCGGGAGCGCCTCTGAATGGGAAATCTGGTAGGGGCGCTATAACAAGTGTTCAAATACAATACAATACAATACAATACAATTTATGAAGCACAACTTAAGAATAAACTCATCAGTGGTGCTCAGTGGTGAGATGAGGTGAGGCTATGAGGTGAGGTGCTGTGAAGTAAGATTAGGTGAGAAGAGGGACGGTAAGAAGAGTTTAGATGAGCTGAAGTGAGTTGAGCTGAGGCAAGAAGAGGTAACGTGATATGAAGTGGGTTGAGGTAAAATTAGGTGAGATATAGCATGTTAAGGTGAGGTATTGACAAATTTTTTTAAAGATAATTTAGTGTATTGTATTGTATTGAGACATTTATAAAGCACTCTAGGAGGGTGAACTATTCAGAGGCTCTCCCAGGGCTCAAGTCGTCGAGAGAAAACATAGGTTTTGAGGAAAGCAAAGGAGGAGGAGTTGTTACCAGTAAGAATTTCAGAGCACGTATACTATAGATGGAGACAGAGCATTCCAAAGAGAGGGACCAATTGACGTAAAGGACCAGGACTGAGCCAAAGCTGTTCTAGTATAAGGAAGTAGAAGATCAATCTGTTTGAAGAGCGGAGTGCTTGATGTGGGGCAAGTTACAGGCTGTTGTTGATGATGGGTTGGGTCCAATTAGAGTCATTGTGAGGATAGTTGTTGAAATGTTGTCTCTTGTAAGTTATACACTGTTTATTTGACCACAAGGACGGGTAACAGCCTGTTTACAGAAGTTCAGGGACATCCTGTTGGTTCACAGACCATACCATACCTAAATGCATGCCCCCGCTACCTATCGGGTAACACGATAGCCACTGTTACTAGATGTTTTTTCTATCATGGGATCCCGTTAGCAATACAGGATGACTCTAAGAGGTCAGACGCATGGGTCAACCGTTAAATTCTAACTAGCTGCGAACCACATTGGCAGTCAGCGTGTCATTTAGTCATGCTGCCGCCGCCGTGATTGGTCACATTGCCTTTAGGCCTGCGTGTGTGGGCAGTTATTAACTAATTACAGAGTGGTATAGAATTGCCGCCAGCTGTTTTGATCGAGTTCCGCTCTGGGGTTGGACTCTCTTTTCGCCAGAGCAGGTACCTGCGCGGCTTGCGAATCTCCGGTGAAAAACACGGTGGATCATCATAGGCCGCAGCATCCTTCAGCGGCCTGTTATGCCAGCTGTTATTTCCGATCTGTTACTTGAGTTGGCCCAGCCTCTGAAGCCCTGGAGCATCTCGTGGCTATCGGGCATCAATGCCTTACAACGGAAGGAGGAACTCAAAGCACTAGTTTTCTTTGTGAAACAACCGTCCTGGAGGAAGAAACAAGAGACAGTAAGACCGACAGAGACAGACAGACAGACAAACAGACTTTCCATCTCACCGTCGTGATCTCCCTATGTCTCTCTCTTTTTATCTCTCTCTTTGTCTCTCTACCTCTATCTGTGCCTGAGAGACAAAGATAGAGAGAGGTAGAGAGACAGACAGACAGACAAACAGGGACAGACAGAAAGACAGACAGACCGATTTCATCTCGCCGTCATGCTCTCCGTATGTCTCTCTTTATCTCTCTCTTTGTATCTCTACCTCTCTCCATCTCTGTCTGAGAGACAAAGATAGAGAGAGGTAAAGAGACAGACAGACAATTAGGACAAACAGACAGACAGACAGACTTTCCATCTCACCGTCATGCTCTCCCTATGTCTCTCTCTACCTCTCTCCCTCTCTGTCTGAGAGACAAAGATATAGACAGGTAGACAGACAGACAGAAAGATACATAGAGACAAAGGGAGAGCAAGGGGGCGAGATAGACAAAGGATCCGAATAGCATTTGGAAATATTAATGAGAGCAAACGGTTTTTTCAGCCCTTGTTTCAGTGGCTCGGCGGCGGCGCCGACCGCGGCCAGACCCAGATAATATGCTACGTGCACTGGTTGAAGATGGGAAATAATCGAGGGATACAAGGAAATAATCGCGGCCTTCGAAGTATATTCTCTGCCTGCGCCGCCGCCGCTGCTTGACTGATGACGTACTTCAGATGCTTTGTGTGCCCTGCTCTGTCGCTGCAACCGATGATGATGATGCGGGAGGATAATTGATGCGATTTACCTGTCCTATTAGAGATTGGCCGAGCAATGAGTGCAACGTCTTTGTGGTATCGTTAGGAGGGAACTGAAAGACCCCGTGTGCTTGTATTGTGTAATAATTCCTTGGTGGCGGTTGAGGAAGGAGGCAGACTGGAGTGGACCGTAATGATAGGCTTTAATCTTCTTGTCCTGTCCAGGTGAATGGAGCCGATGAAGCGCTTAAGATAAAATATTCATATTTTTGTTTTGAAACGTTTTGTACGGTCCTGTTTGTATTGTTCTTTCCTTGTCCTGTTTGTGCAGCTGTTATTAGAAGTGCAGGTCCGACCAGAATTCAGTTCTTGTGAACAGGAAGGCCATACAAAGCGAGGAGAGAATAGACTGTGAACATGTTGCAACAGATACTATAGACAAATTCCTGTCAAATTTAATGATATTTTATTTAAGTAATGTTTCCAGTTGAATAGGGTTTAATTTGATGTTTGCATTGGAGGGATGACAGGCTGAATTGAATGGTGATGTTTTATTGAGCAGTTTGGGCAAATTTGAGGCTAATCTTTAGTCATCTTTAACACTTTAATGTAGTGACTTGGAAACCAATGCAGCTCGTTGTTAAAGTGTTAAGTGACTGTAATTGTATTTGGTAATTTGTAGTTGTTAATTTGTAAATGGTAATATGTAATATGTAAACAGTGATTCTTATACATAATTGAATAATCACTGCTCGTAATAGTAGTTGTGATTTATTACTTGTAATCGGTAATTGGTTACTTGGTATTGCTATCAGTAAATGGTATTGGTAACCAGTAATTATATCTATATATTCGTTTATTGAAACCTTACAAACTGCATTAAGTGACAATAGAGATAATAAAAAATCCGCAGTAAGATTTTAGTCGGGGTCCCACCTTCATCCCTTCATTGCTTGAAGACTTTCTTATTTCCTCGGGCTTTCACTCTGAGAGCGCCTCTGAATAGCTAGTACTGTAAGAGGCGCTTTACAAATTCTCAGATACGATACGATACGATACGATAATAGAGGTAATAACAGTGTCGAGAAGTTAACATAAAATTGAGATATTTGTAATTGATAATTGTAATTGTAAACTTGTGATTGTAGGCTTGTAAGTAAGTAAGTAAGTATGGTCTTTATTACGCCATTTGCAAACGCACAATGGGACAACAGTTATGCAATGATAATTGTAAAACATCGAAGTAATAATATTGATAATAATAATGCGTAACAAGCTAAATGCAGGTGGAAGATATAAGGTGACAAAAACGAGCGGCAGCCCAGTCAAGGCACCCATCCTCATCAAGGCGCCCATCCTCATAGATCTACAATCACTAACTTGTAGTTAGTGATTGTAGATCTAATGATTGTAGCTGGTAATTGTAGCTGGCCTTGGTACATAGAAATTCTCATCAGATGCTTAAACATTCTATTGCTATTGCTATGACCAAAGTCTTTTCCTTCAGACCCATATTCCTTTTATAGGTTCTTATTTACTGCCCTTCTGTATATGTCTACAGATTAATTTGTTTATGCTCTAAGTTAATTCCGCCTGACTGACGTGTTTGGTTTACGGTTTACGCTTATATTGATGCGTGGGTTGAGCGCCGATGATATTGTCGTCTGATTGATTGGCGACGGGCGATGATTATGTGTCAATGAGCTTGTCATGTCGCTAGCCAAGATGTAATTGCAACCACTTCAGTGCGACATTCATTGATTTGTCAGGCTTTATTAATAACGCATGGCGCTTGCCGACGACGCGCCGGAGTTAGACATCCTGTGGGAGCTCTTGGTTGAGTACCGAGCCAAATGATTTACGGTATCGAATTCTTTGTCCGGCTAAGACCCTTTGTTGTATGCGCCTCCTTTCTGTTCGGTGCACGGCTGCGACACCGTTTACGCCTTTGACGTGGCCATGAGAAGAAAACCATGTCGGTGTCAGTGTTGCCGGCGACTTAGTTTTGTCAGGCAAACGCCGCCGATTTGTTGTAGATGAATAACTGTAATGGTGGCGGCTGCATGCGCTTGGAAATGTGCGTGGATCGCTCTTTAGCACGTCTGCATTTGAAATTGGCGATCACATTTCGCTATGGTGTCTGTCGTGTGGGTTTTGGATGGTATTTCATTACAGTGTCTGTTCTACATCGTTGGGATAGCATACTGTTACAATGGCTGGACTGTGCTGTTTTTTGGGGGAAAATATTTCCCTACAGTAGCTTGTGTTTTCTTATGTGGATAGCATTTTATTATGCTAGCTGTCTTTTTGTTGTTTGGAAATCATATTACAGCAATGTATCACCTTTCTTCTTCGATATTATGTCACTGTTTTTACTGTCCTTTCTTGTGTAGCTGTCTTTGAAATTGTCTTACTGACAATAGGAGGGTGAGTATGGATTAAGCAACACCACACTGTGTAGCACCAACACTTTGCCTTCAAGTCCTTATACCACACCACACCGTTTGAACACCCTTATTCCACCGTGCTTAAATCCCCTCCCAGTGGTGATTACCCCTCCCAATCTGGAGTGGGAGAACAAACCCCCACTCTGGCCGATTGTATTAATTTTCATATTGTAGGCCGCTATATTGTCGGAAATCAACAGCCCCCACAGTTTATGTCCATAACGTTAACCCCCACTTCTGGCAACCGTGGGAGATCGCTCTCCCACCCTCCCCTCATTGGTAGACGTTACTGTCCCCTCCCTACTTGAAACACACTTCTTGTGGCCCTGATCACTGTTATCTCATTTCTGGGTGGTGTGTTGTTGGAGCGGCATTTCTGTAGTTTTTTTATTGCATCTTTGGGGTTTTAATATCACGTAATTGTAACCCGAACATTTACATAGGGCCGCTAAGAAATCAGCAGCGTTCTCGACCTGCGTCAGTGCCTGCGTCAGTGAACAAGAAAGTCTTAAGGCGTCTCCGGAACTGGGAAGGTGAGAGGGCTAGTAACTCAATACAAGGCAAAGAGACTGGGGAAGACAGTGTTCACTGTTCAATGCAACTGAGCATGTAACTATGTCAAAACACTGCTGTGAATCAGCAGATGCATTGTAGTATAATGTAAGCGTATATATATATATATACACACACATATATGACCCTATTATAATATATATATATATATATACACACATTTGAACCTATATATATATATATACACACACACACATATATGCATAGCATAACTCAAGGGAATAGACTCCTGAGCACACATAATTGATCTGCATAAATACTGATTGCCTGGGTCAAACTGCAATCGTCTTGCTGACATTGCCCTGTGGCATGAAGATCTGAATTGCATGATGTCACTCCACTCATTCTCACCTGCCAAGAAAAGAATAAGTCA
>JACEVL010000233.1:265000-342500 GCA_020284085.1 Aporrectodea caliginosa | reverse complement strand
ATAATGCATGCATATTTATAACTTCAGATATGCATTAATATATTTGAAGCTATAAATACTTGAATAAATATGTCTGTATTATGTATATAGGATTATGCCTAAATATAGTCTATACAAAATATGTATGCGATGCCATGGTATACAACAGCAAATATGTGATGTGGTATTAGCAGGGTATTTGATATGTAGTGGGCAGTTGTAGTCTGGGATCCAAAGCAGCTGTTCAATAGAGCACACTTACTGGGTTGATTAAACTTTATTTATTTCCCAGCCGGACCGCATAGCTGGCTGGCTGGCTGGCGGACGGGCCTCTGATCCCTGCTCTGCCCTTGTTTGGGCTCTAACACTTATGATATATGATTGTACGAGGGTGTGGCCTGGTTCCCTGCGTAGCTGTGGCTCTCTGCTCTTGACCTTGTCATGAAGGGTCACCGCGATAGAGTATTAGATCGAGAGAGACGTGTACCGGGTTTCTGAGTCAATGTCTGAACATTTGTGGTCCTTCATGTTCTTAATAAACATTGGCCACTACTTCTCACTCACCAGGGCAGTATCTTCTCATCCTAAGAAGGCAGGGTCACTTGGAGGGTTGATTCACTCCCACTTGTCCCTCTTTACTACTTTCCCAGGCTTTGTTGGATCTGGAAAATATATATGTGTTTGTGCAGTTTTTGATTGTCTGACTATATACTTACTTACTTACTTACTTACTTTTACTTACTTATTTGTACTCATTATTATTAATGAGTTGTAAGGCAATAATTAAATTAATATGCATTTAATAATTTGTTGTTCTCCATTATCTCTATGTGTTATGGTTTATTAATTTACGTTAAATATATTCCCAAGCTTTTGTAGTACTTTTCCTGTATTAATTAAATAATTGTAACGATAAATATATCACATATTTTAAGTGCCATGTGTATTTGTTACATGCATATAGAGGGGAGCTTGACATTATATGACCGAGGCAATGAATATCATTTATTCGTATCCATCGCCGCCAAATGACTGTCATCAGAAATTGATGATGATGATGATGATGATGTATTTGTTTTTTAATTCATCCATGAGTCCATCTGTATTGTAAATTTCTGTTCAATAGATCTGTGATGTCTTTGTTGTGCTCCTGTTCACTGTAGCATACTTCAGCAGCAAATGATATTGATGCATATTATATTCATTAACGACTGGTCAGAATATCTGAATTGGTTAGCGAGATGAAAGATGTGAGTAAGTAATTTAGTAAATAAGTAAGTAAGTTTGTATACACTTGATATAATACTTTTTAAGTACCTAACAAAACCAGAGAATCAGACTGTCATTGATTAGCGAGATGAAAGAGGTGAGTGAGTAAGTAAGTATGTAAACACTTGATATTGTGTTTTTGAGCACCTAACAACAATTCTGAAGATGAAACGTATTTGGCTGTATGAAGACATCTATTTACTAAATGTTCTTGCTGTCTATTTATATAGCAAGTAAGTGATTTATTTGCCACATTCATTAAATTAAGTATCTATTGAAACTAATAATTATGAGGTTACTAATTGTTATTAATAATTTAATTTGAAGGTAACAGTAGTTTAAGGTGGTACATGAAAGTCTAGTGGCTATAGCATGCTGACCATCAGTTGAGCAGTTGGGTTCAAATCTCTGCCAGGGCAGAATTTTTGGGGATTTCAACCCCATGTGCGACCCTAGATAATTCAGCTGTAATGAACACATTAACAGTACACTGTCGATGAGAAGATTAGGCGGCAAGGGAGAGGGTTAGCCACCCACCCGCCTTCATATGCTGAGGCTGAGAAAATGAAGTCGCTAACACTTCATACGCATGGCTGCCTTTCTTAAAGGACTGTGCTCTTCTTGTTCTTCAAACAGCAGTTACTGATTGTTATCGCTGTTATAGTATGAAGCTAGTAGCAGTTACCTTTGTTACTGTTGCAGTTTGATGCTAATAGCAATATTAGTTCTTACGTAATTCGCAGTCGCCAGGAACAAATGCTAATTTGATTACACCATCATCATCATCGTCGTCGTTGTTGCGAGGGGAGGGGGGGTCGTTGGGTGGGGTATTTGCTTTGTTACGGAATGAGGGTAGAGCCAACAGCAGGGGCATGGCTGCGGTGCGCATCATAAGAGGAGGCTGGTGGCTTTGATCCGAAGAAGAAGAGGAGGCGGAAGATGAAGGGTGGTCGTCTTGACTTGTCCCTATTTGCTGCCGGCAGCAGCGCAGTCCACGGCTTCTGGGATTTACGCAAATTGGCTCAATTAGACCTGTTAATCTATTGATTGAGCCACCGCCAGCAGCACCAGCAGAAGCAGAGAGAGGCAGAGGCAGAGACGGCGGTGGCAGCGGTGCCCGGTGAAGTTGCGTCGGCCGCCGCCGGAGAGGAGATGGAGAGGAGACGGTAGGAGACGGACGGTAGGAGAGACGGTGGGAGAGAGACGGTGGGAGTGCCAGTCAGTCAAATAAGGACTCCTATAATGGGTCTTTATCAGTCCGTCCCTCTATCCACCAGCCACTGTCTACGTCTGTCTCTATCTCTGTGTCTCTGTCTCTCCATCTCTTCCTCTCTGTCTGTCTGTCTCTGTCTGCCTCTGTCTCTATCTCTGTCTGTCTGTCTTTCTCTTAGAACTGTGTTCTGGTTGTCTATGTCTGTTTCTCTAACTGTCTGAACATTTCCCATTTTCTCTTTCTATATTTTCTGTCTGTCTATCTGCCCTGACTGCCTGTTTGTCTCTCTGCCTGTCTGTCTATATGCCTGTCTGTCTATCTGCCTGTTTGTCTATGTCCCTGCTTGTCTGTCTGTCTATCTCTTGTGCCCTTGTATTCTCTGTCTTGGTGTGTCTCTGGTTCTCAGTGTGAGTCAGATTGTCTGGGTGTCTCTGTCTGTCTCTTTCCTTGTCTCTGTCCTTTTTGTATATTATTTTCAGTTTTCTGTGAATTTAGGGCATTTTGTGTGCCTGCCTGTTTCTCTGGCTGTCTGTCTCACTCTGTTTCAGAGATGGGTAACTAATCGATTAGATGCTAATCGATTAGCTAATCGATTAGACAAACAGCTAATTCTAATTCTAATCGATTAGCTGTCATCTGATGCTAATTCTAATTCTAATCGATTAGCAATTTTCAGCTAATTCTAATCGAAAATCGATTAGCTGATCGATTAGATGTGTGAAAATTAATCTGAGAACGCATTCATTAAGAATGAGTTTATTAATATTGAGTTTTCAAGAATTCCTTGCTTACTTATTTATCTGAAGGCTGTTTCAAACCTGCAATTATTAAAATAAATTTATAAATAAATTTGTAACGCGCGCAAGGTCACACCGAAATGTGAATCTGAGGCAATGATCTGTTCTTGGTTATCTGTCCATTCTGCTAATGCAACACTGAAAGATTTCCATGTCTTTATGTTCTTCATCTACAGCATCACTGTGTTCCAGCAACCTCGGCTGCCATATTTAGTTTTCTGGCTACATCGTAAACGCTAGGCGCTGTAGGCTAAGTGATGCACTGATTCAAGAGATGCTAATTGCAAAGTGCAACAGTGAACTTATGCAGTAGCAATGTCAATAATTGCAGCATGTATTGACCGATGTGGTGTTGCTTGCTGGCTTTTGGACTGTTCTCACACAGCAGTTGTGCAGCTTTAGATATTGTAATAGGCTACAGCTTTAGGCATTGTACGTAATAGGCTACAGCTTTAAGCATTGTAATAGCCTAAAGCTTTAGGTATTGTAATAGGCTACAACAACTTGCTGTATTAACTTGCCGTGCCCTGATTACAATTTGACAAAGTCATGAAGCAAATATATGTATCGAACTCTCGATTATCGAAATCTAATTCTAATTGCTAATCGATTAGCTGCTGCTCAGTCTAATTCTAATTGATTAGCTAAAACATTTAGCTAATTCTAATTCTAATCGATTAGCAAATTTCAGGAGCTAATTCTAATTCTAATCGATTAGCAGTTCTAGCTAATCGTACCCATCTCTGCTCTGTTTGTCTCTCTATCTGTCCGTCTGTCTGGCTTTCTGTAGGCCTATGTTTCTCTGGCGGTTTGTGTGTTTCTCTGGCCTTCTGTATGTTTCTCTATCTGTTTGTCTCCCTGTGTCTTTCTCTGCTCAGTTGTCTTTTTCTCTGTGTTTCTCTTTGTCTGTCTCCTTCATTTACATGTCTGTCTTCTTCTCTGCCTGGCTGTCTGTCTGTCTGTCAGCATCTCTCTTCTCCTTCCTTCATCTCCTAAATCTCCTACTCTTTCATCTCTCCTCCGGCATTAAACAGTCGAGCATTTAGGAATATTGCCCATGTATCTCTCTCTCACCCTCTCTCCCTCCCTCCCTCCATCCCTCCCTTCTCTCTGTTTCTGTTTCTGCATGTCTGTCTGTCTCTGTCTGTCTGTCTGTTTCTGTCTGTCTGTTTCTGTCTGTATGTCTCTGTCTGTCTGTTTCTGTCTGTCTGTCTGTCTCTGTCTGTTTCTGTCTGTCTGTCTGTCTCTCTCTCGCTCTCTCTTTCTCCCTGCTGTGCGGACTGGTTTTCCAATTGAAGTACATTTGCTCTCATCTGCTGAACCGCTGCAGTCTTCTCCTCCTCCTCTCATCATCCTCCTCCTCCTCCTCCTCCTCTTCATCATCCTCATCCTCATCATCATCAGATGCACAAGTTGCTGTCTTGTGGAAGTCATTGACGAATCGTTTCTCAAGACCGTTTCTATTGCAATGCCGCATTCCATCGACACATCTTCTCAGGTATATACACTGCAATGTGGCATTCCATTGAGAACTTCTCACGTGGCGTCATCTGCGGCGTCTCTTCTCTTAACAGTCCCTCCTCCACTAAGGCAGAATAAATCGACCAGTGTTTGATGTTGTCAATAAAGGCAGTGATGACTGTGAGTCTGGGGTGGTGATGATGATGATTATGATAACAATTATAATTATCA
The DNA here is from genome assembly GCA_020284085.1 of Aporrectodea caliginosa. NCBI lineage: Eukaryota > Metazoa > Annelida > Clitellata > Crassiclitellata > Lumbricidae > Aporrectodea > Aporrectodea caliginosa. Next base: position 337,550 of record JACEVL010000233.1, on the reverse strand, counting down.
GACAACAGGGACCTTGTTTGTATATGAGGTTTCTATAGCGCCGTTTGTGGCGATTTCTTAATATCTTGACGCGTTGTCTTGACGTCATGCCTTGTTTCATGTAATTGTTATTGTAAGTAGTAACTATAAATATCGTGCCAGTGTCTAATGCCTTAGTGTAATTCGTAAGCATTATAACTTGACTTCTTGCCTTAGCGTCATGACTTGACGTAATGCCGTCGTGTCAAGGTTAGTCCTCATGCCTTGATTTCATATCTTTATTTCATGCCTTGACTTGATGCCATAGCGTCATGCCTTAGCATCATGCCTTAGCATCACGCCTTGACTTCTTAGCATCATGCCTTGACTTTTGCCTTAGCAACATGCCTTCACTTCATGCCTTAGCTTCATGCCTTAGCATCATGCCATAGCATCATGCCATAGCATTATGCTTTGACTTCATGCCTTAGCATCATGCCTTAGCATCACGCCTTACCATCATGCCATAGCATCATGCCTTGACGCCATGTTTTGACACTCGAGCCGTAGCATCATGTCTCGATTAATTCCATGACTTCCTACGGCGGGCTCTGGTGCTGCCTGCTTTGATCTGCGATTAGTACCACCGTTCGTCCGTCCGTCCCTTCCTCCGTCCCTTCCTCCGTCCGTCCCTTCCTCCGTCCGTCCCCTCCGTCCGTCTCTTCCTCCGTCCGTCCGTCCGTCCGTAATTCAGTCGATCAAATATCTCTCGGTTGTTGGTCAATCATCATTATCGGCTTTTTATCATCAGACCCCATGCCTCTATCTAGGCACTTGAAACTAGTGCAGCTAATAAACGGCGCTATATAAATGTTCACATATATACATACATGCATATATATACACATACATACATGCAAGCACACATACACACAGATATATGCTTGCATGCATACATACAATCATACGTAAATCATTTAGCGACATGCATTGCATAAGTAAACACTGCAAACATTTGGTCTCTGAACTATTCATATCCCATGTGCTTAACCCACTTGTCCAGTTACATTACTCTGACCGCATGCTTTAAGACGTTTCCCATCGTGTAATGACTATGAGCTTATACTCAGTTATTGGTGAGCACTATAAATTCATGATTCATCCTCAGTCGTCATGTTTGATGTGGCACTGTCATCATCAGAGTCATCATTGAAGTGATTGTTGTCGTCATCCTAATCGTTATCATCACCGTAATTATCATCACCATTGCTATCGTTGTTGTAGTCGTAGTTATAATCTTTATCATTATCATCTTTACTGTTATCTTCCTTATCATCATGATGATCATCATCCTTATCATCATGACCATCATCATGATCGTCGTCATCATCATCATTGTCGTCGTCATCATCGTAATAATCGTAATAATCGTAGTAATAGTAATAATCGTCATTGTCATCGTCGTGGTAATCGTAATCATCATCATCGTCGTCGTCGTCATCATCATGGCCATCATTGTCATCATTATCATCGCCACCACTCCCTGTCCGCCTATCTGCACCTGCCGTCCTCTGGACTCCTCTCCTCTCTGCCTCTGCCTCCCTCTTCGTCTCAGCTGCTTCTATTTCTTGGAGTAATGGAAGTTGGTGTCGTCAAAGTGGGCGATGACACCGATCTACTTGTTTAACGTGACTCCTCGTCTTCCTTCGTCGTCGTCGTAGTTTGCCCATCGTCATCCAATCGCCTGAAAGGTTGTTGCCAAACGATCTCTGCCTCCTCTGTCGACTCCTTCCTTCTGCCACTGTCGCAATCTCCGTGTTGCGATGATCTGATCGCTCCAGTCGTCGAGTGACTCTGGGCTTTGAAGACGTCTTGCATGTCTATCGATCTCTCTCGGGTTCATTTGTAACAACAGGTGGTCGGCAGGGGGGGGGGGGGGTATCTTCTGGTGCCACTCAGGGCGTCTTATTCCCGTTCCCGGTTCACGTATCGTAATCGTAATCTCCAAACTTCTAAGGCGCCACTCGAAAGCCAAGCGCAGGGCACCAGCTTATTCACGAGCGCTGCATCTAGTCAGAGGGGTTGTCCAAAAGAGTAGCCCGAGGGAGGTCCGAGTCCGGTTTCCAGAGGATCAGAGGCAGCAGAGCAGGTGTTAGGTGGGTGTCGTTTAGGTGGAGAGTTGGAAGGTAGATGATCAGTTGAGTCGGGGTAAGAGTTCTTGAAGAGGAGAGACTTTTGTTTCGAGTGGAAAGCCTTGGGGGGTGATGGATAGAGGAGTCTGAGGCAGATGATGGTGGGTGAATGGCGATGATGGTGGAGGAACCGAAAAATGCGGAATTCAGGAATTCGTATGAGACCCACTTTGCTAAGCATTGCCGTCTGTTCCGTATACAGAAGATGCTGAATTCCTCGTGGTGTCGGCCTTGATATATATGGGATGAGATTTTAATCACCTATGTATGGAGTCGTTAACCTATGACGTAAGGTCTAATCGGATCAGGGTAGGTCATGCGAGATAAGGTCAGGTCATGTAGTACATGGCTAGACATGTAAAGTTGGTGAGGTAAGTTAAGGCTAAGCAAGATGAGGTATGGTAGGAGAAGGCAAAAGTCAAACTGAATTAAGGTATCGTCGGATGATCTCATGGGCATAGCCAGAAAAACATTTTGGAGGATTTAAGATTGGGGGGAGTTCCATTGAAAATCGTCGCAAAACTACAGTTTTTTTTAATAATTTGCATGTAAAAGCATATATAAAATTTTTCAGGAACTTATTTGGGGGGTTTGAACCCGTAAAACCACCCCTAAATACGCCCATGATGATGCTAAGTCAAACTGAACTGAGTTAAGGTAATGGTAGGTATGGTTTAAATGTATTTATGTGGTGCGATAGAAGTTACTAAGTAAAAATATGTATTTATTGTATAATTGTATTCATGCATGCATGGATGATGTATGCATGTGTGTTTGAAGACACTTAGGCCTAATATGGTGCATTTTATGTACCTCACAAAGGCACTGCATATTATGATATTAAACACTGCTGAAGTGTGTTTAAATTCAACACAGTCCACATGCTAGGAAACACGATGCTAATAGTGAGGGAGGGGGTTAGGGTAATGGTAACACTATGGCACAAAGAGCAGAAGATCAGCTTGCTGCGACCCTCCCAAAGGTCGACTCAGCCTTTCATTTGCCAAGTGGCATTGGTGAAATGAGCAGTAGGACGTGATGGGCGTCTTGCATCGCTACCAAACAGTTCAATTCGACTCCTGTAATAACTTGTGATCATCCGTTCTTACTATGAATTGTAATCATACTGCGGTGTGTCAGTTTGAAATAATAAACGAAGATTGTTACTATTATCATTTGAAGCCAACGTTTCTTGCTTTGGCAGAGGACAGTCTTTTGTACGACTGAGAATGTCTGGACGGAGGAATCAGTCCATTCCAGCGGCCTATTATAGTTCCCTTTAGTTGTGCATTGTATTAGCTATTCTTGGCGAGGCACAGAATTGACCTGGAGCTCTATGACGATAACATCATCGGCAGAACAAGACGATCAGGTGAAGGAACTAGGTGTTGTTGTTGGCTCGCTTCTTGGCTTTCGGGCTGTTTATTGTAAATTATATTTGGCAGTTGGTCAACCGCTTCACCGGCAAACGATGACGACGACGGGCTCTGTGTAATGTTGATGACACTGGATAATGTTATTTTCCTGTTGACCCCCTCTCCTTTTTTTCGTAACTCTGGCGCGTGTTGGTGTCTACGTCTATCTGTCTTTGCCTATGTTCATCTCAGTTTGTCTGCCTGTTGTTTATCCACCCCTTCCTTACTCCCTCCCTCCTTCCTCCTCCAAGTGTTGTTCCATATTTCTGGTTTAAAAATACTGACTTCTCCCATCCCACCTACCCCCGCATGCGTCCGTCAGTCCCTCCTTGTTTCAACCCACCTACCTCTGCCTTTCTCCCTCCATCCACTTCGCTTCCATCCATCCTTCCCTAACCCTCCTCCATCCTTCCATTCCTCCACCCACCCATCTCTTGGTGGGGTGTTCACTTTTGCTTGGCGACTATCATATTCCCATTGGCAAGGCATATTCCGCATCTCTCTTCTTATTCCGCATCCTTCTTTCTATTCCGCATCTCTCTTCTTATTCCGCATCCTTCTTTCTATTCCGCATCCTTCTTCTGCAGCTGCTGTTGGCTGCGGAGGCAGATGAAGCCATGGTACCATCGTCTGACGGAATGATTTTCCCTCAGAAACACAGATAATGATCAGCGCTTGTGTATTTTATCATGGCTGATGGTAGTAGAACCGTTTCAAAGAACACAGACTCTTTCTCTCTCTGCCTCCCTCTCCCCTTCTCTGTCTCTGCTTCTCTCTCACAATCTGTCTGCCTCTTTCTAAAGAGGAGAGAGAGAGAGAGACAGAGAGACAGAATGACAGAGAGACAGAGACAGAGTGACAGAGAGAGAAAGAGACAGAGACAGAGAGGCAAGCAGACAGAATGACAGAGAGACAGAGACACAGAGAGAGAGAGACAGAGACAGAGAGGCAAGCAGACCAAGACTAGCAGACAGGCAGAGAACAGAGGGACAAAAAGTGGACAGAGAACAAGCAACAGGATATGTAAAGTCATGCAGGCAACACAACAAATGCCTGATTTGTAATTTCTCTCTATGCATGCATGTATGTATGTATGTATCTATATATATAATTATATATAATATATTTAATTATATATAATATATATTATATAATTATATATATATATATATATAGATACACATACATACATACATAGAGAGATATACTTACATACATGTATGTATGTATCTATATATAATTATATATAATATATTTAATTATATATAATATATATTATATAATTATATATATATATATAGATACACATACATACATACATACATACATACATACATATATACATATATGCATGCAACAGTGTTCATGATCGTTATCATAACATTTTCGCGCTAGTTGTTGTTAATATTTACGTGACTTCAGGAGTCATCATCATAATCATCATCACCTGAGGCTTGAGGAGTATCAACATCGTAATTACAGCCTATTGTGATTACTGCAGAATAGGAGCTGTGCAGAGAGACCTCACTGCTGTAAACCAATATCATAATAATAATCTTTTCTTTATTGAAGCGCCTGACAAACGCACTGCGCTGTACATTTACATGTTATGCAATTGAAACAATTCACAAGAACACAAATGACAGAAGACATAAATCTTAACTACTAACAGAACAGACAGCCTGCAATACACGGCGCTAATAGCAGCCTACAAAGCATGTCCGCCCTACGGGACTCGAACTCGGTACCTCTCGCTCTCTATGCTAGTTTGTTATCCAATGTGCTATCGGGCACATAAATATCATAAAACATCTGTACGTTTCTAGATCGTAAAGTCGGTGACAATTGCTGATGAGTTCTTTCCAGTAATTAAGCACTGCTAATTAATCAAATTGATATTAATGGATGTCAGTAGTGAATCGAAACTGATGTTGTGTTGGCTCTGGAAATTATCCTGATCGACCGTAGGTTAATTCGCTGCAGCATTGCGGTTAGGTTTCCGGGGGATGATTCCCGGGGAGAGAGAGGTGCCTAGCGTTTAGTGCCATCCCATCAGTCATGCGGAATTCAGCCAGCTTGAAGCCGCACCATCTTCTACGGAGCTTGTAACGAGCTGTAATTGTTTCTGGAGTCGTTTAGTTGGGTCTGTCCTCCCCACGCCGCAGTTTGAACTGACCAATGGCAGCTCGCTTTCGCCGTGCTCAGCCAATGGGATTGATCGCTCGCTTAGCGGAGCCAATCACAGGCCTCTGCATTCAGCGAAAGATCCCACGGATCTTTAAAGGTTGATGTGTTCTTTTTCATGGTTGATGGGATGGGATGGGCCTATGACCTTGTTCAGTAAGCTCTCTAATGGCCAAGGGGGTTTAATCGAACCCCTGTAGGCAGGGTGCCGGAAGATGAAATACCCTGTTGGTCTTGTAGAGAGGGAGATCGCCTTATCCGCAATGGGGCTCCAGGGTTTGGTTTCAGTTGAGGTCCTGGTCCTTAATCTGAGTTTCTTTGTCATTGATTAGGACATTTATCCGGAGGGGACCTTATTCCCTTCTGGCCCACCTGGGATCCTAACCGAGTAGATAATTGACCTTTTCCGTATTTGACGGACAGCTACAATGAGAACGTCGCCTGGTTCCTAAAGAGCCTGTGAAGGGAAGATGGAGAAGATCAGCCTATGATAGCCTGTGAAGGTGAAGCTGCAGCTGTTCCAATGTGACAATCCCTGCTGGGTGGTCTGCAACCTGCCAACATGCCCATAAACATTTGATGTGGGTCACATATGGGTAATATCTGTCACATATGAGTTCCATATGGACTTGCTAGCGGAGCATCTTCTGAAAGTAAAAGGATTTTATAAAATTATCTCAAAGGAATGTTCTCCTATTTTGCTTGTCTGTATTGCCCTGCAAGATTGAGATTGTTATGATCATGATCACTAGTATCAGCCTCTTTGTCAAGGTCGTTCTCTCATGGGCGTATTTAGGGGATTAAGCTGGTCTGACACCCAGCACTTGTGAATAAAGTTGCCAACAAAATTTTATACGCAAAATAAACTTGCAACAAAATTAGTGTTTTTCCTTACAGTTATTAGTGACAACCCCTATAATTATTTCCTGGCTATGCTACTGCTTATGGTATTTCTGGACACGCCTTCTGACTTGACCTAGCACTTCTGAAGTAGATGTTGCCAGCATTTAACTTTTTGGTAGCAGTTTCGAATTTAGTGTTTATGATTACAGTTATGATAAAATCATATAATTCCTGTATCGAATTTACTCTTGGTGCAATTGAGGCCATGACCTATGGGCGATACCTTAAGGCTTAAGAGGTCAATAATGCTTTGAACTGAACAATTAAAAAGTGAACTTTAAATTGAATTAAAAAACCTGCAGCGAGATGACAGTAAATAAATGTAATTATAATGATACTGTTTAAAGTTAAAACTTTGAAATATAAATAGTCTATAAGGGCAAAAAACCTGGCAGGGCGTCATGCTTTTAAAAATGGCCTCTGAATCATTATCACCATTAATGTGAAAATGAATATTTCGTATTTTGAGGTTGAATATAAATATATAGTAGCCTATATTACATATATATTCATTTATTAGCTAACAGGTTGTCAGACCGCAGCACAAGAGAGCAGAATAAAGTGAAAAGAAAACGAATAGTAGTGTTTTCACGACCATATTCCAAGGTCTAAAGATCCAAATAAAGATCAAAGATGACCCAAAGAGTGACTGCATTGTAAGGCATTTGATCATTGGCAGAGTGCATTCCATGCTCTCCCAGGACTCCCCTATACATAAATCAGTCATATTTAGAAAAAAAGAGGAGGGCAGGGTGAGTAGTAAAAGCCCCAGAGGGAAGGATAAGATAGGACATCTATAGGGACGAACGGACCACCAATGAACACAGCCTACTGTGTGTGTATGTGCGTGTGTATGTGTGTGTTTGTGTGTGTGTTTGTGTGAGTGTGTATGTGTGTTTGCATGTGCATGTGTGTATGTATGTATCTGTGTGTGTGTGTGTATGTGTGTGTTTGTGTGTGTGTATATGTGTATTTGTGTTTGTGTATGTTTTTGTGTGTATGTGTGTGTATGTGTGCGTGTGTGTTTGTGTGAGTGTGTGTATGTGTGTGTGTGTATGTATGTATCTGTGTGTGTGTGTTTGTGTGTGTATATGTGTATTTGTGTTTGTGTATGTTTTGTGTGTATGTGTGTTTGTGTGTGTGTGTGTGTGTTTGTGTGTGTGTGTGTGTGTGTGTGTGTGTGTGCACGTGCACTCGTGAGATATTGCAGTGGCCATTGCTTTCTTCCCGGTTTATTCTTTCTGGTCTGATCTTCTGATCTCTTTGTTGCTAACTACTTATCTTCCCGTTCTCCAGTAATCTACTAAACGTGGCCGGTTTTTTAACGTGGCAGTTTTTTAGTCATGCACAGTTAAAACTGATATTTACCAACAGCAGGAAGCCTCAGCTGGAATAAATAACTTTTCCATGGCCATGTTGTCTGGCAATGAACAGTGTTTATGAGTGATGCTGATAGAGAAGAGTGCTATATATATGTCCAATAGAAATGTTATATGTTGATATATATATATATGTGTGTGTATATATGTGTATATATGTGTGTGTGTATATATAATATATATATGAATATAAATATATTTATATCTGTATGTCCTGTTACATAAATATGAATATATATTATATATATATATTATATATATATGTATGTAATGTCCTGTTACAAACATTAGTAGCCTATTGCTATTATTATTTTTTAAATTTTTATTGCATGTATAATTTTTATTGTTTGGCCCAAGGCACATAGGATCTCTCAGGATTTACAAAGGTTAATAGGGAGAACATTTCACCTATTGATATTGTTGTTGTTATTGGTAATGTGTATTAAGACAGACATGTATTGTTAATTTGAAATATGTCTGAGGTAAAAAAAACCTGCACTTTCAGAGACTGCCTTCATGTGGTCTCAACTAGAACTCCCAAGTGCCCTCATATGGTCTCAAATGGAACTGCATCTTGGTTTATATTTGGCACTGGACCAAAGCCTAGTCTTTGTTACTGACTACCAGACACAGTGGTTATCAGAAAAGGGTGCCCCAGACAGCAGTTCTTTGTCAAACTTGTTTGTTCATGATTAGTCTGAAAACTTTGTCCTTCTCATTTATCTAAAGTGTATGATCTGTTTCATGTACTGTTGATCATATGTGCCTTTGTCATAATCTATTATTACTATGCATGTACCGGTAATTGTTCTATACCAGTATTACCAGGTATATAATAAATGTACTCGTGTCAGAAGATGGAAATTAAGGCTACTTACTTACTTGTTTACTTATTTCTTTACTTACTTGCTTACTTACATCGTCATCATCATCATCATGATCGGTTCCTTATGCCAACCATTTGGCGTCATTGGGTACGAATAAATGATCTCCATTGTCCTCGGTCATTTGTGAAGTCCATTCCTCCCTTGGTGTCCAAGTGACGTTATGTCCGTATTTATATGATCTATCCAGCATAATCTTGGTTTACTTCTACTTATTTGCTTACTTACCTATTCACTTACACTGACAGAGGAGACTAATTGGTTATGGGCTACCAGACTGTGTCAAGTAGTCAGTAGAAACTAAAACTAGGCTTTCGTCCTGTTCCAAGACACACATCCTTAACGGGAAGAAGAGACGGATGGTTGGAAGTAGAGAAGAGTTAAAAAATGTAAAACACGACAGTTCAACAAGCGGAAGAGACGGATGGTTGGACAGAGCAAAAAGTTAAAAAAATGTAAAACAAGAAATAAATGCCAGCAATTTCAGCACTTATTAGTTCCCGCTGTTTCATCTCTTTTTGGGTACACAAAAGTCTATTCTGGCCCGTGGTTGCTTAATCATAGGCAGTTATCGGTGCCGGATTATCCAGAAGTTAAAGAAAGATGGAGGCACAGATAAAAGGCAAGTTTTGGAGATACATTGTCAAGTGGACCGTGTGCCAAGCCCCAATACATGCAGCTAACCAGCTGCCAGTATCCATTAATATTATAGACGTGCCTCATGTGAACATGTGTTGTCGCTCTATTCCACTCTACTACAAGCTTATTGCCAAAAGCTGTAGCTGGCTGTAGATGGGGTGGATACAACATGCCTGAAGCTGGTGGAAATGCTGACCTTGTTGTACGATGAGATAACGCGTGGCTTCTAAATATAGCTCGTATTATACTCTGAAAAAGGGGTTCTTTTATAATTGCGGTGCTTGTGACTTGGGCCAAATGCTGTGATGTTAACTTGAAATGTCTGTGGTTTCCGAGTATAACCTAATCTGAAACACTACTTTGGTACCTTCCTCTAGTTTACTTGTGTGTCTAGAGTCACAACGAAATGACTCATTCGCTTGGGACTGTTTTTAGTAGGTCTGATCATATTTTACTTTCCTTTGCCATTTTGGCTTTGCTTTCCAACCTTTTTTAGTTGACACATAGTAAGTATATGTATAAGAGAAAGAAAGCACTGATGCATTTTGGAACTGCTAAGTTTAATGGGTAAGGTATACAATACAATACAATACAATACAACTCTAATTTGATAATGCCCTCCATATACAAAGCTCAGAAGTGCACATTGAAGCTGGGCAACTATTAAAAGCCATAGGTAGACTGGAAGAGGTAAGTTTTCAGTTTAGAGCGAAGGGAGTTGTGAATAGGAGGAGGCAGAGAGTTCCAGATGGATGGATCAGCAACTGTGAATGAACGCCGGTCATGTACCATGAACAACATACTTTCCAGCAGATGCTGATGGAAGAGAGGTGCAGCCCTTGTAGCATCTGTGACCTCATTTAGTCCCAGATGTGCACAGAGTTGGGTATCATCAGCATTAAGATGGATTTCTATGCCATGACGAGAGGCAATAGTTGACAGTGCACAGGTATAATAGAGGATGAACCGTAGGACAGAATCTTGTGTAGCACGAAAGAGCACAGCAGCGATATGAGACAGTTGATGCGAATGCACTGAGTGCAATAAGAGGAGTAGGAGACAAACCAATTGAGGATAGTACCATAGATGCCAAGGGACTGTGGCAAGACTTTAAGCAGGATGCAGTGATCTACGAAGTCAAAAGCAGTCGAGAAATCTAGGAGTATTAAGGCAGTGATTTAACCCTTGTCAGCAGCAATGACAAGGTCGTTAGAGACTTTAAGGACGGCTGTTTCTGTAGAGTGGAATTGCCTGAATTCCAACTGAAGAGCCAGAAGCAGGTTTGCAGAGGTAAGAGTATAGCTGAGTGTGGACTACTCTATCACATAAGGTAGGATTGAGACATCAGAAATAGGCCTATATTTGGGACAAAGAGTAGGATACTTTGTCAGTTATGTGTTTTAAGGTTGAAGATAATTAGTCACCTATTGTAGGGCAAAAGAGTATGACACAGCATTATTAGGGACCTATTGTTGGGTTAAGGAGCAAGATATTTAAGAGTTTTACAGTTCAGAGTAATATCATGTTGAATAGTAAGGTTAAAGACTCGGAACTGAGGTTTAACAGTTAAGTAAGGTATAGTAAGACATATTTATTAAACCAAATAAAAATTTATTGTGCATCGTGATTCGATCATGACATATACATGCTTCTTTCAAGAACTGTCCTTGGAAGAATGATACTGAGGTAGAAACAGATGTTGACTGAAGTCCAAATTTAGCAATACCAATCCAATAACGGGACAATCCGTAAAGGGATACATGGCTTGTCTAGAAATAGTCATTCTCACATGATGTACTTGGTTTCAAAGCCCGGGTGCAGGGCAAAGATAGACACATAAGTCAAAGTACCACTGATATAAGACACTGCTATCTGCCAATGGTAATATGCTGAAGATAACAGTTTGCTAATGGTTAAAGAGAGTGCTAGGCTCTGATGATAATGTACCCATCTGCTAATAGCAGTGTGAAAACTGTGGCATCTTCACTCTGAATTTCTTTTTAAGAGAGAAGGCCCTGGTTCCTTCCCATCTGCTTTCGAACTCTTTTTCTTATTTTTATCATTTTATCATTTTCTTATTTTATTACTTGCTTATGATTGTGGTACTGAACTATGAGTTACATATGTTGCTTGTAATCTGGTTTTCAGGGTAAACTCTTTCCACCCCACCCAGGTCTTGGATTTTACATGTACCAGAATGACAGCCCACTGTCGCAACCACCGCCTGCCCATATGGGCATTCCACCCCTTCAGATCGACCCAAAGACAGGTAGGGACAGCACTAAATGCCTCCTCATCTAGTCTAACTGTAGTTCATTTTGAAAACTATTTGTGCCCATAAGTGATTAAACTTGTGTTTAGCACATGAAAAGAAATTTAACAACTTTTATCCAGAGGCAAAAATCTGTACATAACTTTGGGGGAGTTTCGTGAGGATAATTTTTAGCATTTTTTGTTTCTTATGAGGGGAGGTAGAGGGGCCAGTAAACATAAATGGGGGACAGATACAGCACAAATATTCATAATTCATCAATTGCCTGCAGACTGTAAAGTTCACATGATGTTAAAGAGTGAATATCTAGATTCTATAGTAAAGGCTAACTAAATGAGCTGAAACTGCTACTGACTTTCTAGTTACAGGAAAACAAAAATAAGGCTCATTGCATGTTTTTCGTATAGTTGTCTATGCATATTGTTGCAACTTGATTAACATTTTTCAAAACTTTTTATTCACTGCTGGAGATTTTTCCATTTGTAACTAATATTTTTGTGTTAAAATTCAACAAGTTCTGAATTTCTTAGTTTCACTAGTACATGAATTTAATTCTGAATATTTATTTAATTTTTTTAATGTATCAGTTTCTGTAAGTTTTTTAATGGGGTGATTGTGATTTCTTATCACTTTCCTGATGTACAAGTGTGATTTGATATAATTAAATTTTAATGTGCTAGATGTGGGGTGATTGTACTTGATTGTACTTCATGTTAGAATTCTTGTAGACAATGTTTGTGATAATGACTGTAGGTTTGCCGAGGCACTCTGTGTATGGAATACCTACATCACCCGGTCATATACCTCACCCGCTTTATCCTCCAGATTTCCCTCAACTACACAGGTAAGTCTCGAAGTCTCTTAGATAAAGATTGATTTCTTATAAAATAAGACACCTGTGATTTCAGTGCATATTTGTTGCTCACCATCCTACTCTTTGACTGACTTTTTGAGTGAGTTTCAGTCACTTCTTGAATATTTGAATGGCTGTTCTTCTGAAATTGTTATTATGGATGACTTTTGCATTCACTTTGATGTAGCAAATAACTATTCTTCAGCGTTAAATCTTTCTATGTTGGGAGGGTTCGACATTCGACAGATCATTCACAATTTCTAATTCACAATTGCTTCATTCTGCTACTCATGTTGAGGCAAATCTTTCAGAACATGTTGCCATCTTCTCAGCAGTTCAACAATTGAACTTCCATTGAAACCGCTGACAAACGGTAGAAAATTAAGATTAATTGAACTAAAAAAGGACAGCTTAGCATCTCCGATATGTCTGTTTCTTGTATAAACGGCTACTGTGCAGACTGTCCTGGTCCAATCTACTTTTAGTGATCACCTTGACTAGCAAATTCCTTTTTATGACTACAGACGCCATTTCTTAGGCGACATGTCATCGCAGAAGTCATTTGGAGCATTATTGGCGCCTCTCTCGTCTTCATTCGGTTGACACTAGGTCTATGCAGCAGTACTCACTTGTGCCAGAACTTGTTTAGTCTGCCAAATCTGCATATTTAACTAATTTCTTCAGCCAGTGCCAGCAGCTTTCATGTGTACGTGTTATGGTTATAAATGAGAACTGGCTCGCGTTTGATCCGTGACGTTTAACTCTGATATGCATTGTGAAGCGTTGCCGACTTTTTTAGTCTTGGCCTCGGTTGTTATAGTAACCTACGTGACCTGTTTCGTAACAAAAACACGCATCGGTAGCGTCTGGCCAAAAGTGTCGAAAATGAAACTTTGTCTTGCGTAGCATTATATGGTGTCTATGTCGTTAAGAGCCATCTCTGCCAGGCGTCCGTCGGACAAGCAACAAGACAACCTTCGCTAATTTTCATTTTTATCATCCCGTAAAATGTCGGCCGCCTCTGCCTGCGTCTTTCGAAGCGACGAGGCGGACGGCCATCTCGCCATTCCGCATCGTAAATGTTGGCATAATTAAAGTCTTTCGTAGAAATCATCTTGATCAAAGTCCCATCTCTAGGGAACGCGAACGACGAGACCGAAAGGAGCGGAGCGGCGTTCATGGCCAATAATGACATTGTTGATGCCTTTGATCTTTCGTATCGCGGATCGCCACGATTGCTCTCGTGTGTCGTCGTCGTCCTCCGCTTGTTCTAGGGATATTTGACGTCGCCGTGACTTACAGCCGAAGCCGCAGATGCTTTTTTTGATCCAAGGGTTTTAAGCGAGATCAGACGAAACAACGCCGGAGATAAATTTCAATGCAAGAAAGTCATATAGGCCGCCAGAAGTAGTTTTCTTGTTCGCGTTTTACGCTTTTATTGGCTTCTTTTTCCGGTTACCGAGTACGTTTCTTTACCGAGGAGTCGCAAAAGTGCAAGTTTTTTGGATTCGTCTGCTTACTGTGCCTCAAAAGAAAAATCGATTTACAGATGGTTTGGTTTAAAGGCAATTCCAGTTGTTTTGAGTGGCTGGAAGATGATTTCCACTTCGACGAAGTAGATACATTTTAGGAAGGAGGCTTCTTGCGGTAATTGCAATTGGTGTGACTGAATTTTAAAGATTACACTATTTATTGAAATGTAAAACATGTAACCATGATATCCTTGAGCTTAACCATGGGTTAAAGTGGGTGGGAGCAGCATTCCAACTGCTCTCGAAATTCTTTTCTTGCGTTCCCACTGCTCACCATGCAATGGAACCCTGGTAACGCGTGCGTTCCAATAAAACTATTCTTCGGAGTTCCCACTGCTCACCTCAACCACATTAACCACTTGGCTTAACTTATCTTGTACTAAAATGGACATTACATTTTTGGAGTTTTGATCAAAGTAATTACATTTGATTTGCATTAACATGAATTTATTATTGAAGTTAAACTATTTTTAATACAGTGTACTAATTTGTTTCATTAATCCCCCATGATATACAGGCCTAGTGCAGTAAAAGTACTACAAAATCTAGTTATTAAACGACAAGGAAACAGCCTCATTTGGCTCTACTGTGATTTCTTTCCACTTGTGTGGTGGTGTGTGTGTCGGTCAAAAAATTTCTGTTGCATCACATTTTTCAGTTGCTGAAGGTCGATTCTACACAGATGAAGTATGGTGATTTATGTTGGGGCTGATGATGTATGGAATATGATGATAAAAGTGATAATAGATCACGAAGACTGGTTTTGGTATTGTAGTTAGTTTGATTATAATGATGAACAAGCTTAGACAGAGCCTGAAATGACAGATCTAGTTAAGTGAGTGGTGAAAAGGTCCTAGAAATAGTCAACTATATCATAATGAATCTCTTCGATGATGGACTCTCTGTTGATTTTATGTTGCTGTCTATGTACCATCTGTTACTTGTTACTGGCATTTCTGCAAAACACCGAGCTGTATATATAGGGCCTACGTTATTTTCCTTCAGACGTTCCGAGCTCCCGGGACCCGGTATCATCGGTAAAGTTACGAAAGCCGGGCATAAAAAGCGTAACGGCACAGTATCTGTTTATGTAGCTCATTTCTATGCAAACGGGGTGAAATGGTAAATCACTGGATGCGATGGCCGACTAGATATGAGGCCCTCTGCGGTCGTTAATTCACCTCGGCGGCGTTCGGCTTCGGTCATGTTTCCCTGCACTTGGCCGGGTACGATTGACTGCGCCTGGCTGTGGTTGATCCCCATTGATAACTAAATGGTCCCTTCAGACGCGCCGTGCTAGACGAGATTAGTGGATGATGGAGCTGCGATGTTGAAGCGCTAAATATCTGTCAACGCCTTGGAAATCTGCACCAGATCACCGAAGCGGATATCGTAATATTACTGGATTGTAAATTGTTTGATGTCTTCTTGCTCGACCTTACATCTGGCTTTCTTTGGCCTCTTCCGCGCGCTTCGGCAAGATTTACTCCTCGTGCCTGCCTCGTTCGTACCGCGGCTATAGGAGCTGCCCTGGTATGAATTAACACCTATTGCTCCCCGGAAAAGCCTCGTTGCCTCGCCGTAACCGAGAGGAAACACTTTCCGTAGACAATTTTCACCCAACAAAAACGTCGGCAAGGCTTTTTTGCTGAAGATTATTCACATATTTTTAAGCGGAAGTCTTTCGATCTTCAGTGAAAAAGGTGCGGTTTAATTAAGTTGTGTGCGTTTATTGTGAAAGGTGAACTGTTAGGAGAGGAAATGCATGGCTCCTTTGCCAATAAATGCACATTTGTAATTATTTATTGTAATCATAAATTTCTTGAGCAGGGGCTATAGAGAACCTCGTCAAAGGTGCTTCTGACCTAACGGCAGAAAGCCAAGGTCGAACAGAATGGATTTCAAGTGGTAAAGAAAGGCCAAGGACTTCATGTCATAAGGTGTTCATAGGCAGCTTATTCCAGATAGTTGGGCCAACCACACTGAAACTCCTGGTTGCTCTGTGGAAGATTGGGCTGGGGTAACAACCAGGTCAACCTGTGTAGTTGTACATATCATGTAAATTGCATTAAAGGTTTTGTTCAGTATCAATGGCCGATGCTTACACAATAAATGCCTTTCAGAATCCAATTTTATGAGAATGCTGCCTAGTACCAAATCCATGCCAATTGTATAGGAAGTCAAGTATGCAGATCAGAGACCACTGACGTCTCCTCTCCACCATGTTTTTTTATTAATTGGCTATAACCATTTAATTTCAGTTTCATTTAATTATGGAAACTAAAACTATACTTGACTTTATTTTTTAGTAAGTATGCTGTTTTCAATAAGTGCTTTAAGTCATGTGAGAATTATAAACCAGCTATAGGCAGATTTTGAATGCTGCTGAATTTAACTTTATAGGTGTCTTAAAAATTGTAACGATGAACTTTTAATAGTTTGGTGAAATTTAATTGACTCTATTGACTATGTTCAATTTTACTTTTTAAAATCGGAAGAAGAGCACTTCAATTTTCCTTAAAGAGAGCACTTCAAATTTTCACCTTGTGTTCAAGGCAAGTGATGAGCACAACAGTAATAGGAGACCAAATATAAATAACTTCGGCTGAAATATAATTTGCAAGGGGCCTCTTAAAACAGCATTACTGTGTCTGCCAAAGAGTGGGCGAGCGATGTGGCGAAATGTAGCCTCCGTAGCTATCCCGTTGTTTTGTATTCCACATCAAAGGGTCAGGTTCGTCATGCCTTCATAACTTCATTTGCCATTCGTCGTCTGTACATATCTTAATTTTATTTGTTAGCGCCATCTGCCGTCGAGAGGATATTCTCCGTCGTGCCTCGCTAATGATTATGATTTCATTGGAAGCCGGCCAGCATACAAGATATAACAGCCATGCGAATCGGGTGCCGCCGCCGCCGCTAAGCCGTCCGCGGAAATTATCGAGCGGGGAGTAGGACGGAGGTGGTTTGAAGCCGTACGACAGTTTTAAGGCGACTACACGGCCCCGCCGACCAGACAAGTCAGTGCCCTAGCCGTGCAGCTGTTGGTGAAAGACTCCATTAATAATTACAACTTCAAAGCCCTACAAGACTGCTTATGACAAAACGTAATATGGATTTAGGGATTACTGTGTTCCTAATCACGAGAAAGCACCCTGTCGAAATATTGAAAAACGGGCGGCAGATGAGCTTGTCGTCGCCGACTCTAAGCTTCCCCCGGTGGCGGCGGCGGGGATGTTCTTAGCGTTTCTGATGAGTTCGTGAAGATGGGTGGGTGTTGGGGCTTTATTTTTTTATAGCTTTGGGGGAAATGTCGCTACATTGCCACTCCCCTAATTCTCCTTTAGTAACTAACTGTTGGAGCTGAGACAATATTTGCTATCTCAACCCATCTTAATGATCGTATTATTGAGGTTTTGTCTCTTAATTTTTTACTATTAAATACATTATCTCCAGTCTATACCTCATTGGTTACCTCGTTAATTGCCCTAACTTACATTGCCACTAGCCTAATTCTGCTTTAGTAACTAACTGTCAGACTTCTGAGACAATATTTGGTAGCTCAACCCATTTAATAATTATGAATGAATGAGAGGCTGAGAGCAGTGCTGTCCAACCTTTTGCTTTTTCTTGAAGCCGAAGGCCGCACCAGTCAACTCAAAAGCAATGACTAAATTTATTGAACAATTATTATCTGTATTACAATTAATTATGAGTTATCATATGAATGCGTCCTGGGATATGGACTGTGTTCACATTTTCTTGATGTTGAGAATAAACTAAACTTGATTGATTGATTGCTGGTAGCAATTTGACCTGGGCGGTTGTTTTGAAATTGCCCTTGCGTCTTGGAAAATATGAATGGACGAGAGGCTGTAGAAAAATGGTTGCATGCTAATGAGAAGTGGCCATTTTATGCATATTTTAGTATCTTGTAATTGTCATTTTTGTGTTTTATGTCGTCACTGTTATTGTCTTTATTTGCTTCATTGTTGTCATCAACTTTATCACATGATCACTACCGCAACCTTCATCATTATTATCTTCATCTTAACGATTGTATTATTGAAGTTTTTGTCTCAAAGTAAGCTTCATTGGAGATTATTATTGTTTGTATGAAATTCACTTTAAGGAGCCTCAGAATGAGAATCTTTCCTTTGGTTCTTAAGAGCACCGCCATATCCTTGCTTTGTGGGCCTGATTTTGTTTACACAGCTCTGCCAGACTTGATTTTTAAAGCGATGTTTAACTTGGAAATTTAAGACGACTAACTGTCTTTTCCACTTTGTTTCTGTGAAAACATGACTGGTTTATGTAACAGCTTTCCAATCTGCTAACGTTGCAGATGTACTTTCAGCCTTTTCATCATCTGGGATCAGATTACAGAAACCCAGAGCTTTATGGGAGTTTTGTCTTTGACTGCATTTGGGAGCACAGTGCTCTGCTTAAGAATTTTACAGAACCACTTTTTCTTCTGAACCTTCAAACAGTGAGACGTCATGGCAGATCATTTAAACGTTTTTCACTTGGGGTTCATAGACCAGCAGGGTTTCCTTTCGGAGCCTGGGTGGTGAATAGGGGTAGCTTGTGGAAAACTTTAAAAGTCAGGTGTGGTCTGCTGTGGTTTTTGGAGTTCATAGGTGCAGCGTGTTGATTAAAAGAAACCCCGTGATCACTGTGCAGCTAAGGATTCAGCTGGGCACCCTAGTGTTTAATGATAATGCAGAAAGCCAAATGCTCAGGATCAGTGGCATTAGCCTATTGTAATTGAGTCTGAGCAAAAATCTGTGTAAAGGGGACACTCTCAAAGCCAGATAAATGATGAATATGCAATACAGAAGTTTCCAGATTAGATTAAATTGAATAGTCTTGTATGGTTCCAAATGTACAGTTTCAGTTCAGAATCCAAAGTGAACTTTTACATTCTGTTGGAATGCATCACATACTGATTTTGCTTTGTTTTTGAGCTTAGCATTGGAGTACTGTCACCTTTGAACTCATGATTGTTAAACCTGCATTATAATGACATTATAATGTCCGAGTCAACAGCGCCTCTGAATAGTCATTACTGCTAGTGGCGCTTTATAAATGTCCAGAATACAATACAATACAATACTCTTTAATTATTGAAGATTCGAATGGGTCCAAATGATATTCTATGAAATCATTAACCTGTAAGAGGTTGCTTGGTAATTAAAAGATGCATAAATATAAGGATAATGTAAAGTGAAATGGTTTTTCTACATTCCAGTTTTGACATGCTGGCGCGGAGTAGTTCAGCCGGACCGTTCTGTAGTTCCTATCCATCCTCGTTGACTGGGTCTCCTCTGGCCTGGTTTGGACCCTCAGGTATCTTGCCACCACATGCTAGTTTTGCTTATCCGGGGCTCAACCATCCTGCGATAGTCACTCCTGGAATAAAGCAGGAGATCTCTCCACTGTCCGAGTCAACAGAAAACTGCCGGTAAGTTTATTCTCTTATGCATATGTATGTATGTATGTATGTATGAATGAGCACTTGTTATTGCGCCCCTTTATTATTTCTACTCAGAGGCGCTCCCGACTACAACGCGGACACTGAATCGGAGTTTCACGCCGAAGCGCATGAGCAATTGCGAGTGAAGGACTTGCCCAGGGTCCCTACGCGGCGGCGTGAGGTGGATTCAAACCCACAACCCTCCGGCTGCAAGGCACCGAACATACCTCTGCACCACCACGCCTCATATACACGCTACATACATTGACAAATGCAACACAGTACATTACAGAACTTTAGATCAGGGTGACCTAAGTCTAAGGTGGATAAGCAAGTTGAAACAGATTAAGGGAGGGGGTTTAAGGTAATGGTAACACTCTGGCACGAAGAGCAGAAGATCAGCACAGACGCCACAGGATTGATTCCCGCTACCCTCCCAAAGGTCGACTCAGCTTTTCAGATGGCATTGGTAAAATTAGCAGTAGGACAGATGGGTGCCTTGCATGGCTGCCATACAGTTAAATTTGACTCCTGTAATAACTTGTGATCATCCGTTCATACTATGACTTGTTATCATACTGTTTTCATGTCAGTTTGAATTAATAAAGAAAGATTATTATTATTATTATTATTAGTCTTAAGTTAAGCCTCAAATCTGTATTGTGCTCATGAATAAGCTGGTGCCCTGCGCTTGGCTATCGAGTGGTGCTTTAGAAGCTTAGCGTTTACGATTACGATTGCAGTTAGTTTTTCAGGGTGTAATGTCTGTTTGGCAATAGTCCTGGAGAGGAGGCTGAAAGACCTATGGTGTATGAGGAAACTCTTTGTATGGGGAAATTTTGTATCCAGTGAGAAATAATCTGAACTGATTTCTCTCTCCCCTAAACGAGTGGTTTGCTTGCAGAGTGCTAAGATGTTTGTTTTTATGCAGTTAGTGCAGTGTTTCTTAACCAGTGCTCGACCGAACCCCTGGGGTTCGGTGAGCCAGTGCCAGGGGTTCGGCAGAGGTCCTCTGAAATACATACATATTCAGGGTCAGTGAGTGTGAGTGAAAATCATTTGCTATTTTATTTTTATTTTTCGACTTTTATTTAATAAATTTTGTTTGAAATAGATTGCCTACCAGGCCCTACCTTATGAAATTTAAAAATCTATTAATATTGTATCACATTTTGGTACAATTTTTTATTTCCTTTTGTTCCCATTAGTTAAAAAAATTATTGTTCAAACTTGAGGGGTTCGGTGAGACAAAGGTATTGAAGATAAGTAAAGGAGAGGAATCTGTAGTCAGAACACACATTGGAGGAAAAAAGATAGAACAGATCCAAGAAATCTGCTACCTAGGGAGTGATCAAGATAGATGCCAAATGCCACAGAGAAATTAAAAGAAGGATAGCAATAGGAAAGGAAGCATTCTCAAACAGAAGAGAACTACTGAGAGGAAAACTAAACAGGAATCTGAAGATAAGAATGATAAAGCACTAGTATATATAGTGTGGTGCTGTATAGATCAGAGACATGGACAATGAGAAAAGCGGATATAAGAAGAGTGGAAGCTTTTGAAATGTACCCATGGAGAAGAATGGAAAAAATCAGCTGGACAGAACATATGACAAATGAAGAAGTGATGGGAATAATTAGAGAAGAAAGAGTCCTTATACGCACAATAAGAGAGAGGCAAAGGAAATGGATCGGGCACACGCTGAGAGGAGACTCACGACTAAGAACGGCCATTGAAGGAAAAATGGAGGGGAGGAAGACAAGAGGAAGACCAAGACAGATGATGCTGGATTGGATGATGACAAACGGTTACAGGAAGCTGAAAGAAGGCCCAACACATTGGAGAAGGCCCAACAACGAGAGGAGTGGCGACGTCGGACATTTGAACCTGCCTGAGAGGCAGAGAACCACAACAAGAAGACTAATGCCGCTGATGACAATTTCGATGATACTGACTTAGATTAATCTTAGTGTGTCTTGAAATATAATGTTGAGATAAAGCGATTTAAAGGTGTCCAAAGACAAGTACTACGGCAGAATGATTGTAGCCTAAGTATCGAGTATTTGCGAATATCTTACACGGGTTACGGTAACTGATGTTGAGTTTGTTCTTTCTTATCGTTTAAACCGTTTAATGAGATTGTGAATAATGCAGCGTCGAAATGAAGTGTATAAAAGAGTGTCTAGTGTTAGTAACGTATGACTAGCATCCAGGCGTTTACATGTGAGATGACTAATTTATATTAATTGTTCGACGCCATATTGTGGCAAATACATCGGCCTACATACACACTAACACTTTATACGTATGGGTGTGTATCAGAGTTAGCTCAAGAGACAGTTTTTCTTGGTTTTAGAACCAGCAGATCGACTTTCAACGCTATCTATTCCACTACAAGCTCAACAATTCTAACAATCTCTGTAAATTGTCATTTTTAGATTGTTCAACGAGAACCGTTCACGTCAAATGCCATCGATACAACTAGCGACTGCTTGCATGTAGTAACTATTCAAAGACAGTGTTATGACATGGATGTCTAGCGTTGCCCTCCCACATTGATCATGTTTGGGACTGGCACCACCTGAAAAAATGACTTTTAAATAGTATCGGTAAACAAAGGCACAGGTCTTGTCTCTTGCCATATATAGAAGATGATTCAGTAGAGAACACTGGCGATTAAACGAAATTAACTAATAATCATAGCATTGGGAAAACGCGATGTAAAGGTATCTAACAGAAGATCATTATATTCCTTCGTGGTTTTCAGTGTGTAAAGACATTGTGTGGCCACCACGCAAGGGCCATTGACTTTGACCTGATAGTGATAAGTAGCTAATTAAACGAAATTAACAATTATAGCATAGGTAAAACACGATGCAAAGGTGTCTAACAGAAACCCTTAACTTATCTTGATGTTGAGTGGTTAACTAAATCTTGTGGCAGCCTTGCGAGGGCAGTAAACGTCGACGTCACTGTACGTTAAAGTTTTGTTGCTGTCCAATTAGTGATTATTATTATTATTCCTAAGTTTAACGTCGTCTTATGACATCAAAGGCCGTTGACGACAATTACACAGAAAATATACAATTCCTTGTCCGTTCAGTGGTAAGCCTAGCAACAACTTCTTATGTACAATAAGGTCGACGTCTTGGATGGCGGCCACAAGATGTCGTCATGTTATGTCACATCGCCATCGTCACTTCGGGACGGTTTGCTACATGAATGGACCCTCACTGGCCACGTTCGCGTCCTGCGTTCATTAAGGCCAGCACCTGCAAGTCCGCTCAATTTCAGGACGTTGTCGATCCATGATATTCTCGACCTTCCTCGTCCTCGGTCCAGCTCCAAGAAGCCAGTTTGGTATGAGTTTTTTTTAGTTTCGGTTTTAGATGCTTAATAATTATTCCGCGTCAAACGATCTCTTACTGGTTTCCTAGTTTGATGTTTTGTTCTGATTGATGGATGGATTGACTGATGACCCCTTATGGTGCGCGAGAGTCTGCCGGTTGTTTTGAGATTTCTGCTCCACCTTCGTCCCATAGCCAACGATTACACTGACGATGTATTGTAAGCGGGAAGATGACACGACTAGGTAGAGGACTGGCCACTTGCCCTCGTGGGACGGGGCTAAGAAAATGAAGTCGCTATCAATTCATACCCACAGCTGCCTGTCAGTGATCGCCTAGAGTTTGAACGAAAATGACGGTTATATTGCGTTAGAAGACTACTACTAACAACTTAACAAGGGTTGATCGTTGTTTGAGTGCTTAGCGACATCTTACGGCTTTCAGAACCGCTGACGTTAACCTTCGAGATTTCGTCGAATCTCAACACACAATATTTGCATAAATAACGAAGTATGGCATACTTTGGATATAAACTAGGCCTATCTGGGGTCTAAGACCACATTATTATGTTGATGAATGGTTAGCCAACAAATTCGATCTATATCTTACGAAATCAACTACTGCAATAATCTCTGTCAATTGCCATTCTCGAATATTAGTAGATCTACTCATTGTTGAACAGCAACTCCTTCACATCAAATGCCCACAATACAACTAACGACTGTGTGTAGTAACTGTTCAGCGACACTGTGCCATAACAAAGATATTTTGGGTTGCCACACTCCAATTATCAGCCCTGTCACCACCTGAACAAAATGACTCATAAAGTTAATAGTATCGGTAAACAACAGGACAGATGATTGTTTCTTGCAAGACTGAAGATGAGCCAAACAAGATTCTAATAATAATTAAACGAAATTTTACTTATATATATAGCATCGGTAAAACACAATCTAAAGGTGTCTAACAAAAGATCATATTTATTGTTGCTTTGAGTGTTTGACGACATCTCGTGGCTGGACTTGACGTCAGTAGGTATTTTTTTATTGACAGTTCTCACCGTTCGAATGTTGTTGTAAGCTAGATTAGCGGCGGAACGAGTTCGACGACTAAACTATAGCTTCCGATATTGGCGAACATAATTAGCATCGGCGGTTTCCCTCCTTCTTTATCGAAACGTGGCACTGGCGCTACCCTATTATAGTAGGCAGTGACGGAATAGGTCTTCAGCAGTCATCGTTGCTTGTCCTCAAGTCTGCTTTAAAACAATATAGACATATCAAGTGTTATACCAGTGTTTTGCGTTTGTCATATATTATATGAACATTTACTATTAATATTTATTGAACGAAGTAACATTAATTTTATATAATATCCAGTAACGAGATTAAAAGGTGTCGAAATGATCAAGACAACATAGAACTATACAATTATTTTCTATTTTCATAATGAAGATGCTTAGTGTGACTTCCTTCTTTACACAAGATTTTAAACATTTTCTACACTCCGTTTCAAGCAGGTCTTCATCGTCCCATCGTCCCCTATTCACAAAAGGGATACTCGATAGTGTAGTGGCTATCTTAATGGAGTGTCAATCAAGAGGTATATTTTTTAAGGGGTGCAAATGCCCAGCAGGGCAGAAATTGGGTTCGAGATTTCTGCTCCACCTGCGCCCGCTGTCCAACGCAGTTGTAATTATAATTAGTACAGTGACCGCAGTGGCGTAATGAAGGAAGTAGGTGGGGTGGGAGGGCAAACGCCCCCGGGCTCAGCACAACATTAGCATTCAGTGGTACACAGTACTATGACAAGAACGATTAAAAGTCAGCAAGAAAAGTAAAAAATGGGGGCAGTCATTAAATCTATTCCCTGGGCACTGAAACCCTTCGTTACGCCACTGCATGATGAGTGACCGTATACTGTCAGTGGGAAGGTGATAAGAGGTAAAGGACTGTCCACCCAGCCCCATATACCAAGCCTAAGAATTGAAGTCGCCAACACTTCATACCCATGACTGTGCTGTAATACATTTACGTGTACGATCTCTCAGACTAGTTTAATGGACTGCTCTTCTTCTTCTTGTTCTTTGGCCTCAAAGGCCGTTGACGCCGATAAAAATAAATATTGGTGTTCTTGTTGGACAGTTGGTTAGAGATTTTATTTTATTTATTCCAAAAGTTTAACGACATCCTGTGGCTACTATTGCCGTTGACGTCTTTAACAAAAGTAATTACTTATCAGTTCATTCTTCATTTGAAATCGTTCGTTCCTCTTAAAATGTTAACTACCGTTATTGCCAAGGCCTACCATAATGTGTTTTCTAACATAAAGTGCGCAGTTGTCCAACTGCTCATCCTACCAACGCCACCTAGCGAATGGAAGGTCGAGTAGACCTTTGGGAGGGTAGCGGGTATCGATCCTGCTTTCTACTTGATGTTCTGCTCTTCATTTGCTATGTGATTAGAATTACACACGCACTGCGCTGTAAATTTACATGTAATCGATTAGAATTATAATGTGCTGTTTGTACTAATCGATTAAGTAATAGATTAGAATCTAATCAATTAGTTACCCACCTCGGCTGTATAAGAATATGTAAGCGCCTTTTAGAGGATCTTGTCATGTGCTCTGTTGAAGCCCAGGTACGAAGCTGCAACAGGAAAAGACAACCGTAATGTAATATAATGTAATAATGCGGGCATGTGAGACAACATAACATGATCCCATCCCCTTGTGTAAGATGACTTAATTACATAATAGCAACAATATAATAGCAAAAGTATAACTTGATAGCATAACCTAATTGGCATCACATAATAATGTGTTACATAATTTATCTAATATATAGGCATAACAACAGTAGTATGTAAATAACATATACATTTAACATAGTATAACTTACAACATGCATACATACATATGACATATTAAATGACATTGCTTATATTAGCGTAGTTTAACATAAAATTTATGATAATTGGTGAAGGAGACTGTCTTTGCTAGAACCACTGGAAGTTACAGCATATAATCCTCAATGACTTCCTCTTTAATATTTCAACGAAGAGCTGCATTGGTTTCCTAGTCACTTTTAGTACACTTGAAGTGTTAAAGTGACTATAATATTCACACCAAAGCAGCATTCGCTGTTTCTTGTGTTCTCGGTAAGGGGAGTCCATAAATGACGTCACGCTATTTTGGCCGATTTTAACCCCCTCCCCTCGTCACACTTCGTCACAAAAAGTCACACCCCTCTGAAAAATGACGTCACAAAGCTCTGACCCCCCACAAAAACGAAACTTCCACATGATAATAAAACATGTTTCAATGCTGCATTTATTGTCATTGTAATAAGTATTTAAAAATCTTATGGTGACAAATATTTAAATAATTAGAAAATTATTAATAATGGTGCCCAGTATACATTAAAATAATCAAAAAATTATGAAAATTTTAATACTCAAAATTAGAGCTGTTATTTTAAGATTAAATTTTTGTTAATTGTTAAATTTAATTACACAGACGTGATGTGACGTCACACTTGGCTGACCCCCACCCCATTGTCACATCGTCACAAATTTCCGACCCCCTCCTCCCCCTAGGTGCGTGACGTCATTTATGGACGGCCCCTAAATTAAACCATTAGCTGTTAACTCTTCAAACCAGACAGTCGTTTGAGATATAGTCTCCAGGGTTTCGTTGGGTCCTGGGCAGAATACGACCCCAGTCTACCACAACAATAGCACAACCATCACTTAAGGTTGAACGTGGCTATCAGCCAATTGTCATTTACATATGCAGCACGAGGGTTGGAACCTGGAGGTTGAAGCTGGTTGCAGTGAGTACGTGAACAGCTGCAGTGGACCAACATGCCACCTTATTGACCATCTAGTTGACCCGATCCTCGTCTGGTTTGCTGATCGACTCGCTCAGCGATTTGCAGATAAAATCGGATGACTGACTGAGTCATTAACCATACATCCATCCATCTATCCATCCATCCCCTCCTTGATCCACTCATCCATCCATCCATCTTTCATTCCATCGAACACTTATCTATCCGTCCAAACATCCATTTATCTATCCATGTACGTAGCTGCTGTTCACTGTGCCCTTTGTGAACCATTCGATATACTGGCTCAACGGAAATCAGACGAGATTAGATTATAGTATTTAGATACGTTTGACTACAGTATTTGTATTGGATTGAGGTAGACTGGTAGATTATTATTAATAATATAAACGAATAGAAATGCCATGAAGTCAGTGAACTGTCCTGTTACGCTGATAGGTGGCGCTGCTAAGGTCTTAGGCTGTGCACTAGATTCATATCATTTCTGTAGGTGGAGAGAAAAAGGGAGGGGAGGTGGAGGTGGAGGGGAAAAGGGAGTGGGAAGTGGAAGAGGACTGGAAAGAGAAGGGAATAGGGGAAGGGGAAGGGTCAAGGGGAAGGGAAATGGGAAGAGGAGGGGAGGGAAAGATGGGCGGAGAAGAGGTGGAAAGGAAGGGGAAAAGGAATGGTGGGGGCTTGGGAGGGGAGGGTGAAGGGCGGAAGGGAGGGAGGGAGTGGAGGGGAAGGGACTGCACTAGGTTTATGGATTTTCAAAAACAGGGGAAAATGCACTTATTATGTAACCACGAGCATTAACATTTACGCTGAGGGTAGACTGGGCAGTGAAGCGTCCTAGAAGAGGGAGGGCTACGCTATATAAATGGTCGTAATTAGGGAAGGGGAAGGACTGCACTCATTTCATTTCAGTAGGAAGTTGCGCTCCTATCGTATAGGTTATGAAGGTCATTTCAGACGTCTAGTTATTATTAATTAAATATTTATAAGGTGCTGGTATAGAATGCCCAAAGCAGCCTCAGCCGATGTTGCACAACATCGACCAACGATAGACGATAGAGCGCAGAGAGATCAGATAAGAGGAGGAGACAAAGGAAGAGAAAAAGATGAGAAAAATAAGATAAGAGAATAATAATAAAGGAAAAGAAGAAATAAGGAAGGAAGAGATGAGATGAGAGAGAGATGGTAAATGATAAGGAAGATAAATAAGAAAATCGGGTTAATGGAAAAACATGTCGGATCAGATAAGAAACCTTTTTAATTGCCGAATAGATAATTAGACCAATTTGGCATTTTCTTTGTGTGATCTAATAGATACAAAGCGTGTACGGTACATGAAAGAAATGAAATTCCTTTGATCAGCCGCCGAACGTCGCTACCGGGATTTATTTGTTTGACTTTAGAAATATACGTGTAATAAACATTATTACTGCATAAAAACCGTTCTCTCTCTCTGCGGATAATCTTCTTTTGAAGCTGTTGACTCCAGTTTCTACAATTCTTCTCATCTTTCCAATCAGTCCGCGAACTCTTCTGTGATGGTTGGTTGTCTTCGGTTTCTCCCTTGGCTGGTTGGTTGTCTCCAGGGGTTGGGCTTTCCAGGTTTTGATTTTTTCTCCATATTCGGAACATTTGACACCACTTGCCTTTTTCTATTGGAATTAACCAACTCTACAGGACTTGTCGAAGGAAAAAGAAACAAAGGTGGACCAAGGTTACACTGGATAGATAACTTAAATGAGGACATAACATTATCTGGACTAACACTAAGGGGAGCAATGGACTTGACAATTGACTGAGGACAATGGAGATCATTTATTTGTACCCATTGCCGCCAAATGGCTGGCATCAGCAACTGATGATGATAATAACAGGACTTGAGCAGCTTTGAGACTGTTCACATGTGCAATATCTTGAAATGTACTGTGATATACAGTGTATTGTAATGTAGTATGAAGTGATGTTATGTTATATAATGTCTGTATATGTGTATATATGTGTTTATACTTCTGTGTATCATACAATGACCTTTTTTAGAGTCTCCCACTTTGACTGAGACCTTGCTGTTGGAATGTCAACAACTGTCAAACTTTTCCAAACCCCCTCCCCCTATTTGTTGACATAATTAATGGACAACCCCTTGTGCCAATTGGCCCTTGACCTGGCATTGTACCTGGCACTTGGGAACCTTTTATCTGTTTTATGTATTTTTAAACTGAATAAACTTAAAACATATTTTGTTTCTTATTGTAGTGTAGTAGGATTGTTATAGTTGGTATTTAGGATAATTAGGTTTTCATCATAAAATTACCTTCATTTACTTTAACGGTTATTCTGCAATATTTAGTTTGAATTAAATTAATATTATCTCATTTTCTGTGGCAAATGAATCTGCAAAAATTAGCTTGTGATTGGCATACATGCCATACGCAATTGGCATACGGCCCCTGAGCTGGCCTTAAAAGGCTTAAAATCTTAGGGCGGACCTCTGTTTAAAGAAGTTGCCTATGCCTGTTATAAGTGATGATAAACTTTTCTTTGGTATTAGGTTACAACTCTCTTCAAAGTATGTCAATTGTACAGCCTGTTCAGTATATATATTCCATATATATATATATATATATACATATATATATATATATATATATATATTCCATGGTTATGCTGATTTACCAATGTTGTCAGTATGTTATATAAGGGTTTGCTTGTATACTAGTAAGTACAGTAAAGTTGGCATGTGTAATGAGTCATTCTATGTGAAAACAACACAGCATCTGACTGACTTGACCATCTCCATTTTCTCTTAAATTAGGCACAGTTATTCGTCTTGATGAAAGACCTTCAAAACCAAAAATTTTGGTTTATAGCTCAACCCATATTCAAAGATATATGATCCATTAAACGTTGACTGAGATGAATCAACCTCTCGGATCAAACTGGTATGTCTCGGACTCTATGGCACATGGAGTGATAATATTTATGCCAAATTGAAGGCTATTGAATGTCCTATCTGGATAAACTAATTAGGATACTTAATATTTATTTATAATAATAATAATAATATATTTTCTGTAATCAAGCGCCGGACAAACGCACTGCGCTGTACATTTACATGTTATACAATTAAACAATTCACTAGAACACAATTAAATGATAGAAGACATAAATCTTAACTACTAACAGAACAGACAGCCTGCAATACTCGGTGCTAATAGCAGCCTACAAAGCATGTCCGCCATACGGAACTGAAGGTTATCGAATGTCCCTCTCGCTCTCTATGCCAGTGTGTTATCTTAATGCGCTATTTATAAAAAAATTCTGAACAATCTTAGACTATGAAACTCAACCCGGGCCAGTTTGTGCAATCAAATTTTGTTTCTTTGTTATCAGTATGAGCATGTTATGAGCAATTGCTGAAAATTTCAGAGTGGGATCTCTCATACAGTTTAATAGTGATTTTTAATATGGCTTACAAGGAATTGCGAGATCATCAAAATCATGTCATATGTTTCAGGTGCTTTGATGTTGTTGCTGTAGTTTGAATGTGACAGTGAACGTGTTCATGTTGTCTTAAGTAGGAATATACAGTCCTGAGTAAACTTTGTACTGTCATAAAAAGTTCTTAATTTGTAATAAAAGACTGTTGTTGATCAGTTTCTAACTGTAGGCAACTGATCTATTGGCTGGTTGTTCAAAGTTTAGTTGCACTGTGGAGCAACATGGCTGTTTACTTCCTAAAAAATGTTGTAAATGAATATTATGCATCCCAGTTATTATACCAAGATTGATCTTTAAATTCCGTTCAATTTGGTATCGAATAATAGTAATAGACCAAGACTATGCTGGATAGATAATATAAATGAAGACATCAGTTGCACTAAGACTAAGGGGCACAGTGGACTTGACAAATGACCGAGGATAACGGAGATCATTTATTCTTACCCATAGTCGCGAAACTGATGGCTGGCATAGAACAGGAAACTGGCCAGCGGGCCATGATGATGATGATTTAGGCTTCTGACAATTTTTTGAAAGAAATAGTGGAGCTGTTTAGGTGCTAGGCTAGAACCTGAGATACAGTTGTTTGGCAAGAGTGGATCGACGGGTTCCGTCAAAGTTCATTGACCCATATCTGGGACAGTGGTTGATCTAAAGATCTAAAATTTTGGGTTGATTCAAATGACATGAAATGATTCTAGTGCGAATGAAATAAAGCCATGCTTTGTGAGTTACTGCTATTTAATCCGTGTTTTGTGTTGCATTTAGCACCCTATGATAATTGGTGCCGACATTGGGCTTGAATGAAATTAAGATTTTTAATGACAAACCGACTTTTATGGTAACTTGTTCATTCTAACTTGTGCCTCTGCACTAGTATGGTGTCTGTGTCAATATGAGCATGTAGGCCTAGCCTATATATATACTGTACTTCGTGCAGAGTGACACTCCGAAAAGAAAGCCAACAAAGTGTTACAAGTTACAACTGCGATGAAGTCGGACAGAAAAACTTTTGATCACATTGTCCGAAGTGGAAAAATAAATCAGAGTCTGACAAACTGAATTTAATTAACCTGAGACTGATTTGGACAGTTTAATGATTTGGGTGCCTATAGTAGTTTATTCTATTGGCAGATTAAATCGAATACTAATTTTATTGCTTTTATTATTTGCCTTTGCACCTCTAGTATAACAACTATTGAATGAGAGGGCGGATTCTTTTTATATCGATATTTTCAATGATTATATGTGATAGTTCAATAGCTTGTTGCATGAAAGATGTAAAGTTGTTTCGCATGAAACTTTCCAATCCATGCAAGGACCTGTTGCACTATACACACTTGCAAAGTGTTTACCATAGCTGTACGCAACCTTTGTGTGGACCTTGCTTTGGTAGGTATCTGCAGTTTTTTATGTTGGCTTTCTCAGAAATGCGCTTTTTAGATGGCTATCTTTGCAATTTTGTTTTGATAGATTTTATGGGACATATTTGGATAAAACTTGACACATCTGTCTCAATGACTTCAGCAAAAATCAGACATACTCAGTCCAGAAACTCCACCTTTGGTATCTGTTTGCCAAACGGGTCACATCAATCTACTGTTCTGTTCTAATAATCTGAAGAAATTTAGCATCCTTACTTTCTATAGTATTTCTTCTTCTTTCATTCCGTTTCTATCTTTGTTCTCTTGTGCGTATTTGCTAGTGGAAAGAAGAGATGTTGGCTGAGTGCCAAGATACTCTCTTGAAACGTCATGATGACTAGCTGGTAACCTGGTTTTGACCCTGCATTAGCCGCAGGCTATGTAAAGCGTAATCATGTTCGTAATCGCAGCCACAAAAATGTTTCCAAAAAGTAACTGGCTATTTGAAGAATCATCTAGCAGCAGCAGTTCGACGTGAGTCATTTGGTATAAGATCGTTTTTGTTAAAGATTACTTTCTGGATATCTCAATTGCTGCAATGCAATACTGTTGAGAGTGCTTTACTGACTTAATCACTCTCCTTATAAGTTCTGATCATCCATTGTGTGGGGGAAATATTTTGCCGATGCAGGCTTGTTCTTGGATACTGCAATACAGAAATAGTCTATTTGCGGACTTCTAAAGCGCCTCTCACAGTACAACCTAATCAGAGGCACTCCCAGTACGAAGAGCCCCTCGAAAAAAGAAAAGTCTTAAGAGAATGGGCAGAAACTGCAGTGCCCCAGATAACATCACAGCCCGAGTTATAGCTATAACTGTAAAATAATGTACTTATTGTGTCCTTTATTTAGTTATTTGACTAGTACTGAGCTGTGGTTGTGCAAGTACCCAGCCGTCGTCGTATGACTGCCTAACTATATCAGACTACGTATGAATCCATGCAGTCCAGGACTTTGTGGAAAGATGCCTTGTTTTTTCTGTGGTGTGGAAATCTAGCCATTTGATTGATCAGGGATTGCCTGTATGACCAACGAACCTGGTGGTGTTGTTTTTGGTGTTGTTGTTGTTGTTGTTGTGGTGGTGGTAAATGTTGGTGGTGGTAAATGGTGGTGGTGGTGGTAAATGGTGGTGGTGGTGGTGGTAAATGGTGGTGGTAAATGGTGGTGGTGGTAAATGGTGGTGGTAAATGATGGTGGTGGTGGTAAATGGTGGTAAATGGTGGTGGTGGTAAATCTACCAGCTGAACCTTTATCATTATTTGCCGGAGTGACGGATGAACTGCTGATTGGCGCAACTTTATTTTCCTCTTCCGCTGCCAGGTTCTAGATGGCTCTGCGGCGGCGGCGGCGGACCGCGCGTTTTTCGGCGCCCGCGAAAAATACTCCACATTATCGGGGAGCCGCCGCCGCCGCTGGGGAGGGGAACGCAAAATAAGCCAAACAAAACATTGATAGCAGCAGCAGCAGCAGCGCCCGCTACGTAGGGCAGCCGGGGCTGAGTCGGCAGCGGCGATTCATCACGGCTCTAAGCAGCAGCTGCCACAGGGACTAGCTTCAGCATCATCATCATCATCAGCATCAACCAAATCTGCATCTAATCTGGTGAACAGCGGCGGCAGCGATGGCGTCGGCTCCTGCTACCTGTACGGCGGCGGTGGCGGTGTCGGTGGCGGCGGCGTAGTCCCTCTCTCCTGCGCGGTCGTCCCTCGGGGAGGTCGCGGCGAGGCATTGCCTTACGCAGCTGCAGACATCAATGATATAATTACTGGGGCCTTTCTTCCTGGCTCTTCAATCAGCGCACGCGCCGCTTTGATCTCTCGAAATCTCTCTGTGCAATAATAGCAAATTGTTCCGCGGGCAGGAGGAAATTAGCTAAATATAGAAGGACGCTGTAATCTGCCGCCGCCGCCGCCGCCAACTGATGAAATAGTTTCGTCGATGCAGGTATACAGGAGGAGAGATCGACGGACGGTTGGAGACGGACAAGGAGGCGGACATTGGGACTGGCGGAGTCAGGGAAGACGATGGATTACAGCAGGAGTCGGATAGAGAGAAGACAGACACAGATATACAGGCAGACAGAGACAGATACAGGCAGACAGACAGATACAGGCAGACAGATACAGTACAGGCAGACAGATACACGCAGACAGATACAGGTACAGGCAGGCAGATACAGGCAGACAGATACAGACAGACAGATACAGGCAGAAAGATACAGACAGACAGATATACAGGCAGACAGAGACAGATATACAGGCAGACAGATACAGTCCGTCATGCATACGGACAGACATACAGAGGTAATGCATAGTGACAGAGTTGTAGACAGATGGACGGAGAGATAGAAAGGCACAGAGGGGGTGGGGTTTAGGGTAATGGTAACACTCTGGCACGAAGAGCAGAAGATCAGCACGGACGCTGGATGGCTTCCCGCTACCCTCCCTAATGGTCGACTCAGCCTTTCATTCGCCAGGTTAGCGTTGGATAAATGAGCAGTAGGACGGGCGCCTTGCATGGCTGCTTAAAATCGACTCCTGTAATAAGTTGTGATCATCCGTTTGTACTATGAATTATTGTAGTCATACTGTGGTGTGTCACTTTGAAATAACAAATGAAGATTATTATTATTATTATTAGAGTCAGACCCTGACAGACAGTTAGAATTACGGAAGGTGACTTTTGGAAGTGTTTTGTGTCTGCTGTTATTAAGTAAGTAGGTAAGTCTATTCTTTATTAAACCATCTGCCAAACAGCACGTTGGTCGACAAACATCTAGGATAAATTAACAAACATGATTAATCGTCATCTAAAGTAGCCTTACTTTACGATGAAATATTTTCTCAAGTAAAATATTCTCCAAATGAACTTTCACTTTAACGGAGGGGACTGATGCATGGGTTGGCCTTGGTTACGGTTGCCTGGACTACCGTTGTCACGGTGATATACCCAGGGGTCGTGTTTTCTTTGGTCACAGTTTTCTGTGGGAGAAAGACGCTCTAATGATGTCGAGGCCAAGACTTGGGGGGGGAGGGGCGTACATTTACGTAAGGAAGCCATTTTTCTTACCAATCTGATTAGTTTTCAGGGGCCGACCAGGAAGACTGTTTTGGATTGCCGACGTCTGTGCTAAGCCGAGAGATCTTTCAAAGCTAAGGACCTAATCTCGGAGGACTTGTTAGAGGCCCGCTTGAAATCTAAACATTTACAGCGCTCGGGTCTTTCAGGAACGCTACGAAAGCACGGTATAAACCAGAGAGATTACACGTATCAATTACTTGCCAATCGACGGACCTATCAGCAGAGGTTGTGACCCTAGATGACCTTTGCACTGACCCTTGCCCTCAGGTCAGCGTGGTCAATACAACTGAAGTGTGTGTTAATGCCAGCGTTGAGATAGATCTGCATTTCTTAAGAGCTCTTCTAGAAGACACGAAAGCCGTTATGCAATCTGTTCTCTGATGTTGAAGTATAAACACAGAGTCTGTCAAACAGCTCTGTGCTTGGGCTGATTTATTATTGTCATTACTAAGACTAGTAACTGGTCTTCTACTACTGTGTAGGGTCTATGTATGTAGGTATGAGGAAACTTAATATGGCACATTTAAGTAACTCACAAAGGTGCTTATCTATGACTATCTATAACTGTTCTGACAGATTTAAACAAGTGTGTTTTAAGACAGTTAGCATATTAATGTATGCTGCACAGATTCTAAAGCAACGGTATACAAGCGCAGTGTGACTGTTCTACGAGTACAGTCCAACACACAACAAGGACTACTAGTATCATCATCACTATCATCATCATCATCATCATCATCATCATCATCATCATCATCATCATCATCCATCACCAATCATCAATCATCAGTTGTTATTGTTTGGGGAATTGTTCTGGACTGGTTAGCTTTTGCTGACATAATAATAATTAATAATAATTTTAATAATGATAATGATAATGATAATTAATAATGATAATTAAGTTAATCATGATAATTAATAATGATAATTAATAATGATAATTAATAATGATAATAATAATGATAATTAATAATGCTAATAATTAGTAATAATAAATAATAATAGTAATAGTAATGGTAATGGTAATAATATTATTGACACAGACATTTAGTCAGATGGTCGATCCGTTAAGCCGGGTCTGTGACAGACTGGTGCAGTGACGTGGATACGCTTGAAGGAGCGTTGTTGTTGTCTTAAGTCGTCCTGTATTCTAAATCGATCGATTGATTGGTGATGGTGGTTGCGGGGGATGTCAGGCGTGGAATATTCCACGGAGAGATTGACCAGCAACGAATGACTCGGCATTACTACACCGACCATCATAATGGCCTTTGCGTTGAGCCAGCAGCTTTTAGTTGAATGATTGATTGATGAATTTGGTTGACTGATTGGTCCATTGATTGACTGATTGATAGATTATTTGGGTTGATGGATTGATTTATTGTATTTAGAGCTAGCTCTGATAAAAAAATTAATCAATTAATTTCCAAAATTTGACTTCGATTAATCGATTAAATTCGATTAATTTGGTATCTGTTAAGTTCAAGAGTGAAAAACTGACACTGTTAAAAATGTAGTCAATCGGTTACTACTTTCTTCCTACAAAAACTTCAATCATTCCACATGCTGAAGGTGATATATGTCAGCGATGTTTATTGAAATAAAAGACAGTTTTGTCACCATCTTCGACTTTTCCATTAGCATTTGCCTTAAATGCAAAATGATGGCTTAATTTTTCACTCAAACATCTCGCATTATCTTTGTTCACCATATTGTTTACTCAAATCAAATCAAATCAACTTTATTGTTCACCGCTTCAATTCAGTGTTTACATGTAAAGACAGATTTTTTCCAAATGCAGTAACAATGGGTAATACCCTAAGGAACCTTAAGTTCCGTTAACTCCAATAATGCTTTGCCCAACATCATGGAACAAGTAAGAAAATCACAGAACAAGCCTAAATTAATCGATTAATATTTTTAACGATTACTCAATTAATTAATCGTTTACGTTCCACAGCCCTAATTGCATTGCATTGATTGATTTATTGATTGGTAAATGATTTCTGATTGACTGGCGAGTGGATGAGTACGCTTGATTGATGGACGGATATTGAATGGTGGATGATTGATGGATAGGTGGATAATTGTGAGAGTGGTGGGCCTTCGTCGTAGATGCGACTGCCCTCTTTAGATTCAATAATATTGACTAATTCCTTCTCTGATGCAATCGACCTCGCTCTCATGTCACCTTATTGACCCAACTGGCAGGCAGCGTCGGAGGCAGCGTCTCTATTTGCCCAAAGTCCATTCTTCAGTCAAAGACATGTGTAAGAAGCGGCCTTTATGGGCAGCACAGCACGACTGCCGCCGCCGTCCATCTAACCATAAGCCGCTTTTCAGCACTGCAGCCGCCCAGGAATTCTGTCAAGTTTTTATCATCATCACCATCATCATCATCGTCATCAGCGGCAACGTCCTCTGGCTGCTGCAGCAGGCGCACGGCATCCCTAACAGCGGCGGCGGAGGTGGTGGTGGTGGTGCCAGGTCCTTCTGGTTTTGAGCGACGTATTCTGGCAGGAAATGAGAAAGCCGACAAGGCTGTCATACATCCCGAGGAACAATTATTTCTGTCATCCACAGATCCCGTGTGGCCGAGCGACGAAGGAAATGTGCCTTATTTCCTACTCAACCACACGACGAACGACGACGACGGTTTATACGGCGGCGGCGGCGTCGACCAGGTATACCCGGCGTCGCCCGGACGAACGGACGGGGCATCGAGTGCGAAGACGGCGACGGATGAGCAGATGTCTCTGCGAGAGGATGCGGCTACTGCTGCTGCTTCTGCTGCTGCTGCTGCGTCGATTGACTGTGTGGTGTTGGTTGATGCGCCTGTTTTTCGAGGAAGTGAAGCGCCTCGTGAGTTGTGACTTAGGGTCAGAGGTCGGGCGCTGCCTTGATGCTTATTTATCTCGGTCGTCGTTTGTTGCACCGGTTTCGGGTTACCGTATTCTCCGTGGCCGTTTTAAAAGTTCATTTTCGTTGCTTTGGTGGGATTGGTGATTTGCGTCGTGTTTTGCTTTAATGGGTTGCTCAGTACTCTAGTTGTCAGAGCGCTAGACCAAGGACTCGTATATATAATAAGAGTATTATCCAGAGGTCCTTTGCTAGACTCTCAGACCAGAAATCGGGGGTCAAATCACCACCAGATCAGAAAGGTGTTTGAAGACTTCTCTTCCATTTGTGCCTCCAGTGAACATGAGTACATTGCAGTACAATACAATGTTATCTGGGGGCACTACTGTTTCTGCTCGTTCTCTTAAGACTTCTTTTTTTGAGGGCCTTCGCACTGGAAGCGCCTCTGATTAGGTTGTACTGTGAGAGGCGCTTTATAAATCCGTAAATAGAATAGAATAGAATACAGCTCTATTTCATACTGCCCTCCTTCCAAAGTTCAGAAGTGCACACATGACCATAGGACAGAATATCAATGGCACTGAGCAATTGTGAGTGAAGGACTTGCTGAAACTCTCTACACAGTCGTATGGTCGTGTGCTCTTCTGAAATTTGGAAGAAGGGCAATATCAAATACTGCTGTATTGTAATGTACTTATGTTTGCCTCGGGCAAGACTTGAACCCGGACTCTCCGCGTTACAGGCCGAGCGCTCTAGCCAATCAGCCACCTTGCCACATTCACCGTACATTGACCGTACGCTGTTGGGGGGGGGGGGTCGGTCAGGCGGTGAACGACGAAGACGGGCAACCCACCGTCACATGCTGTGGCTAAGAAATTAAGTAGTTTCATAGCGTTATGCTTCATACGCTATCGGTCAGTGTTTTATTGACTTAACTCTATCACAGCAATTAATGACTATGGTGAAAATAACTTCCTCTTGCATATAATTAGCCAGATCTAGAATTCATTTGACAGAAGCATAGAACATGCAGAAAAATTTAAGTAAGGGTTAAAATTCACTAACAACATAGCCGACACAGGGTTAAGCTTTTCTCTGCTGTACATTTAAATGACTTTCCCAAGTGCATGGTTTACAGAAGCATAGGATATGCAGAAAAATTTAAGTAAGGGTTAAAATTCACTGACAACATAGCCGACAAAGGGTTAAGCTTTTCTCTGCTGTACATTTAAATGACTTTCCCAAGTGCATGGTTTACTAATACACCTGTCAATGCATGTTCAAATAACACATTAATGAAAATACATTTATGTATGTATCAGAAAACTTATACAAAACCTCTTTAGGAACATTTCTTAAATGTGTCTAACTGATGGATCTACTAAGTTGCAACACATTTTCATATTTTCTGAGAACCTTTGTCTAACAGATTCAAATCATAGTAGTAGTAGCAGCAGCAGCAGAAGCCGTAGGCCTAATGTTAATCCTGAGGAATAATAATAATAATAATAATAATAATAATAATAATAATAATGTTATTTTTTTCAGGTACCTCGTGGTAAAAAAGCCAAATAAAAAATATTTTTATTATACTAATTAAAATAATAATAACAACACCAATAAAATAAATATACAATACGATAATTATAATAAGTCAATAAATAAGTTGTATTTAAGAATTATAATGTGGTTAATAATAATGATGATAACAATGGGGTATACTCGATACAATAAATTGTTAAAGATAGAAAAAAATGCAGCAGTCCCCAGGGGCCGAACAGCCAGAGTTTTGATGATTACGGATTCGCATACAGTGCAGTGATATTTAGCGGAGGAGCTCATGGGAACCAGCGTTGGGGAACGACAGAACACGAGCTTGCATCCAACCATGGCATCAGTCATGCATCTCTGACTGTTTGCTCTGCTCGCCGTTCACCGTGTATAGCTACGTGCCGTGGATCTTCCATTTTCATTGTGGTTTTACGGCCGCGTAACATGGCTCTCTGCCTTACGTTATGCTTTATAAATGACTGGAGCTGTAAATCCGTCCGGTAGCCTTCCATCCCTTCGTCGTAACGCCGGTAATTTATATTCCGGATACACCTCGCTGGTCCTTGTTCGGCCGGCTTTTCCAGCAGGCCTCATTGCCTCGCCTAATTCGTGTCCATTCAGCTAAATTCCATCCTAATCTGCTTTTCCTCATCAAAATCTTATGCTTATCCACATTCCATGCCGCGCCGTGTTGCCGATTGCCCGTCTGGGAATTCCCGTTCCGTCTTTGATGATGCTTGCTTGGTGGCGATATTGCCATCATTCACCGTTGAAATCGCTCTCTTCCATCATTCCCCGCTGCCCCAATCGCACTCTTCCGTCTTCATGTGGCCGGCCGCTGAAAGGGCGGCTGATTTCGCAGCAAAACATGGTCATTGCTGCTGAAATGTTTGTCTGTTTTTGAGAGTTCTTATTCTTCGGGTGTATATACACATTCGTGAGGATGTATTTATATCTGTCTGTATGTATATACGTATGTGTGTGTTTTGGTGTATATATATATTCGTTTTATTTGTGTGTGCATGTGTGTGTGTATTTGTGTGTGCATATTTGTGTGTGTGTGTGTGTGTGTGTGTGTGTGTGTGTGTGTATGTGTGTATGTATGTATTTATGTATGTATGTATGTTTCTGAACATTTATTCAGACCTCTGTAAGTACCCTCAAAGAAGACAGACTCTAGATAGTAATAATGATGTAACAAGACAGTTGACTGTGTAGTGTGATGTCATGCATCTGTTAATTCAAGAATTTCTTGAACAAAGGCTGCATTTTGTCCTTTATTCACCAGTAACTCGACATGTCGATATGTCGAATAAATTTTTTTGGTGATTTATCAGCCACAATGAAATAGTTTGTCCTTTGTTTTGACCCTCTTTAATTTAACTCTATAATTTATGCTAGTTCTTACTTCGCAGGCAGATGAATAAAAGGCTGCGTTGTCATCAACAGAGAGGTTTTGTTAGCACTGCAGTACTATAAGTTTGTTTTATTCAACAAAATCAAAGCCGTGTCTGATAACCCAGTGATGACTCACAGCAGTGTTTGTCTCATTATTTATCTCAAGCCTCTTTGAATAAACTACATTTCTTCAGCTCCAAACCAAATACCAAGTTGAGAAAAGCAGAATTTTAAATCATGCTTATGCTATACCAGGGATGGGCAAATTACTCGGAAAAATGTAATTGAATTACAAAATACAAATTACTTTGGGACATGAAATGTAATTTCAAATTACAAAATACATGGGAAATGTAATTGAATTACAAATTAGCAAATTACAAATTGTGCAATTTCAAGTAATTTCAATTACATAATTTCAATTACTGCCCATCCCTGTGCTATACTTGTATTTTACGTTAAAAGAAGTTGGTGAATATTGTGTGTCTATCATGTGACAAGCCCTTTTACTTCTTCCTTACTCCAGTTTCTTCCATCATTAGTAAATAGTTGATGTAAATCTGCGAATGTATGTATGTAGACTTTTGATATACTCGATTTTAAATACTTCACAAAATCACATAAATTTATGCTGACCCATATGGTGTTCAATTGATGTTTTTTATTTGACCTTCTCTTTTGACAAGACTGGTTAAACATTTTGGTATTCCTGATATGACTAACAATAGGTTACTGTAATCAACTGTTAGTAATTGGCTATCAGTGGTCTACTGTAATCGACTATTAGTAACTGACTATTAGTTGACTATTGTAATTTATTGTTAGTAATTAACCCGTTAACGACGAGGTGCATTGGTTTCCCATACATTTTAGTACACGCTCGTCGTTAAAGGGTTAACTGTTAGTAGGCTACTGTCATCAACTGTTCGTAATTGGTGTTTAGTAGGCTACTGTAACTATGGGTACATGTAAATTAATAATAATTAAATGGGACGACTTGTGTCATTCGTTTCAGTGGCATGCGCTCGATCGAGCGGAACAGCAGAAGTATTACGACATGGCAAGAAAAGAGAAAGAGCTTCACCTTCAGTTATATCCCGGTTGGAGCGCACGAGACAACTATGCAACACACACGAAAAAGAAGAAACGCAAGCGCGACTCGGTGACCGACAGTAAGGCCGTCACAAAAGACAGTGAGGAAACAGGAGGTAATGGCTGAGCTACTATGAGGTTCAACTGTAATGTAAAGTAATTGAACATTTACTAGTAAGTAAGTATATCCTTATTCAACCAACTGCTAACCGCACTTTGGTGTACATGAAAGTTTTAAGAAATCGTGAATGAATCATCCTTATTATAATAAATCATCCTGATTATAAATGTTTTCCGTGCTAAGGTATCTGCTGCTGGGATTATTCTATTGTTTGCGTTGGGTCGCATGGCATAGCTTGTCAGTGTTATGCGAGGTAACAGATCGTGCAGAACATGCCCTGGGTCATTAATGGCGCTTGAGAACGTATGTAATGCCTCTTCAAGATATCTACTCAGAGGCGCTCTCCGCGCTCCCCTGTATGATGCGAAATGTCATTACAAACGAACGTATTACATCAGAAGATATCTACTCTGTGGCGCTCTTTTTGATAGCCTATATTATGATGTTGAATGTCATAATGAAGGAATATATTACATAAGTTGGCAGAACAATGCACATTAAGCTGAAAGAGTCACCAGTAGCGGGCCCACGCACATCACGTGGAACCAATTAACGGATTCCCGTCAACAGCTGAAGATGGCTGGATGTTCAGAGTCTCTGGACCAAGTGGCGTGGATCAGGGCCGATGAGAGGGGGTCAGGGGGTTCTGCTGCCCCGGGGCCCGGGTCTATGGCAGGGGCCCCTGGCAGGAGCCCGAAAATATCTAAACTTGATCAAAATGAAGAAACCTTTGGTCCAATGCAGTCTGTATATGACGGATGCTTCGTGAATTGTGATACATGATATACAGGGCCACAGACGTACAGTGTATGTACATGTACATGTATGTGTGGTATCTGTCTAGGTCTGAGTAGGTCACCTAATGTGTCGGGGTATTTGACCCACAGTAGAAACGAACGCAGCACAGTTGTACATGAAGATAACACCGCATACCCTTTACCTTGCCTTTACCCATCACTCGAGCTCCAGCGCTCTCACTTTCACTCTCTTGCGTTTTCCTCTCGAAGTCTGTCTCTTTCAAGCCATGTGGTCTGTGCACACTACAGACGACTGCAGTCTCCAGCGTTTATGTTACCCGGCCTATATATTGCGAAAGTGCATGAGTAGTTCTTCATGTTCAGAATACAGTCACTAATCCATTTTACTTTTAAAGAAAAACGATCTTAATTAAATTTTAATGTTTAATTGCTTCAAATTTAATAAAGTTCTAGGTGATGAAGCGTAATAGAAAACGGGCTCTATTGAATTTCTTTACAAAAACGCAAGCCAGCAACGAATGTGACCGTGGAATTGAAACTGAAGAGGTTGGCAATGTTGCTGACAAGAACAATTTAATAACTATTTCACTCAACACAATCTCAGTTGCTCAGTCAGAGGATTTAGGGGCGAGTAAGTGCATAGTAACAAACGTAGGTCTGTGCATAGTAACAAACGTAGGTCATCACTTATCGGAATGATTTCGGACTAAGTCTTAGGTGTTGGGGCAAAGTTAACTGATGCAGACAAATTTCCATTTCTGACTTGCCCACCGTCACATACTACTATTATTGAATGTAGAGTCTGTGCATAGTAACAAACGTAGGTCATCACTTATCGGAATGATTTCGGACTAAGTCTTAGGTGTTGGGGCAAAGTTAACTGATGCAGACAAATTTCCATTTCTGACTGAATTCTATTCTCCACCAGAATTCTGGAACTCAAAAAAAGGAAAGAAAGATTGGCGAAAGTCAGGAATGCAAACGAGAGACAGACACTCCTTTAAAGTCTTGAATTTTTAATTTCATCAATGATCAAAAGCGAATGATGGAGCAAATCAAGCTGACAATATCATTGCTAATAGTTAAATAGCAGCAGCAGCAGTAGTGGAGTTGATTATCGTGGTAAAGAGCGAGTTGTTGATGTAGTCAATGCAGACTATGCAAGTGACGTATCCTCACCTCTTAAAATGGATATCATAATTACTATAATGCGACAACTTTCATTTA
The DNA here is from genome assembly GCA_020284085.1 of Aporrectodea caliginosa. Classification (NCBI taxonomy): domain Eukaryota; kingdom Metazoa; phylum Annelida; class Clitellata; order Crassiclitellata; family Lumbricidae; genus Aporrectodea; species Aporrectodea caliginosa. The sequence continues at coordinate 293,663 of JACEVL010000233.1, read as the reverse complement.
AAAAAATCATTTATCACATTCACGTAATCACATTTTCATGTTTCTGGAAATTTCTTTGTAATTAGAATCAGAGATGGACCTTTGAAACCAGAAATTGATTTTTACATGAACTTTTACTATTATAATTATAATTTTTATTATTATTATTATTATTAACCTTATTATTATTCATTCATGTAATTTAATAGCCCTTTTGCAGGCTTACATCTGACTTTGGCTTACTGATAAGATTGAAAAACGAGGGGCCCTGAAGGACCCTGAGAAGTGTCTGCCCCGGGGCCCGCCTTGGCTCTCGGCGCCCATGGCGTGATAGAGTATCCTAACGACTCTATTGGCAATTGTGTAACACAGGGTCGTCTAATCCAGTGCTTCCCAAACTTGTCAGTGTCACGGACCGGCAGGAATGAACTTTTCAGTGTCACGGACTGGCAAGAATTTTCCCTAATACAGGAGGACCGTTTCCAAATGTATTAATTATTATTTGGATAAGTTCGTAAGAACACGAAATGAGTGCCTGCCCTACGTTCCAACTTCCACGAGGGGATATGGTTACTTCACTTTAACCAGGCAGTTGTATAGCCCTGCCGTGCATCACAGAGCATGAGGATTTGAAATTGAAGTAAGTAAGCATGGTCTTTAGTACACCATTTGCAAACGCACAATGGGACAACAGTTATATGTGGTAATGATAATGATAAAACATCGAAGTTATAATATTAATAATAACAATGTGTAAATAGTTATATGTTGTGAAGCATGATTAATAACTGTACAACATCCTAGTGGCAAATCCCTTCCTACCTAGGCTTTATTGACAGACGAATATCAACATTTTTATGTTGATACATGCAGCTGTTTGGTTTCAAGTTCATAAATCTAAATCCTGTTGATAGATGTGTACTTGTTATGAATACATGATTACGTTATTGTACCTGATTGTTGTGGAAGCTTTAGATAATTGTGACCTGCTCTGGCAAAAGGAGGCAGAAGTCGCCAGTGATAAAACTGAAGAAATTAGCTAAAACACAAATCAGGTGTAAATTTTCAACTAACAGTTTTTGGCATATATCAATAAATAGGATCTTATATTATACGGAAAAAATATTATTTTAATAATATTTCACATATTTCATGAGAAATGTGCACATAAACTTTGCGATCTATCTAGGGTTTGAATTAAGATAATAAACTTTGCATGAGTTTTCTCGAAATTGTACTTTCGAGTAGAAAAAATTAAAAAATTCATATCTCTGGAACCCATCAAGATAGAATAATAATTTTTTAAACAGAAATTATTACTTATCAATTTCAGCACAAAATACACAAAACTAATTTTTTGGCCAAAAGCCTCATTTTGCCAGAGCAAGTCACAATTATTGTGATTATAGTGTGTAACACTTGTCCAAAGGGGAACATTTGTGGCTGGATGGCTTAACTCTCTTGATACAGTATGGACCATAGGTAATCCCATAGAAACATTTATGGTTGGATCATTTGGATGGCCTGTGTACTACTTACTTCTGTCAATACAGTTTGGACCATGAGAAACCCACAGGAATTTTTATGGCTGGGTGGCCTGTCCACCATATACCTCTTTTGTCACAGTTCAGCCAAAGAAAAAAGAGCATAGGAATTTGTGTGGTTGGTTTATCTACCAGACTACCACTTACCTCTTTTGACACAGGGTGGCCCAAGGGTTGGGTAACCTTTCTACCACCTTCTTGTTTTGAAACAGGGTGGCCTAAGGAAACCTATGGTAATTTTTCAGTTGAATTGCCTTTGTATCAGTTAACTGTTTTGACAGAGGTTGAGGTATGTAATGTGGTATGACTGAGGCTTTATATAGAGGCTTCTGTTTAAGCTAGCCATACTGAGAAAGTGCTTCTCTCTCTCAAGAAGACGTGTTTCTCAGGTATCTGAAGAGTGTTTGTTGAGGCTGAAGATGTGTACGTCGAATTGTCTTTGAAGTGAGTAGTGCAGTGGGAGTTATCTCACAAGAATCTGCCCAGTCGTCTAGTGCCATATACCGTAAATGCTATTCTGCCAACGAGCGATATCTCTGGGTCATCCTCCTCGAACGCTCTTAAGGCTGATTTTTGCTTCTCTTCTGCAGAATGTCCTAACAACAGGAAATGTCGAGCGAGGTTCGGCTCCGACCAGCAGAGCCAGTGGTGTAAGCCTTGCAGGTTCGTCCCTTATCCTTCCTCATGTTTCATGCTTCTTTTACTGAACTTAAAATTCTTGAGGTTTGCTTTTTGTGACTGGTATGCCGCCGTCAAAAATGATGAAGTCATTGAAGTTGAGTTGAGTAGAAACAGGTCTTAGGAGACTTGGATACAAAATACAGTCTCCTTCGACTGTGTTTGATGAAACCAAGGCTGGCTTACCCCCAAACAGACTCCAAGCAAGCAGTCTGTCCGCCTACTGTCAGACTTGATGCAGGTAGAGCCATAGGGCACCCATGAACATCTGGACTGCAACTGAGAGTTTTAAATGATAACTGACGAAGAGAATGAGGCACATACAAGGAAGAGGGTGGAACTATAAGAAAAGGAATAATTTTTTTCTTGACATATATAGAAGCGAACTGTCCAAATTCTTCAGGTTTGCTTTTTTTACCTGGTATGCAGGCAACAAAGACCTGTGGGGCGCGGTGGTGTAGGGGTATGTTCGATGCCTTGCAGCCGGAGGGTTGCGGGTTCGAATCCACTCTCAAGCCGCGTGGGACCTTGGAGCAAGTCATTCACTCAGCAATTGCTCATGCGCTTCGGCGTGAAACTCCGATTCAGTGTCCGCGCTGTAGTCGGGAGCGCCTCTGAGTATAAATCTTGAAGGGGGCGCTATAACAAGTGCTCATACATACATACATACATACAAACAAAAAGTATGAAGTTGGTTAAGTTGAAATGAGGTGAGCGGAGGAGAAACTGGTCTCGATCAGCTATCTCTGAAGAAGAAATCTGCTCTTGAGCTGTTCTTTAGAGGGATTGGGTCAGTGGAGACAGTATAGAGAGAGAGGGACATAGAGACAGCCTGGTGTGGTAGAAGACCGATGTGAATGTTTAGTTATAAGCGACAGACAGTCATGCAGACAGAGGCAGAAACACAGACAAACAGAAAGAGAAAGAGAAAAAGTTTCTACCGCAACGTGTAACAGTGATTCTGTTGATAAAATGCTGAATGGGGACACTAGGCCAAGTTAGCATGTTTCAATTTTAATGTCGTAATAGCACCCTGTGTTTACTTTCTTTTTCATCTAGATTTTGAGTGTTTGTAGTCTGTTTGATTTGATGAATAAATTGGTTTAAATTCAAGAACCTTGTGGGAAAATGCCATTCTGTATTGATCACTTGGTCTAAGTAAGGTCTCATTAATGATCACATCGTCTTGATCACATCGTCTCGATCACATCTGTATCGATTGCGTCATCTAAGTAGGTTTCATTAGACAAACCTGGATGAAGCCAAGGCTGGCTTACCCCCAAACAACATTCACCGACGTTATACTTGTAAAGAGTTGCATTTGTGTCAACTTTATTAATATGAATAAACGAATATTGATTGATTGATTGATTGATTGATTAAACTATTTTGCATTCTAATTAGTTCATGATCTTATTTTGCTTAGTAATTTTTTACATTTTATTTACGTTTACATACACGAGGCTAGCTTACCGCCAAACACTCTTACCAACATTTATGCTTGTAAAGAGTTGTGTCTGTGTGAACTTCGTTAATATGAATTAACAAATATTGATTGATTGATTAAACTATTCTGAATTTTAATTATTTCATGATCTTATTTTGCTTGGTAAGTTTTTACATTTTATTTACAGCTGAATTTATTGCATTGCATGGCTATTAAAATTCTGTCCTGTTTGGCTTCAGATCCGACTACAAATTCCTGACGGAGAGCAGCCAGTTGAATCCTGCCACAAGCCTCGACGACTCACTGTTGCACTGCCTCCCCGCTCGGTTCAGCTGTCCTACTGAGTCGGAGCCCCTATGATTGGACCGGGAAACGAGGTAGCACAGACTAACAGTGCAAGATTCCTACTCGATTTAATGTAGTTTACCTCTTGGAAGACTTTGACAAACCCCTGCAAAAATACATGTTGAAAAGTAGGCCTAATGTTTGTCTGAAACTGTCCAGTATGATTCAGGTTTTAAGACTGGGTGATTATGAGAAGAAGGGATTACTGTTTTAATTTTGTTCATTTCATTATTTACTATTCTGATTGTATCATAATCATCTTTTGCATAAAAATATTTTAATTTTTTTAAATATTTTAAAGTATTTATTTAACAGTTTCATCCCTTGGTGCAACAGGGCTGTATGTTGCTTTTGTATTACCATGCAACTATAAAGGTCACAAGTAGTAGGGGTTGTCACAGGAGAAACAGGAGAACAGTTTTCAACTGAGGACTTTAAGGACATTTTTCTAAAGCATAACTATAAATTATACTTCAGTGGCCTTCATATCTGCAACAGGATTTGAAGTAAAAAAGTTATTGTAAAGTTTAAACATAAATTACACTTCAGCGACCCACATATGTACATGTTGTAACTTGTAAGTACACATTTCAATATGAAATGATAGGAAGTGTAGAGCAGGGCTATGGGAAAGCTGGTTACAACGCAAACTAGCACTGGCCATGCAAATTTACATAGAAGTAAATTTGTTATAAATTGATGGACAGTGTCTGTTTAGATTGGCATTGCTTAGATTTGATGTTTATGGATTCAGATCATTGGGTGGTCCTAGTTATGCTGATAGCTGTGATATCACTTTGTTTGCATTAGATTCAGCAGTAGTTACATTTTGCAATTATAAACTCTAACAGTGATACATACAGTAGGATAAAAAGATATTTGACAGCTGTCACTGATTTAAGTTTTAATTAATAGCAGTCAATTATGGCAAAGATAAATGATGTGGATTAGGAAGTGAATATCTGTGAGGATGGTTATGGTTGTGTGTTGGTGGCAACGAAGATGATGGTAGTTATGATGAAGAAGATGATGGTAGTTACATATGATGATGATGATGGTGATGATGATGGTGATGGTGATGGTGATGAAGATGATGGTAGTTATGATGAAGAAGATGATGGTAGCTAAGATGATGAAGAGATGGTAGTTAAGATGATGATGATGGTAGTTATGATGAAGAAGATGATGGTAGTTACATAATGATAATGATGATGATGATGATGATGATGATGATGATGATGATGGTAGTTATGATGATGAAGATGATGGTAGTTAAGATGATGATGATGGTAGTTAAGATGATGAAGACGATGATGGTAGTTATGATGATGAAGATGATGGTAGTTAAGATGATGATGATGGTAGTTATGATGAAGAAGATGATGGAAAGTTACATATGATGATGATGATGATGATGGTAGTTAAGATGATGATGATGGTAGTTATGATGATTAAGATTATGGTAGTTAAGATGATGAAGATGATAGTAGTTATGATGATGAAGAGATGGTGACAATGAAGGTAATGATGAGAAAGTTGAAAAAATTATTTGGGTATGACAGCTGTGGTAGCTTGTGAATAAGTGTTTAATTTGTGATGATGTTAATTAGTCAAATTAAATTGGTCGCTAGTGTTGATGAGCATTCTCATGGCATTGCTAAAAGATCCCCAAACTTCAGAAGCATACCCGTAACATATAATCGTCTTGACCTTTTTTTCCTCATGTGAGAACGGTCATAGCCCAGTCCCGTGCTTTTGCCTGCCTGCTTGTGAATAAGTGTTTAATTTGTGATGATGTTAATTAGTCAAATTAAATTGGTCGCTAGTGTTGATGAGCATTCTCATGGCATTGCTAAAAGATCCCCAAACTTCAGAAGCATACCCGTAACATATAATCGTCTTGACCTTTTTTTCCTCATGTGAGAACGGTCATAGCCCAGTCCCGTGCTTTTGCCTGCCTGCTTGTGAATAAGTGTTTAATTTGTGATGATGTTAATTAGTCAAATTAAATTGGTCGCTAGTGTTGATGAGCATTCTCATGGCATTGCTAAAAGATCCCCAAACTTCAGAAGCATACCCGTAACATATAATCGTCTTGACCTTTTTTTCCTCATGTGAGAACGGTCATAGCCCAGTCCCGTGCTTTTGCCTGCCTGCTTGTGAATAAGTGTTTAATTTGTGATGATGTTAATTAGTCAAATTAAATTGGTCGCTAGTGTTGATGAGCATTCTCATGGCATTGCTAAAAGATCCCCAAACTTCAGAAGCATACCCGTAACATATAATCGTCTTGACCTTTTTTTCCTCATGTGAGAACGGTCATAGCCCAGTCCCGTGCTTTTGCCTGCCTGCTTGTGAATAAGTGTTTAATTTGTGATGATGTTAATTAGTCAAATTAAATTGGTCGCTAGTGTTGATGAGCATTCTCATGGCATTGCTAAAAGATCCCCAAACTTCAGAAGCATACCCGTAACATATAATCGTCTTGACCTTTTTTTCCTCATGTGAGAACGGTCATAGCCCAGTCCCGTGCTTTTGCCTGCCTGTTATGGTGATAAAGAGATGGTGACAATGAAGGTAATGATGAGAAAGTTGAAGAAATGTTTAGGGTGATGACAGCTGTGGTAGCCTGTAAATAAGTGTATTATTTGTGATGATTTTAATTACTCCGTACAGAGGCGCGTTTACCAGTAGGCGCACTAGGCGCGCGCCTAGGGCCCCCAAATCAGGAAGGGCCCCCAAACGAAAGAAAATAAAAAATAAAATTTAAAATTTTTGATTTATTTATATTCTCTAACTAATCATAACTGCATTGTCAATAACACGCACAACAACGGCTTCAAGTTCAACTTCGTGGGTTTTGCACATGATAGGCTAAACACCACCAGAGTCTCAGTCTGCAAGTTCAGAAGGGTCCCAAAAACGTTTGCGCCTGGGGCCCCATTTTCTGTAAAAGCGCCTCTGACTCCGTAGTTAGGTGAAATGTTGGCTAGTGTTTGATGGGCATTCTCTTGGCGCTGCTTAAAGATCCCCAAACTTCAGAGGCATACTCGTGATATATAATAAACGATACTGATACTTGCATATTAATTGTACTCTACCGTATCTTACCTCACCCTATACAAACCATACCAGAGATGGGTAACTACTTGATTAGATTCTTTATATCGATAGCTAATCGATTAGACAAACAGCTAATGCTTATTCCAATCAATTAGAGCTACAAGATTTTGCTAATTCTAATTCTAATTGATTAGCAAATTTCAGTAGCTGATTCTAATTCTAATCGATTAGCAATTTAACTAATCATGCCCATCTCTGAACCATACATTGCCTCACTTTAATTCCCCTAATTTATTTAGACAACCAGACCTTACATCTTGTGCATTGTCTTCCAGAGGAAGTGCGTTCTTTCGGACCCAGATGACCAAGATGAGCAGAACTGAAAAGCACGACTTGGATGACATGAATTGAACGGGGAAAACTTGTGCGTCCATTCCAGGTGACGTCGCCGTCATCGCGTCATCTTCGTCCGCTGGAGGTGCCGCACCACCACCTGCCACTCTATCCATCCAAAGAAGAGCTGAACTCGAACAGGAACCGTCATGCTCTGGGGTTGGTCGGGTGGGAGGTTGGGTCCGCAAAGAACTGCAGATTGACTACAGGGCAGGGAACGCGGCGGCGCTCGAACAATACCAAGTGCCGCTGAGAACAAGATTACACGAGCAACACTAGCGAACGTCGGGGACAAGCAACGAGACCCGAAAAAGTTTGCCAAAAAACTGTCGTTGACTTTCTAAATAACATCGGCAGATGGAGCGGGAAAGCTCTTTGCTTCAAAGTACATATATTCACGACCCCAGAATGCGTTTCTGCTTTGGCTGGCAGTTTTGGGGATGCGTAGAAATGCCAAAAGGACTGTCCTGTAAGAAGGCCTTCAATTGTAATTATAGCTTCTGCATGAATTCTGATTTTGTTGGTGGTCTTGACGTCCATGACAGTTTAGCTGTTGCAGTAGTTGCGTTTGTTTTGGATGTACAGTTACTTTCAGTTGCGACTGCATTGGACAACCACAAGAGCGCTGTTGGTGCGGATCTTGTGCCATTTGTTTTTCATTAGGATCAATGTTGACAGATACATGTTATGTTCTTCATCTCCAACTGGCTGACCAATTTCACATCTTTGATCAAATTGATTCCATTTCATATTTGTGGGGCGCGGTGGTGTAGGGGTGTGTTCGGTGCCTTGCAGCCGCAGGGTTTCGGGTTCGAATCCACCTCAAGCCGCCGCGTAGACCAAGTCCTTCACTCGCAATTGCTCATGCGCTTCGGCGTGAAACTCCGATGCAGTGTCCGCGCTGTAGTCAGGAGCGCCTCTGAGTAGAAATCTTGAAGGGGCGCTATAACAAGTGCTCATACATACATACATATTTAAGGAAACAATAATGTAGATTTTGGAGTTCACACGAATGGCTGTTTCATCCTCATATAAAATACAGCCCGTAAAAACAAAGTTTTTACTATATCCATCTAGTATCCTATAACGTGTACTCTGAAAATAGTCCGCGTTCATTTTACAACATAGCACGCTTAACGAGGCAGCGCGCCCATTATTGTTGCAGCCAATCACAACGCTGGCCAATCACAACGCTGCGTTTCGGAAAAGGGGATTCCCAGATTCGAAAAGTTTAGTCCCCGATTCTATAAGCTAGCCTTTTTGGGGAGCTGAAATTTTGATAGAATGAAGTGTGTGCGAGGGCGAGTCTATATGCCAAGTTTCACGACGATTGAATGATTGTAAGTGATCGAACTAGTCGTCGCAAGATTTGACTTTTTAGCCTGTGGCTCAACCAAGCAATCAAGCAAGCAAGCAAGCAAGATTCCCGCAAGTTAAACTAGATGGATAAAAAGGGAGAAATTTTCAGCTGAAGCAGATGTCCTTGTGCTGTGTGTTTGACAAATTTATGATGATGATTATATTTTATTATTATGACAGTCATCATTGAGATACAGATATTTAGTTTCTGGAGAGTGGCCTGCTAAGGCTTAGTTTTTGTGCACAATCGGTTGATGCCACAGCGCTATGGAAGTTGCTAAATATAATGTTTATTGTTGAGTCTCGTCATGCCGAGATGCAAAGGTGGGAACTTGGTAACCAGTTTTTTCATTATGTTATTCTTATGGAACCCTTGAAAACGGCTTAATTTTTGGTCGCATGAATTCTGATATAGTGTGCATTCATGGACACTGATCCAAAATTTAATTGTAGAATGCACTTCGTTATGATGCAACCTTGTTTTAATGAACTTCTTGCTACAGCTTCAAAAGAAGTGGTTCATTTGTAAGAGCACACTCCCTCTGAGTCCAATGAATTGAAGTCAAACTGTTTCAGTCTGCAACCAGTCACTGACTACAGGACTTTCTGGATTTTGACCTAAAAGAACTTTGAAATTGATGACTTCTGCTTCAACAGTTTATCTGAACAGACTTTAACCCAGCAGCAATGTCATGTGTGCCACATGAGGCCCATGTGGAAATGCTGTCATATGGGCATCATATGTTATACATATGACATTTTCAATGGGGCAGATTATTAAGTTCAAGTGTAAACCTTTCATCTTGTCATAAATATTATGGGCTGGGACTACATGTATCATCGCATATAAAATTTTAAGCAAAGGTAAATATATAATTAGTAGATAATAACTACAAATAAGGAAATCGTTATCTGTAGCCTTTTTGGATTTTGATTTTAAGCATTTGACTTCTCTGAAATTATTAATTGAGAACTTCTATAATGCTGGTGTCCAATGCACAAGGCATCAACCGATGGCGCTCCAAAACCAAGCCACATTACCAGGCCACCACCACAGAAGATAATGGAACACAGCACAAGCTCACTGACATTGCAAAGAAATTGCAACAGCATTAGGCTGTCAATTTGTATAGTTGATCATATTACCATTATTGATTAATTGTCACAGAAACTTTAAACACCTTTATAGGATTATTTATTTATTAAACCAAAAGACCATATCCTTTCAGTGGGGTCAAGTATTGCTGGAGAGACACGTTTCTTCTGGAGTATCTAGTGCTAGTCGATCCTAGTCGATACATGTACCTACATCAATGAATGTGTTGCAAATAGCAATTGTGCTGAAGCACAAAGTAGCAACACACATACTTTGAAATAAGAATGACTTGTCTCTTGATAGTCCAGCAAGGTTTCGATGACTTTATTAAACAACAATAGTATTTCTTGGTCTTAATATAAAGCATTTTGTTCCTGTCAAATACTTGATAATTAAACCCAGACTACATTGTGATGAATATCGTTTCATGTACTGCATTTTAAATATCTTGGTCCAATTTTGGTTTTGTTGGGTCCTATTGAGGCGATTGGATGGCGTTTTCCGGTAAAAGGAGCATCATCTTAGGAAGGTGTATAAATATTTCATGTTTGAACATTTTTTATGTTTCTTTTTTGTTCTGTGTTTTTTGTCACAGCTCTAGTTGACTTTTGGTAGTTGTCTAAATTTGGCCTTTATCATCATTATCATCATCCTCATCATCATCGTCAACAATAACCATCAGACTCGTCATCATTTCTTTCCAACATCCATGTGGATGATGATTGTAACATTTGTGGCTCATTATGGCCAAAGCGACATCATAAGGCAATAAACTCTATATACTACAACAGTGTGGCAATTTCCCTACTGTGACATGGATGTATGCCGTATTGTAATAGGTTACTTAATACTTATATAGCACCTTCCTTAAACTCTTGTAATGTAGTGTGTTGATGTAAATTCAACTCCTTCATCCTTGCTTTACTTTCCTCGATCTTGGTCACACATTTCAACCGATTAAAAATCAAAAAGAAGTAATATTTTTGACAGATATTTCACGAACTGGCGCTACATAATTGTCTCGTCACGTTACATGTGCAAGCTCAGACTGCGCATAAACCGAGCAGTTTATTTTTCTGCAGGTACAGACAATGTACATGCATTAGTATTTCGTGCACAGGATACCTGCAACATGTATGCAAGTCTGACTTCGATTCAGTGTTCATTACTTTTAAAACTGATTAGTTACAGTTTCTAGTTACTGTGGTGGTAAAAGTAACTAATTACCACATATCGTTACTTTATAAAAAATTGTAAGTAATTACCGATTACAGTAGTAACTAATTTTGGTTACTATGTATGAGAATTGTAAAGTTAAAATTGACTGGACTTTGGATTCATGTAATTCCTAAATGAGTACTTTATTAAACAAACTGCCATTTTCCTTACCAAAGCCTTGCACATACAACCTGAAGAATAAATGGTGGGTCAATGGAAGTCAACTATAATAGCGCTTAATTTCAAATACAACAACTTTTAAAACTGGACCTATACAGTTCACGAGAAATGTAATGAAAAACTACCGGAGAATATAAAAACCGTTAAACAGGTTAGTAAATGTCAGGTCTACACATGCATCAACATTTCATCAGAGTTGCGGTTTATTTTTGCAACAAGAGCTTTTGGCCAAAGTTTGGCTCAGTAAGTTTAATTCTTTCGTGTGTCAAATATTGAAAGCATTTGCAACTTCAATTGTACATCAAAGTATGTAAGTTTTGTGTTGCTAATACCCCATACGAAATACATGTAATCTTACAGTTGTATGCTGTTTAAAAATAATTACTTATGACAATGGTTACCGAAACACAGTACTTAGTTACATTAACATATTAGTTGTTGATCATAGATGTTACAAGTAATGCAGAAATGCACAACACTGCAAACATTTACTTGTAGTTTATTATTATTATTATTAATACCATGTATCACTAGGTAGTGAAACCATTTACTGATTACAACCCACTTACAAATTGACATTGAGACAAAGTTCATCTGACAAAAGCCAAATTGATCGTCATAACCATAAATAATGAAGAACATGAAGATGAAAATCTATTATCACATTTCCTTTGCACACAACTCTCCACACATCAGTCACATGTTTTGTCAAATGGGTTAACATGTCCATAGCATTCCTGCATTTACAGATTGTGTATGAAGTGTTCCCAGTAGACCCAATAACCAGTTTGAGGATTACACAAGAAAGTTCAAATGTTATTTATTATAGGGTGAGAAAAAATCTAAAGCCCACCAAACTTATTGTGTGCAACTCCAAGTTGTTATTGCTATCTACCATAATATGGTAGATAGCGATACCTACCATAATATGGTAGATAACGATATCTACCATAATATGGTAGATAGCGATATCTACCATAATATGGTAGATAACGATATCTACCATAATATGGTAGATAGCGATATCTACCATAATATGGTAGATATCTACCGTCATATGGTTGATAGCGATAGCAACTTGCCATGGTGTGATGTACATGTACCTGTATGTCCGCAAACCGAGAAGGAATGTAAGATTAGTCCATTGAAGAATAGAATTACTGTATTTTATTAATTACTACATGTAATCATGCTATTCAAATTTAAAAAACATCAACACGTTTTCTGTTACATCTGAAAGATCGGCTGGATTTTCTTATGTGGAATGGTTGTGTACATTTCATTTCGTTTCCGTTACAATAGGCTACAATTTACCTTTGATGTACATGTAATTAGCAAAGCAAAAACCTTGTTCTCAAACTAGGGCTAGGAGGTTATTCGTTAGAGGATTGAAGGTTAATCATTAGAGGTTAGAGGGTTAATCATTATAGGCTAACAGGGTTGCTCGTTAGAGGCTACAAGAGTTAATTGTTGCAGCAGGCATAGAGGGTTAAAGGCTAGAGTCGTTAGAGGGATAAACGTTAGAAGCTAAGCTGCTAGAGGGATAATAGAGACCAGACACACAATTCTTAGAGATTACAGAGTTACTCTTTACAAGCTACATGGTTAGTTATAGAAACTTTCTTACTCGAGTACAAAGACGACGACATTGTAAAATACAGAAAAGTTAAGAATTCCGAGCAGAGATACATACATCGGGACAGATGCACAAGTAATTTCACAACACGACAACGAACCGAGATTAATATTAAAAAAGCATTCTCTTTGATGTTTCGTCTTGCAAATTCTACAGGTAGCACAGCCAGGAGGACCCTTTAACAGGTGGTATCCAACGAACGTTGACGTCTAATCGTGAAGTATCTCCGGCAGAGGAACAATGACGTTTCCATAGATGACATCCCGCCATTCGCACTGCATTCGACGCCTGCGACCGTCGATGACGATGGCTGATTTGTCTGACGTAGTCATCAGGTGCTCGTCGAAAGGACCTCCGCTGACAATGACCCGACTGTGTCTGGCTCTTGGCCAACGCGAAGCAGGCAACGCTTCTCCTAACCCTGAAATTAACATTGACTTAAACTCTACTTGTTCATGCTATCATCAGGTAGGGAGATGGCTGAATGGTAAGACCCTGGCATGAAGATCAGAAGAGGTCGGTTCGATACCCGCTAGCCCCATAAGCCTTCCACTCTCTAGGGTGACAGTAAAGTAAGCAGTACGACAGATGGGCGCCTTGCAAGCCGCCATACAAAGAAATTCGACTCATATTAAACTTGACCCCCACCCCAATGAAGTTAACCGTAATACGAGTACGCTTGGAATCACCTTGGCACCTGCTATGGAGAAACGTCGTATCTCCACTTTGGTCAAATAAATTGACAAGATATTTGCGGATATGTGATACGTGCCTTGTCCCTCGCATGCTCATCAAAAATTACCATGATCGGAAGAGGTGAACTTTTTGGTGAGAAAAAACACCTGGAACCATCAAGGTTTTTTCGTAAAAATGTCAAAATTTCGAGTATCTAGGAATCGCTTAAAAATTGAACCCTGTCACAGATAGAAGATAGTTGTACACGAATCAGGCGAAATTTCGAGTTCTTCTTGGCCGAATACTGCAAAACCAAGAACGAAGTTAACCATAAGACGCTTCTAAGCTCCATTGCAACCGCAATGGTGAGACGTCATATCTCCACTTTGGCCAAATAAATTGACAAGATATTTGCGGATATGTGATACGTGCCTTGTCCCTCGCATGCTCATCAAAAATTACCATGATCGGAAGAGGTGAACTTTTGGTGAGAAAAAACACCTGGACTAACCATCAAGGTTTTTCCGTAAAAATGTCAAAATTTCGAGTATATAGGAATCGATTTAAAATTGCACCCTGTCATAGATAGAAGATAGTTATACACGAATAAGGTGAAATTTCGAGTTCTTCTTGGCCGAATACTGCAAAAACCAAGACCAAAGTTAACCATAGGACTCTTCTAAGCTCCATTGCAACCGCAATGGTGAGACGCCATATCTCCACTTTAACAAGATAAATTGACAAGATATTTGCGGATATGTGATACGTGCCTTGTCCCTCGCATGCTCATCAAAAATTACCATGATCGGAAGAGGTAGAGTGGGCTGACGATTTGGCAGAATATACGGGTTCAAAACCTAGTGACTTTGACTTGTCTTGGTTGATTGGAGCGCGTCGTCAGCGGCGATTGCCATAAGTCGTCTGCAATACTCCAGACGCCGGACCTGCGCTCTTTCGAGCGACACGCGAGACTATTTGCCTCCTGCGCAGAACACCGCCGTCTTCGCAACACGAAGAAGCGTGCGAATTGCCCGACCGGGTGAGAGGCGAGTTCCGCGACATTATGCAGTGATCATCGATATTATGGAAGCATAGATAGGTCCGTATAACTGCCATTATAAAATAGTTTATTGCATACAGCTTTTTGTTTCGGGTATAAGACTACTTTCCATCAAACGTTCTTACGCAGTGATCATAATAGAAATACAAAATAATGGCGTCCACACAATTGCAATATAAACAGGGCCTAATTTATTGCATACAGTAGAAGAGATAAAGAAATATACGGAAGAAATATACGGGAATTTTTATAGCGGTCATTGCACCATCGTGAAAAGGCACATTGGACGCAGTTATGTAAACAAGTCACATACAGCCATTCATCAGAACGTGTTCGATTACACAGTTTCAAATGCGCAAAACGATCAAGATTTTCTCGTGCTGCCGTGAGGAAGACTTACTTCGTAGAGAGCGATGCGGTAATTTTTCCCGCGGTAAACAACGGTAATGGGGACAACAATTTCGGTCTTACCGCGATAACGGGTTTACTGTAGAGGTAATGGAGATTGAGCCGGTCATAAAACCGCGGTAATAAAACCGCGGTAATATTAACATGCTTGTACAGTTTACACTAAACATTATAAGTGCTCATTGGACCGATACAACATAACTGTTTATTTTTTTTAATGAAGCTGTTAACTAGTCAGAAATAGTCAGGACTTGGTTGATGCAAGTTTCTGCTTTTTGTGTGCTTTATTAATTAAAACAGCAATACAAATAGGGATGGAGTGGGGATGGGAGAAAACCTGCAAGGATAGGGGGTGGAGACAAAACATGTGGGTGGGGCGGGAATTGGGGAGACTCACTTGTTACGGGGCGTGAATGGAGACGAGATTGCCTCCCCGAGTCACTCTCTATTGCTAAGATAGTGTGATAGAAAAACGATTTGCTTGTAGTAGGCCCTATGGACAAAACGTCTGTGTATAACCAGTGGCGGATCCAGAGGGGGGCGATTGGGGCGATCGCCCCCCCTAAGAGTCCAATAATTAATTTTTTAATTTGATGATTTTATTGCTATTTGTGTTGTTTTTAAAATTAATTTTAGCCTATATAGTCTCTGCACACACGCACACAGCATTCATTGAAATAATTAAATACGCTAAAATGTAGTTGACCATCCATAATAATTAAATACGCTATTACTCTTTACTGAAAAAACCAGAATGAAATTCATTCATTCATTCATATCGAACATTTAGATAGCGTCCCTTCAAGAAAACTACTCAGAGGCGCTCCCAACTCCAGCACGACCATAAAGAACATACTTAAGGTGAGAAAATATCATAGGAGAGAAGGTCGTAAGAAAGGGGCGAAGCTCCAGAGGGAGGCCGTTCCAGGTCGAAGAACCTATCACCGAGAAAGCGCGGTTCTGCATATTGGAGGTACAGGCAAAAGGGATCAGTAGGAGACCCTGTTCAGATGAGCGGAGGGATCGAGAGCCCCAATAGCACTAAGGACAGGGCAGCAGAGCTCATGAAAATAGGCAGGAGCGAGGTCCAACAGGCAGCTCCAGACTATAGGGCAGCTACCTAAAACACAATCCACTGAGCTTATCCGTTCTTCTTACTTCCAACTTAGGCGCCTCATGGCTTTTCGCAGATTTGTTTCCTCCTCTACCTTCACCTCAATTGTCCATGCTTTTACCTGTTCCCGAATTGACTATTGCAATTCTCTCCTTGTTGGCTTACCCAAGGTTCGTCTATCTCCTCTTCAGTCCGTTCTGAATGCTGCTGCGAGACTTATTGCTCGCCTTCCTCGATTCTCTCATATCATTCTCTACATTTATGGCTGAACAACTTCATTGGCTTCCTCTCTCTATGCGCATCCAATTTAAAGTTCTCATTCTCGTGCTCAAATCTTAACTGGGTCTTGCTCCAAAATATTTTTGTCGCCAAATTTTCCATCCCATCTCTGCTACGTCATTGCGTCCTCTCAGATCTTCTGACCGGCTTGACCTTTACTTTCCCCGTGTTAGGACCACAATGGCTCAATCCAGGTCCTTTGCCTGTATGTGTCCCTCTCTATGGAATGGACTTTCTCCTTTTTGCACCCTACCATCCTCTCTGGTGGCATCTCTGCCTCTTTGTCTCACTTTAAAACCTTCCTTTTCTCTCGGAGTACCTCGCATTGGGAGCGCTTGTGAAAGGCTATTTGCTGTGAGAAGCGCTTTATAAAATGATCAAATACAATACAATCGGCTGCTCAGAGGGGAGCCAGTGGAGAACGTCGTGAATGTATCACGAGACGTGGCCAAATTTGAGTTTACGGCGGATAAGGCGGGCAGCATAACACAAGATCCGATCCAAGCACTCCAGTCGAACAGCCGCGAGGCCAGCGTAGAGCGAGCAACAATAATCAAGTTTAGTTGTGACGAAGGCATGGATAAGAGTGAAGGTAGCAGAAGCAGCGAGTAAGCGGGCGACAGTACGGTGCTGGCGCAATTTGAGCCTAGGTCACGCACGTACAGCAGTAATTAACAGTTATGATACATAGGCCTACAATGGCGTTTTACTGTTTCATGAATCACAATCGGTAAACATGTAGCCATTATTTTACCAGAATTTGGTTCTTTTCAGTGTCAAATTTGTTGAAATTTCTTCCGAAATGTTTGTAAGCCTAAAATTCTTCTTCTAACGGTACCGGACAGCTTTGCATCAGCTGAGAGGAGCTTCTGTTCATTACGTATAGTAAAAACATGGTTGAAAGACCAAATAGGTCAGAAAAGGTTCACCGGTTTAGCCCTCATGAACGTGAGATCGAGAAATTTAAGTAGATGCGGAGAAATTGATCACAAAGATTGGAAACAGAAGATTGGAATTTGTTTTGTAACATGTTATAAAGTTGAGAAACTATTAATTTGTTATGTCATTTCAATTATAGTTCCTTTGATCTTGGAAACAATTAGGGCCTATAGATTAAACCGTTAATTAAAATGAACTATTAATTCTTCAAACAAAGAAGAATCGTAAAGATCCATAATACTTGATAGGTATTACATTTACTTTTGCAGTTGGCATATATTTGCAAAAAGCTTGGTATAAAATTGTTTACATTTATATTGTGTTTGATATAATTACTAAATCGCTCTTGGGAATTGGGAACCCACAGAAATCGCCCCCCGTACAGAAAAAGTCTAGATCCGCCCCTGTGTATAACATAATCTGAACAGATAGGAATCATAGGATTGAACGAAGTGGGTAAGAGGTGGTCGAGTCTGGAGAGCAGTGGTAAAACCATTAGCCTATAGATAAAATGTTAGTGGCCGAGTTCCTCGTGGTTGAACCGGCCTCATCTGTCCTTTGAGGCTTTGAATCTGCTATACTGTAGCCTAAGCTTACAATTAACGACAATCGTAAACTTAATCTCCAAACTTACGATTACGATTGTCGTTAATTGTATGCTTATAATTAACAACAATGCATAATTAGTTCCCTGTGTTGTATCAATCAGTGATTATGCCTGCATTGTTCATCAGCAGTAGGCGTATTTTAGGACAACGAACAAAAGAACTTATTGATTGCGATAAAAAAACAACTCATATTTAAAAATAATACACGCTGTGGCTAAATACAGAACATTAATAACATTGTTATTCCGTTCCGCTTTCTGCTTCATCCCTCCGTCCCTATCTCCGTCTCCCCGTCCCTCCTTCCATCCGTCCGTCCGTCCGTCCGTCCGTCCGTCCGTCCGTCCGTCCGTCCGTCCGTCCGTCCGTCCGTCCCTCTCTCCCTCCATACCTACCTACCTAACTGCCTTCTTCCCTCCCTCCCCTCTCTCGTTGTCTCTCTTGGTCTCTGTCTGTCTCTGTCTGTCTCTGTCTGTGTCTCTGTCTGTCTGTCTCTCTCTATCCTGATCTGTCTGCCTGCCTGCGTCCTTCCTTTCCCTCTGATTTCACCATATTATGGGTTCTTTGATCATGGATCACGACTCGAAGAAGACGATGCTCCTCCAGTCCCATCACGTGCCGATGATCGTAGAAGAGAGCAGACGAGGACAACGAAGGCCGCCATTACTAAGCCTCGTCTCGTTCCACGAACTGACAGATCAGTTATGGTTACACTGGGGTTTTCGGTGGCACATTCATAATGGCACAGCGATGATCTCTACGCTGTAGGGACTGATGAGAATTGCCGACCATTTCGTCGGCCGTAGATAAATGTTTCGTGACAAATTGATCCGATGCACCAGGCCGCCATCACCGTTCTTCCTCTTGCACGACGCTCAGATAAACACTGTTTCTCTTACATTCCTTAATATGCATAATCTTTTCAGCCGGTTTTTGTCCGCTCGCTAATTCATAAGTCTATTTATCATTTGTGGAAGTGAAGCTCTTACGGTTAAGGAGAAAAGGAAGATCAGTCTGTTAGGCTAACCCCAAGAGGAAACCATGGGTATGAAGTATTACCGAATTCCTTTTCTTAGCCTCGGCTTATGAGTGCAGATGGCAAGTCCCATGTGCACTGACCAGTCTTCTACCTCGCCGTCTGATCGTCCCACCAACAGCGTACGGACTCAGTAGGTCTATAATAGGTGAGTCGGCTGGGACGCAGATGAAGCAGAAATCTCGAAACTAATTTCTGAACCTATACGACCTCTCTGTTGATAGTCCAGCACGTTTACCACTAGACTATCACGCATTCCGGTTAATACCTTGATGGGGACATGGCTTCAATGTGGCCTATATATATAGTAGGACTAACTGTAAAAGCAATTAGTTCAATGTTAAGTCCTGTCTTGCCGTGTAGCTGAAGTGCTGAATATATATATACATATATATATACAAAATATATATATATATATATTGGCGGAACTCAAGCAGAATATATCTTCGCTTATACGGACGTCACAGCAACTTTGTCTATGTATCATTCATGCATGTGTATGTGGGTGTGCGTGGACACAAGTCAAAGACGCATTTATGTTCCTTACTTCGGCAGCAAACCTCAACTGGTGCAGGGCTTTGCTTAAAAATTGATGATGGTGTCACAGCTTTAACGAATTAAGTGCGCAATCGAGGTGCACTCCAATTTGAAACTACAAATATATATATATATATATATATGACATTATATGTATATATACATGTGTGTGTGTGTGTGTGTGTGTGTGTGTGTGTGTGTGTGTGTGTGTGTGTGTGTGTGTGTGTGTGTGTGTGTGTGTGTGTGTGTGTGTGTGTGTGTGTGTGTGTGTGTGTGTGTGTGTGTGTGTGTGTGTGTGTGTGTGTGTGTGTGTGTGTGTGTGTGTGTGTGTGTGTGTGTGTCTTTCAACCAAGTACGCATGCTCTTCCATCTATTCATATTGTGCATGTGTATAAAGTCGATTGTTTTCCACGAAAACACAAATTTAACAAAGAACGAGGTTGACTTTACTGCCCTGACTCTACATCGACCATTCCAGATTAGATTAGATTAGATGAGATAACCGTGCCATTCGGTTTCCCAAGGGTTCGATCCATGAGCCGTTTCTATTCATCTTCTATACAGTTCTTGCGATCCAGATCAGCATGGCTCCCAGTAAACAGAGAAGAGAATGTCATTCAGGGAACGAAGGTAAGCCACGCAACTCTGCCCATGCCTACATGAATGGCAACCGTAACAGGCGATGCATCCTTGAAATCAGTCCTTGTTCTCCAGACATCAATATTTAACCAGGTAATCTGATCGACCTAATCGTCGTTTTCTTTTCATACCTAACTCTAGAACCTTTTTGGTGAACGAACTTTTTGGTTTGCTGGACCTATAGATTTTGTAATTCTCTCCCTGACAGCGTGTCTAGCTGTCAGTTCTGCTTAGTCGCTTTTATCAATTTCTTCTCAGCTTAATAAAACTCACCTTTCCCGTCAACGGTTGCCCCTGCTTTAGCGGATCGCTATTCTGAATATTGACCCGATTACGGCTCGGATTTGGTGCACCATCGGTTGATGCCTTGCGCATTAGACAAAAACGCGATATAGGTTACTATTACAACTTCAATTGAACGAGACCATACCTATCCTACGTTTAAAGCAACGCAACTTGCAGTTAGCTCTAACAATGTTTCACAGAACCAAATAAACTAGAGAAAATACTGACGGTGAGAAATTTCATACGTAGGCTATTGCACTTTTCTACATTAAGCCAAAAGCCCTTCACGTTCAAAGCCATAATTTATAATATAAATATAATATATGCAATGTACAACCATGTACCAGACATATAATATATACTTACATGTAGGCTACATGCACATAGGGCCTGTGCGTGTAGGCCTACTTAAGCACATGCAAATAGACGGTGAAAACTGTAAAAAAAAGGTCCTTATTCACGTTAAGGGCATTTTATGTCATAAGCTGTCGTTAAACTCTTGGCTCCGAATGCATCTTGTGGTCGACGAATTCATTATTTAACTTCTGGTCAGTTGATATACAGCCAAAACATAAGAAGCTGTGAGACAAACAACGTTGAACTGCCGTGAACTTTGATAAGTGAGACGTCTATAATTAGGTTTTCTTCGTTTAGCCTCAGTTTGCTGTACCATAAATAATACAAGCCTGTAATACAATTACAGAAAGATTAATAATTCAGCAGAAATTTGCCTTTAACACAATTATCTGAGCTCGTTCGAAGTCGATATAACTTATAGGGTTGTCTTAACTGCGATCCTTTTGCCGACCTTTTGTTTTCTTTAGTAAATAGTGAGTCTCACAGAAAAGTTACACTCCTTTAACATGTAGGCCTATAGAGTTAGTCAGCAGTCGTAACAGGTAAGAACAGGTAAACAAGTTTTACAGGGCATAGGACTCCTGCACATCTCCGCAGCTTCATTCAGGTAAGGCAAGGCATATAGCCTACATGTATGGCTGCACGTGTGCACATAATTATATAGGAGGTCCTATAGGCCTCATGACAACGTAACAAGGAAAGTGTAACACACCTCCAATTCCCAAATATAAAATCATTTGAAATTGCTAATATCTATGTATCTCAGAACAAGGTTTGGTTAGTCAAAAAAGCGTTGCAAATTGTCACGCTTAAATGAAATAACACATTATTATATCATTTTCTCGCATAGACTCTAGTCTACTATGTTGTATGTGCACCAAAATGCGGTTAGCAATAATTGTTTTACCAAAGGAAATTCTTATTATATGTCCCGATGTTTGGAACAGCAGTAGTGATCAAAGTCAAAACTTACACAGCGCTACCTCCAGACTTGGATTGTCTCGAGATACTGTCTCGATCTTGAGACGTCTCGAGATAGGTTTTTTGATGTCTCGGTCTCGAACCCCACTGTCTCGGTCTCGGTCTCGAGGTCATTTCTTGACTTTTTGAAACTGTCTCGAAGCGAAAGTCTTGTTCTTTTGTAGAAGCGGTCTCCATTGTTCTCGTACAAACTGTCTTTTGTTCTGAACTTCTTGCGGTATCGCGCCATAAAATTGTCCTGGGCCGAACGAATAACTAGTTAATCGGAAGTGCCAAACATACCTGAAGTTTAAAAAAGCGGTGTTTTTGGTATTAAGAGATACTGAAAAAAGCAGTTTTAACTGTTAAATTTGCACTTTCAGTCCAAATATCTTAAAATGTCTCATTAAGAACCTGAAATAGTGTAATTTGCATTCACGCAATTGGAAATCAATGAAAAACAAAATAAATGGCATGCCGTTTGTGTAAAGCCAACATAAGCGTCACGCTTGGAACAACATCTAGTTTCTCAAAGTGAGTGATGTGACTTAGGGCCTATGTCGTTAATAATTATATGGAATGCTGTTGGTTTAAATTTTAGAATCATTTAGAAGATTTCAGAATTGCTTAAATTTTTAATTTTTTTATAGTTTATATACTTCAGGTGATCGGCTGATTTCTGTGACTTGTCGCTGGTATTAGACTTCAAAAGCTGAGAGAAAATTTGTTTCAGGATTTGGGTCCAATTCAAATTTCCCTCGTTTTGAACTGTCTTGAACTGTCTCGGATCTTGTGTCTCGTCTCGGTCCCCATTGTCTCGGTCTCGGACCCCACTGTCTCAGTGTCGGTCTCGAGTTTTATGTCTCGTATACAAGTCTGGCTACTTCAGAGAAATCTCTTTAGAGAAGCTCAAATAATAATGCTTGTGCTAAAACTGACAGTAAAAGACGCATCCAGCAAAGGATCGCTTCAGGGAGGAACGGATGCGGACAGGGTTCATATCCCCAGCAGCAATTGAGGATCCTATAAGAAGGACATATAAGTCCACATTCCAATATGACCTCCATAAATCGTATGCCATTTAGAACCATTTGGCGAATAAGGATTGAACACAGCCAGTGTCCCAAGAGTCAACACGATCTGGATGGAGGAAATCAAAGTTCCCCCCTCCACATTGGATATCATTTTTACATGTATACTCTATGCTTTCCCCTATTTCTAAATACTTCAACAGACGGGGGTCATGACCCCATCCTCACCCCTCTATCAGCCTTTAGTGGTGACCAATAGGATGAAGGATAGACCCCCCAACAGTATTAGCTGTGCGTGGGCGGTTCGATAAAGTAGAGAAAATAAAAAGCACCCCGGCGACTAAGTCGTCCTTGTCCGGGTTTTAAGGACTGTGAAGAAAAAGTATTTGGCTGCGATCGACTTGAAGTTCGTTTGCTTGTTCGTTTGCTTGAGCTGAATTATAGGTCTACTGGGCTATTCCCGAGCAGGGAGCAAACATGAAACTATGATTATTATTATCTGACAGAGGTAATTTAAAGTGTTTGCAATATCCTCTTCCGTCTGTCTGTCTCTGTCTGTCTGTCTGTCTGTCTCTGTCTGTCTGTGTGCCTGTCTCTCTGTCTCTGTGTCTTCCTATATCAAATTTTATATAAACCAATACGCTAGTTAACGCACGCCAATGTAATGTATTATATGCCAATATTCTATAGGAAACTCCATACAATTATGAAGCAATATAGAGACCAATATGTAATAGAATATAGACCTAGGGTCTATAGACCTATGCATAAAATAATGTGGTCTTAACTATTGCATAATGGAGACACGGTAACCGATTGGTTAGAGCGCTTCTCTGAGTCGGTGAATATGTGTAGGAACCTTGAGCAAGTCCTTCGCTTACAATTGCTCATCGCCATCAATTGGTTATTAGGCCTAGACAGCACTTGGTACTTAATAAATGCGTAGTAATAATAATAATGACCCAATGCTTGGTGTTTATGACACAATGCTTGGTATTTGGAGTGGTACTTAATAAATGCACAACTTAATAATAATGGCCTAATAATAATAATTATAATAATAATAATACGGGCGAAAAAATTTTTGTTAAATAATAATAATAATAATAATAATAATAATAATTATTATTATTATTATTATTATAATAATAATAATAATAATAATAATAATAATAATAATAATAATAATAATAATAATAATAATAATAATAATAGTAATATTAATAATAATAACAATAATAACAATAATAATAATAATAATAATAATAATAATAATAATAATAATAATAATAATAATAATAATAATAATAATAATAATAATAATAATAATAAAATAACCTTTATACTCTCATGTGCTTGATTTGACACCGGAGATCGCACTGGCGTATAGTAGGCCCCTATAAATCAGACGGTCATGAATCAGACGCTGGTTTCTGTCATGGTCGTTCACGCGGCCAATCGTCCGCTGCAGAATTGAGGATGCATTTCAAATTAAACGAGGCTCGAATGTCGTCTGCGTCATAGTCGGCTGTCACCTGATGTGCGGTTTCTGGCTACGCATATCATTGGAAGAAACAACACTCCAGGGTAACACGATCGACTAAAAAAATAATGCATCTAAAACCCGCAGCATTTCATGGATAGGCCTAGGCCTAGCCTATACATAGGGCCTATAGGCTACCTGGGATGGGCAAATTACGCGGAAAATGTAATTGAACAATATTACAAATTACTTTGGGGAATGAAACGTAATTTCAAATTACAAAATACATGGGTAGGCCTAAACGTAATTGAATTAAAAAATACAAATTACAAAATACAAATTTAGCAATTTCAAGTAATTTCAATTACGTAATTTCAAATACTGCCCATCCCAGGCCTATGCTCAGTGTGGCTGTAATCTCACAGGCAGGCCTTTATCCGATGATTTGATGTGCCATGTCATTTAAATAATGCACCGAGCTTCAAAATCATTCTGTTTCTGCTGAACTGGCGGGTTCATTGCTCAGCCTACGCTCCAGATGTTGCGCTAGGCTACTGAAATGATCGATTCCGGCTCATCCGCCTACGTCATGCTTATTCGCTCGATATAATTAATTAGGTAATAAGGATTACGAAATGAATCAATACAATGTTTTTCTCAGCCCAGGAAAACAAAGCCTTTGCATGCAGAACACGACTGACTATACGCTGACAGAGAACAGCATCCTGCATCGAAGTTGATATCAGAAAAGACGTTTGCAATTTTTGTTTTCCCCTTTTAAAAATCAGTTTACGAAAGATTTTAGCCTAAATAAGAATCTCTTAAATGATTGCAAATCATCGAATTCAGATTAAAGCCTCTTTCCAAGAAAGCGGCAGAAAGAAACGTTTAGTTGGCCAAGTATTCCATGAAGTTGACATTGTCCCTATTCCAAAATGGCTGTTAATTAGACGAGAAGCCGTGGACATAATTATAGCCTTTCCTTCGCCAGCCATTTTCCCTCCCTCCATCTCTGTCCTTTCCTCTCTCTCTCTCTCTCTCTCTCTCTCTCTCTCTCGCTCCGTTGTTTTTTCTGTTCGTGTCTGTGGCTCATTTTGGAACATTCCATTCAGTCTGTACAGTGTACATGTAAATGTATCTGTAGCTATGCTCGTCGATATGCCGCCCATCGCCCATTGTTCGACTGCTGTGTTTTGTCTTTCTATGACATATTGAATTCTATGCTCGTGTCAATATGTCACCCTTAGAAAACTGGTCCGCATCCCTGTTTCATCATCAACAACATCATCATTATTATCATCCTCATCATCGGCATCATCAGCAGTGGGCGAATCACAGATTAAGCAGATAATGATGAACGTTGAACGATTTCTCTGCTACTATTGGCATCGTTGTATGTAGTCTTGTGTCACTCATGGATTTTCCTCCATATAGAGAGACGTCTTTTGCCTCTTCTTGTCCATCAGTAGACAACGAATCCAAGTAACAAAGAATTCATCGTCGACACATATATCATTGGAATCGAGGCCCTGCCCCCGATGGCCAGAGAAAGCAGTCGTCGCCTTATCTGCAGGCCATACGTATATATAGACGCCCATGCCATACGCCTTTAATGCTCCATGTGTATGAGACTGATACGAAGAAATGACGGTCAATGGCCAGACTATAATAATCATTATTCGATAAATAATTTTTTCAGCTGTGCCACATCCACACGAGTGGATAAACTTCTGTCAGTTTTTTGAGAAATTACTGCTATGTAGGGGCCTAAGTGTTTCGTCCTTAGGCCTACTGACTTAAGCTACATTTCCAATCCCGGATTTTGTGCATAGGGCCTAATTGGGTAATTGCATTACTGGTACTGTAGGCCTATCGCCGGGTGCATTGTACCAATAATAATAATTATTATTATAATCGTTTATTCTGACACAAGTTGACATGGCCGCAGCTTGTTTACAAACATTAAGTTAAGTTCCTAGCTGTTTGTTGTCCACAGATCAGCCTGTTACAGAATGTACCGTATGTTCATAACGATATAAGTCAATTTAAGCAGGGATGGCTTGGGTTGTTCTGCAGGGGTGGCTTGGGTTGTAACCTCAACTTACCAATGTATTAGCGCCAGTTTTGTTCGTGGTTCTAGACTCGGTCCTCCCAACTTCCTGATTATGATTTCTGTGCTAAAGCCTCTCATGCATGCATGTGAGCAACCAACTATTTAAGTATGCTGATGATTGTTGATGGACCCTGCATCAGGAATTCCCACTATACCGAATCCGAACTCGCTCACATTGCACAATGGTCTAAAAGCTGTAACTTATACGTTTAAATACTAGTAAGTCCTGTGAAATTATTATAACCCGTCGTCATTCCCGAACTGATGTCACAATTCCACCAATTCCTGGTATTGAACTTGTAACCGAACTAAAAATCCTTGGCGATACCCTTTCTGATAAAATCGGATTCTCCCCGCATATAAATTATAATTATATGCAGTAGAGCTAAACAGTCCTTTTTGTATTGCGTGTTCTGGTGGCTTATGGGCTTATTGGTAATCGCCTGCTTGAAGCAGTACGCTCGCCCGTTGTTGTGAGTAATGTATTCCTCTCCGATTTGATGGGATTCGCTAATTTTGGGCGAGCGAGAAAGGCTTAACTCGTTGATAAAAAGCTTATAAAACCGGACTTTTTGCCCAGCCACTCCCCTTCATTCGCGAGATGTGCGTTAAAGCTGACCGTACGGTACTCTATCTGCCGCCATTTTGGCTGACCCAGGGCATGTTCTTCATTGTTTTCTCCTTCCACTTCGTGAGACATGATAGGGCCTACTGTTCACGGCTACGTCATCATAACCGGGAAATCCCACGCTCTGGCCTACTAACTAGAAAGGAATTGGTCTATTCAATGTTGCTGTCCCATTGTGCTTTTCCTAAGGCAAGTAATAAAGGCTATGCTTACTTAGTTATGGACATTGCCTTCCATTTCAGCTCCAATTTATAGTCCTCTACTTCTAATTCTTGTTCTTATCTTTATTCTTCTTCATTCATTGATTCATTCATTCATAAATTTATATAGCGCCTCTTCAAGGGGACTACTCAGAGGCTTCTCCTTCTTCTTATGCATCTGTCTACTGCTTCTGCTTCCTATTCTTCATCATCGTGATAATTGTCACAATCATCATTATCATTTACATCACATTCTTCTTTTCTTCTTCTTTTTCTTCATCATCGTCATCATCGTCGTTGTCTTCATCATCATCACCATCAACATCACCATCATTATCATCACCATCATCATCATCATCATCATTATCATCATCATAATCAACAACAACCAACAGCATCATTATCATCATCATTATCATCATCATCATCATCATCATCATCATCATCATCATCATCATCATCATCATCATCATCATCATCATCATCATCATCATCATCATTATCATCATCATCATCATCATCATCATCATCATCATCATCATCATCATCATCAAAAGCATCATCATCAACAGCATCGTATAATTCTTCTAATTCTTCTTCGCATTCAGCTTCTTTATCATCTTCTTCATTTATCAGCTTCCATTTTGCGCTCTTCTTCTTCTTCTTTGCACTCTTGTGGTTCTTATTCTTCCTTTACTTTCTAGTTAAGCAACATCTTTTTGGTTCTTTAACCCCCAATTAAAGAAAATTCTTCGTGTGAAAGGGGAAAATAGGCCCAACGCCTCCTTGCACAAGACAACGACCTATCCGAAAACAGTGTTAAGCAAGTAAGAAAAGAAAACCTATTGAATTCATAATACGAAGCAAAATGGGTTCAGTGAATTATTGCGTTGATCATCTTAATGTATAAAAAACATTATTTCGAAAGATGGAAAGGTTTACAACTGAAACGGAATAGCATCCTGTTGCGATAGACAGATGCCGCCTGTAACTGCACTTCAAAGAGGATAATGCCATTTGCACAGACCCATCGATCTCGAAAACAAATCGCAAGATGGGATGAGATTATATTTATTTCCTCAGTAAATCTCATTCTGAAGAAGACATTGTAGCCGCTAAAATTGATCGACATTCAGCATAAAGAGTTTATACATAGGCTACATCTATCGAGCCAGGTGCAAGAACAATTATTGTCAATATTAAATAGCGCCCTCTGTGACAATATTCAACAGACGTTCATTTTGCTCCACATCCCTTGATGGAAACTGTTGGTCCAAAGCTCGCAGATGACGATTGGAGAAACACGTGCTTCTTGGTTTCTTATTTCGCTTGAAGCTATTGATTGACCTAATGTCGATGCCATGTTGAAACAATTG
>JACEVL010000233.1:137500-260000 GCA_020284085.1 Aporrectodea caliginosa | reverse complement strand
GCAACATGTGATTGCAATGAATGAAGGATGGGTGAACGGAATAGACGGATAAAATGAAGAACAGGTAGAACGAAGAACATATGAAGATATATAAAAACGGACAAATAGATTTAAGGAATGGCTTTGTGAATATGACGTAGCCTATAGAATATAGATGGAAAGAATGGAAAACAGGACGGATCCCTCCATGGACATTAGGCCTATTAGATTTGACCTATATGACCTCAACACGGATCCCTTATGGAATTATGGGTCCTACATGAGCTCCATGTGGATATTCTTGCATGGATGCTCTGAGAGTGAAGTCTGGCTTCTGCTCCTGCAACTGCTCCAACGCCTCATCGTGATAATAAATAGTACTTTGGATGAGACAATTTAACGATCAAACGCACTTTGAGTCCACACCATTAACCTGACTGAATGATTCATAGAGGGCGCTGTGACACTTTAGAAGCCAGGAAGTAAGTAAGTAAGTCAGACCCTCCTTGGTGACGTTGGACGAACCTTTGCTACTCATCCTGACTGATTCTCCCTATACCTTCCTTTCTTGTTTCACTGTGAATACGGGTTCATTTCTAAGCGTTGTATACATAACAGACTGATCTTGCTTTTATGCGTGATCAGTGGGAAGTTATAGAGTTTCATCTCCATCAAATTCCTTTAGCTCTCATTTTATTCCTCTTTTTTTTGTCTTTTGATGCGTTTATCTGTTTCTTCATCTGTCTCTCCGTCTCTTTATGATCTAATCTCTGTCTGTCTGTCTCTCTGTCTTCCTCTCTGTCTGTCTGTCTGTCTCATTCATTGTTTCATTATTTTATTATGTCATATGTACTTTCTTAACCTCCACGTGAAAAGATCACATTCCTCCATCTTAGCTCAGGCTATAATTGGCTCCATTGCTGCTATAAATCTTTCCAATTCATTGAAGTCTCTCCCGTTACGTTTGATTCTTCTCCTTCTTCGACCAAAAACCAACATAATTCATACTGGTAATCTCATTCTTTGATGTTACTTTCTCATCTCGTATGATTTTACTCGTACTTCTGTGTTTATCATTTTACCACTGTTCCATTATGGCATCTCTTCCCAGTATACGTAAGTCGTCTAATGAGAAAGTGCTGTGCATTTGTGTTGGTCTTTAGATAACATATCGGACGAGGAACGTCTCTTCGATCATCTCTTTCTCCGATACAATCGAAGAGTTCGTCCTGTCTACAACTCCAGCCAAACTGTCAACGTCGCCTTAACATTCAGCCTCATGCAGATTCATCATCTGGTACGCTGACCTGATTAAACGGCTTCGTTTTGTAGCGCCATTGCTTGGTGCATGAGACTCCGGCGAGATAGAAGTTGCTGATTAACTACTCACATAATAATATTATATGATGCGTCCTCATGTCTACGCTGACTGAATTCCGATTTCTCTGGCAATTTCACAAAAAGGCGTAATGGAATGCAATATTGTAATAGGCTATACACGCGTCGTATTGAATTGTGATGACATGCATTTTACTTATTTTCATTTATTTAGCGTTTCCTCAGGTCAGAATACATATGGGAAACTCCCGTATAACAACCCAAAGCAATGCAGCGTAACTTGGCTTAATGAAATAAATGCATTGGTCTACATGTAGGCCTATATGGTGGACAAAATGGCGCTAGGTAAACGGGAGGAAGCAGCAGAGTGTAGAAAAACGCGGACTAATCATTCAGGCAAAGACAAGCTTTGCAAGTAAAGAAGCCAGCGAACGTAGAAGCCAACCAATAACAGCCTTGGCGAGAGAGTTCAGCACGAGCAACGCAAAGAGCAACAGAGAATTTAGTAAATGCACAGAACCAACGTGATCGATGCGGCGGAATCAGAGCTATGTCAATAGATCATTATTTTATCTATAAGAGACTGCTGATGATGGCGTTTAGATGCGTTTTACTCTAGCCTTAAAACCATCCTTTTCAGCCGGGGTTGGGTCGGGAGCGCTCCTGAGTAGTAACCTTGAAGGAGCGCTATATAAAAATCTTTGGAATGAATGAATGAATGTGATGATGACGACGACGATGATGATGATGATGCGTGTTACACTTAATTCACTGCTGTAAAGCGATTACACTCGTGTGGATAAGTGTAGTCTTCAAAGCATTAAAGAAAAGCTTTTGTAACTGGGAATGCATGCATGCACAAGTGGTCATCTGTTAACTTTTCTAGGATGAAAAAGTACAAGTCTTCAAAAGCTACGGATGGTTGATCGCGGTATGTACGCTATATATAGCATAAAATAATCTGTTTAATTTTAAATTACTGGTAGGCCATACATAGGCCTATTATAGTCTAATGAATAGCCTAATAATTGTTTACTTTTAAGATATTATTCGGCCATACACATAATAGTCTAATGAATAGCCTACTAATTGTTTAATTTTAAAATATTAATAGGCCATAATAGCTTAATGTTTAGACTTCAAATTTCACGACTGGCATAATTGAAAGTCAAATCCGCAATAGAATTTTCAAAGGATACGGTATAGAAGTGAAGGCCGTTGTCATCCCGGTCTCCACCCGGAAACTGCTGGAGATGGAGTCAAGGGTTAACCCATCAGTTTTGATCAAAACTAATGGGTTCTGGTCGGGTGTTTACGGTTTATCCTCTTCATTTGCAACCTCTAATGGTTTATGCAAAGTTTACGGTTTATCCCAAAGGAATCGCCAATGCGCTTGTGGTTCGCGATCAAAAGTCAACGATCGCAATCTTCTTCGAATAATTTATTTATGTGAAAAACAAATCGGTTAATACACAAATTGGTGTTTATTATCGCGCGCTATTTGTGACTTCCACGGATACTCATGTTTTAAAAAATCTTCAGTGCAGTGAAGTCACTATTTGTCCGTTCTGTAGGGCCATTATCCTATATAAATCTTTTTCTTTTCATTTGAGCTGAGTTCTAGTAGTGTTGTTGGTGTTACTTTAGCATGCGAATGTAAGCTTAGTGTTGCGTGCGGCTGCTAGATTTGTTGGTGAATGCCGTTATTACCAACATATCCTTATTTCTCCAATTGCATTCGTCACGTTTCTTAATTAGTTGCTAGTCTCTTAGTGGCAGTGCTTTGTCCTTGAGACTTCGTACCTGAGGGCTTTGGCTGGAATTGGCTTCTGACTGCATTACTTATATATAGGCCTAGTAGCCATTTATGGCAGCCTAGCATAAGCGTGTAGAAGCTCGCTGTAAGTTCTACGGAGACTACGGGTAAGAGTAAACTGTCCTTTCCTTTATTCACACTTCGTGGGCCAAGCAGCATCGTCTCTATTTCGAAATGACCTTTGTTGAGATCTACTGATTACATCCAGAACTTAGGAGGTAAATTATTCGGTTTACTCAGTGTCAACACGCGTCATACCGAACATGTCGGAAGTGATAAATAAGTTCACTTTAGATGATTAAGTTAACTTCCTTCTTAACGCCACATAATGCCTGAATTACCCATAATAAGTTACTTTGAATTGTCCTTTAAATTCTATACCTGCAGCGGGGGAATTGGCTGGAATTGGCTTTATTGACCAACATTCTATTCCTCTGACTCCAGCCTTCTGCAAAATTGCCACTGATACGTTGAATACGTTCCCCAGCAACTTGGAGGCTGTTGCGTTTCACTGTGACCGCGCAAACCACGAGACTGTGTTATGTGTACGGGCTCTACAGAAATCATTCATTGTTTTGTGTTATGTATACATGATTTGTCTAGTGAAAAGTGTCACAAATCATATGAACCGTAGCCATTGATTTATATAGGTAATTATAGTTTAATTTAGATAATAATAAGTGTGGCCTAAACGTGCTGCTTGAATTTACAGTAACACCATATAGGCCTACACGGCCTAAGTAAACGTTTGCTACCTTAGACCTAATCAATCATTCGCTCGCGTTGCTAACTGTCTATCTGTCGATCGTTCTTCCCTTTTCTTTCGCTGTTTCTGTTTCAAATTTATAATTATAAGCCTATATCGATCGCTCTCCATTCTGCCCTCTGTCATCGCAGCTCATGTCTGTTTGTATGTCTACCCTATGTATGTAGGCCTATGTCTGTATGCACACGTGAGTCTGTCTGTCTGTCTGTCTGTCTGTCTGTCTGTCTGTCTATCTATCTGTCTGTCTGTATTTATGTACGTAAACAAGACAACGAGGTAGATCCGCAGCATATCAATATTTTATAAAATGGTTGTATGGCATAAAATTAAGGGAACAAACGATGTTCATAGATACAGGCTTTTAAACGCTGTCATGGATAACATCGACCGACTTCCTGTTTCCGTTCCTCCTATTCTGGTGATAAGTCCTCCTTGTTAGCATGTATACTGTATAGTGCCTGCTAGGTAGGTCTATGCATGCATCTTAGTCAGCCATTGGATTTCCTTGGCTGCTGCTGCAAGGTTCTTCTTTCATCCGCTTATCCGCTTATTCCACTGACGACAATTAGGTACTCCAGAAATTCAATAGATGCCCTACTATACTAATCTGCTATGCGTGCTTTCGCTGGGTGTTCAATAACCCCATATCCGTGAGATCTCCGTCTCCATCTCCGTCTCCCTGTCCCTGTCCCTGTCCCTCTCCGTCTCCCTCCCTCTCGTCTCTCTCCCTCTCCCTCTCCGTCTCCTCTCTCCCCTCTCTCTCCTTTGTCTCCTCTCCTCCCTCCCTCTCCCTCTCCCTCTCCCTCTCCCTCTCCTCTCCCTCTCCCTCTCTTCCTTTGTATAAATAGTAAAATAATGTCCGATTTGTATATGATTTAAGCTGAGTCAGTAGTCTATATAGAATGCTTCTGAGTACTAACCTTGAATGGGCGCTATATAAATCTCCGTAGTGAATGAATGAATAGATGGCGTAAATCTGTCTGCCTGTGTGCAGCTGGCTATATTGCGCTTTTCAGTACTTTACAAAGTGGCTAAGCATGGACAAATAAAGATAAATTTAAAAATTGCTAATTATGTGCAATGATGTTGTATATTTAAATGAAATGCCTATACAAGTAATAAGTTTTTCGCATATAAAAAAATTATATAGACCTACGTAAAATTCCCTCCCGCCCTTTATCCACACCTACCTACAACATACTTCAATCCTTCCAATCCTCCTATCTTCGTTATTCAGAATGCAACCACTTCGCTGAACTCGCTCCTCTCCCGCCATGACACTTTTCCGCACTTCCATAACATCACCACTAACATTTGCAATTCGACATTATTAATTTTCGACATTATATTTGATCCGTCCTCAGATCTCGGCAAAGTCTCACCTCTTGCTATCTCTCCGCCTCTCTTTCACTCAAAACTGAACACACTGACTGCTTTTTCGCAAATCCTATCCCGATTTATCCCCTTCCCTTTACATCTAAACACTAGGCTATATATAGTACCGTAGCCGTCTGACTAGGCCTATTGCTTGCCTGACTCCTCTTGATCTTGACCTGGAACCGATTTTTCCTCTGCCCGTTGATCAATTTTGTTTTGACAAAGCGCCTGTGAATAAACCGGTTTCCGGACTTCACTTTATGGGCGCTGTAGAACTCTCGAGGTTACGATTACGACCCCGATTGTATAAAATAATATCGTCAAAATGCCACTTTTCACTGGACCTCTAGAGAAGAGCTCCATCGCATAAAATCAAACCTCTTTGCTATAGGCTATAATTTTAGGTGAACTGCGCCCTTTCCCCAACCAATAGGCCTACATAAAATACATTTCCGAACACCACAGTTAAAGGAAAATTTGCCGCTGCCTTCGTCTTTAAACTCCGTAAACCATAAAACCCACTTTCGCACGAATGCATTAGATCATAATTTCTTTGTCAGGCCATAACTGAACCGTGGAATTTCCTCCTCCGTTGTTTGTCAGATCATCAGATGCAATGCACAGATGACTTGACCTATAACTTCCTTCAAATCACAGACATAAATAACCTCAACCCTACTCGTCTACCGCAAATAACCCTGACTTTTATGAAGTCGCTATATAATGTCTTGAGAGGCAAGGCGTTAGAGGCAATTCGGCGCGCTGAACCTGGACTTTATTTATGAGGCAACTTCTAAAATTTAAAGAAAATACTGATAACTAATAGATGGGCTACATTTTGCCATTAATTTTATGTCAGTAAAACTGTTTAAAGAGAGCTTCCTGCAGACATGAAGATATAAATTATGTGTTTTTATACTGTTCTTGTTTTGTGCAGCCATTGTATGGTGTCATAAATATTTTATATAAAAGCGTGATCTTTATAGGCCTCTATAGGGTAAGAATCAGGTCAGATGAAATGCAGGTCAGATGAGGTCGTCAGGTCGTTGACCTGATCTGCATCTATATCTTGCTATACTTTATGCTATGCACCTTCTGGGAGAGTGTTAAGAACGATTTGGTCATATATAGGCCTACATGTAGCTCCCTTGTGACTACAGCGCTGGTATCATAAGACGATGAAACATTGCGACTTGGCTGGAACCCTTTTATAGCTGACGCTTCCAACTACATCTGAAGTCGAGCGTTTCATTTCTACAGTGCTTTCCTGAAGATGATCATGAGCAACCTGCAGTGGCGTAACGAAGGGTTTGAGCGCCCAGGGGCAAGAGTTAATGACTGCGCCCCTTTTTAATTTTCTTGTTGACTTAATTTTGCGCACCCTTGTGCTGCGCCCGGGGGCGGTTGCTCCTCCTCTGCCCCCCTTCGTTACGCCACTGTGACCAACCATTATAGGAGATTAGCCCTTATAAGTTATTAGCCTATAAGTAGGGCCCCTCGTTTTTTAGACTTCGCCAGCCTATACAGAGGAATCACAGCGAAAGAGGCACATCGTTTTACAGAACTTAGTTGTTTGTCATGACATAGTCCTACAATAGGTACAACAATACTCAGCTCAGTCACAGTTTCATCCCATGCATCACAAGACCTTAGAGATCTCAAACAGCCATGTTTTCAATGCTTTTTAGATCCTTTTAAACAACCACATACATTGCGAAATGAAATATTCAGAAGGGACATTGTAATTGAGCCCTTTAGATGAACATAGGATTTCTATATAGGCTACTTGGTCTACTGTTAATCTAAAGGGCTCAATTACAACATTGAGGAGGTCAATAGGTTTGCACGCGTAGGCCTATAGCTATACACAAGACTTCTATGTGTTGGATACCAAACATATGACTCTTCTTCTTCTTTGTTTCTCCTCCGTCAGGCCAAGGCCAACGATGAGTCCTCAACTTGTTATATGACGCCGGAGTATATATATCGCTAAGTTCGGCTGAAGAATATTTTCTGATAATTAGTACATTGTGTGTGTGTGTGTGTGTGTGTGTGTGTGTGTGTGTGTGTGTGTGTGTGTGCATACAATGTACATATATATAATCTATATAATATAGGCTTATATATTATATGTACAACATGCAATTGAATGTCCATGTGTGTGTGTATTGTATACTGCATTTATATATTTATGTATGTTTTTTATGAATGCTTGTACAAACGTGCGCATGTATGAATGTATGTATGAATTTATGCATGTACGTATGCGTGTATGTTGTGTGTATCAACCTATCAGGACAATAAAAAGTTGCATTACGATTAAGTACCTCATAAAGCCCTGTAGGTTTATGCATCTATCGGCGTGTGTAATTGGGCTTATATTGGAGCAGCGTTAGCATCTGCAGCACATTGCAGAGGCTCTATGTGTGTGCGTGTGTGTGTCTTTGAAGGAGTGGAGAGATGACAGGTTGACGTGGGAGGCGGAGGAATTCGACAACATGACGCAGTTCGTCGTCGATTCTCCTCTCATCTGGACGCCTGAATTGGCGCTAATCAATGCGTACGAATCGCTCACTACTTCTTCCTATATTCTAACCTAATAGGAGGGTATAAGCTTTAAACTTATATCGTATCTAATGACTTATAAAGCGCCTTTCGCAGAATAAAACTATTCAGAGGCGCTCTCTGCACGGAAGCCTCGGGGAAATGAAACGCCTTTAAAGAGCGAGAGACCGGTGAGGAAATACCAGTCATTAGTTTAGCCCTTAATTAGTGAGGGAGAAAGGTCATTCCATCTGCCACACAAAAGCTGCGTATATATAGGCCTATATAATTATATAGTCCACATGAAACTATATATACACGCCTATCATCGTCGATATGACGGCGTCGTTAAATAAACGATATTAAGTAAGTTAAACTATAATATTATGTGTAGTCTATATGTATTATAATTTATATACATGGTCTACATATACAAATTCACATAAACTGAAACCCTCTATACCTACTTATATTATACCTCATTCTTCCTGTGCAGCAGCTTTCCCACTCGTCTCTGTCCATCGCCAGTCTTCCTATACCTTGACCTCTACACGACATCTCCAACATCTTCTCTGGTGATCTTCGGCCAACCCTTCCTTGGTCTTCCTCTCCTTTTCTCTTCAAGGATCTACTGTAGTTCATCGCTTGGTTAGCTCTTCCATCTACCACACAAAAGCTGCGTCAGAGATCTGTTTATTCACCGCAACCATATCAAATCAAGTGGAAAAGAGCTGCGGATCATCTGTGAATAGCTGGCGAATGCAAGAAGATTAAGAAGTTTGAAGGGCATTGTTCATTCATTCATTCATTCATTCATTCATTCATTCATTCATTCATTCATTCAGATTCATTCATTCACTTCAGGAACGCTCTTCAGCCCAGCGCACGGCTTGAAAGACCCAGAGCTTGGTCAGACGTCAGAAGTAAGAAACGCAGTTCCGAGTGATTTATCTGAGGGAAAAGGCTCCTTCCATTTGCAGTCTGCCTATATATGGCGTCATTTTTATAGTAACATTTGTAACCCTAAGCAGGCCTATCTCACATGGACGGTATTATTTATAGGCCTACGTAGACTGCAGCGAACCTTGAAAAATTAATCAGATAACTTGATAAAACAGCTAGCTGTCTGCAGCTCTCAAAGTTCTGTTGTGTGTGTCTAAATGACTTCCTATCTTGTCTTCTATCTCTGCCTCTGTTATTTGCCTCTGTTTTGCTGTATTATGTCATTTTTATAGCGCAGTTGGATCATTCATCATATCCATCATCATAATCATCATCATCATCATCATCATTATCATCACCATCGTCGTATCATGTTCTAGGCCTATCTTTCATAATGGACCAAACTAAATGCAGTCATCAATCATTATTCCTACGCATATACCTATCACCTGCAAGACTATGTATTATGTAATGCAATTAGGGTTTAATATAAATGTAACCGTGTAGAGTCTCAAGTTCGTTCCTAATCAAATAATGACTTAGACTATTGGAAATGAACAGGCCATGGCTGAAGGAGCTCGGTCTTCCCGTTTGCTGGGCGAAACCAATTGATCCGCATGCAACTGCTAGATGAATAGTTGATACTGCATTCTGAATCGTAATCATAATCATCGTATTATTTGTAGAGTCCAAATTTCTAAAGCGCTACGATAAGCTAAGCACAGGGCACCAGCTTAATCTGAGCTTATTCACGAGCGCAGTGTCGGGTCAGAGAAGTCTCCAGAATAGAAGAAGAGGAGGAGATGGAGATGGAGATGGAGGGTAAGAAGAAAACGGCGATGATGAAGAAGAAGATATAGAAGTAGGAGGGAACGGATAAGGAGGAGGAGGAAAAGGAGGAGAAAGAGGAGGAGGAGGCGAACCGGAATAAGAGAATTCCTTTAAACTAATCCCAGAGGCTGCATTCTTCTTCTTCTTCTTCTTTTCTTTCTTACCTTCGTTTGTTGATAAAAAAGCGACAACAGAAAATATAGCTTGATATGAAATATTAGCATGGCATTTGGGAACAAACAGCAGACCCAGACAGAAA
The DNA here is from genome assembly GCA_020284085.1 of Aporrectodea caliginosa. Taxonomy (NCBI): domain Eukaryota; kingdom Metazoa; phylum Annelida; class Clitellata; order Crassiclitellata; family Lumbricidae; genus Aporrectodea; species Aporrectodea caliginosa. The sequence goes on along the minus strand of JACEVL010000233.1, from coordinate 250,148 downwards.
GTGCCCGAGTCCCGCTTAAATAGGGCCAACAAATGTGGCACCAATTCACAATCAGAATATAGCCCTACCGATTGGAACGTCTACTTCTTCTTCTCCTTCGCTACCATCATATAGTCATCTTCATCATCCTTCTCCTCATTATCATCATCTCTTGTTGTTATCGTTATTCTTCTATTTATTCTTTTCCTATTTTTTTCTATTTTTGCGGTTATATATCTCAGGGTCTTGTTTTTGAATGACAGCGTAGAGTATCAGTTTCCTGACTTCTCTCAGTATCGCGCAATTATAACGTATGACGGTTTGGTTCGGTGGGAGCCAGCGGGGGTCTTCGAAACATCTTGTCAGATTGACATCACCTTCTACCCCTACGACAAACAGACCTGTTCCATTATCTTTGGTACTTGGACATACACCAGTTTCAAGGTTAGTCATGCAGTCTATGAAGCATCTGAGGATATACATGTATAGGAGACATAATTATAAAAATTAATATGCCTCTGTGTGTATATAAATTTCATTCATTCATTCATTATTTTATATAGAGTCCTTCAAGGGCACTATATAAAACTCAGAGGCGTTCCCCGACTCCAGCACAACCAACAAGAACAGCCTTGAGTTTAATAAAGAAAAAGTACTTCAGTAAGAGTCCCAGATATTATAAGGTGTTTAATTACATTATAGGCTATGTCCATGCGCAGAGCCAATAATGATTTGTATGGCTCTTGTTCAAGGGATTATGATTTTGAGCTTGATTATGATTTTGAAGCGTGCTTCATATGGAAGACTTGCTTAGAAGCTACCATCGTTTGTTAAGCCTGCTTTATCTGCTAAGATAGCCGCGCTTTATCCTTTTTTAGATTAGATAAGATTAGATTACGTAGATTAGATTAGACCTGGTCAGATCAAATACAGCGTCCCAACTGGACTTCATCTATAGCCTAACAAAATGTGTTCTGAACGACATAATAATTATTATGTTAACGAAAGGTGAACCTAACGAACTCTAGCGATGTCGTCTGCCTCGACGATTACAACAAGAGCGGTGAGTGGAACATCGTGCAGACGACCGTCACCCGAAAAGAGTTCAGCTACGTCGGCAGTCCACACATTCGCTTCTCGAAGGTAGCGGCAACGATTGCGTTGACGAGAAGGCACCGCTTCTTCACCCTCAACCTCATCCTACCGTGTGTCATGCTGTCGTCTCTCACGCTCATCACATTCCTCTCTCCACCGGACCAAGGAGAAAAGATCTCGCTCGGTATCTCCATTCTTCTCTCCTTCTCCGTATTCATGCTCTCACTATCGGAAAACCTTCCGAAGACGTCAGAAACGCTGCCGCTGTTCGGTGAGTCTGTTCAAATGCACTGGGTTAGCGTTGCTGATCTAAAACGTCGTTATTTAATATACATATTGGCCAGAACGTGTATATTTTGCGTATATTTACAAATGTATCCTGATTCAGCTTCAAATAGTAACATACCGTATTAGTAGTTCCATTGTTTAACGACATGTGAGATGTCTGTACACTAAAGTGCGATTAGCAATTGGTTAATAAAGAATATACTTACTTATTTACTTACTTATCTTATGGCTACAAGGGCGTTTATGCTGCCCTCGTCCTTTATCCAGGCTTGGGACAGGCGCTACTTTGGCACTATTTGCACTATTGGCACTACGGGTAACGGCGAAGTTAAGTAACAGGTCGTAAATAACATTTCAGGTAATACGAGTGAAATAGGAGGACAATAGAGATCTTGATTTATAGAACTGTTACCTTTGTAAGGTGTTGTTTGGTCTATAGGACTATTATGAGCGGTAAAGTATGGCAAATATCCTGGTTTTCCATTAGTTGTTCGCTGTATATTGCAGTTACTTTGCATTATATTTCACATTTGTGACCATTCGTAATTTTTCGAGCAAAAAGTTCGATGTAAAATGTAATTTAATGGCAGAGTACATTTCCGGTGGAACCGAAACAAATAGCGCAATCGACTCGGCCATATGCACACACACATTCATACGTACGTACATTAATGCATACGTACATACATGTCATACATACATGCATGCATACATACATACATACATACATACATACATACATACATACATACATACATACATACATACATACATACATACATACATACATACATACATACATACATACATACATACATACATACATACATACATACATACATACATACATACATACATACATACATACATACATACATACATACATACATACATACATACATACATACATACATACATACATACATACATACATACATACAATACATACATACATACATAATATGAAGCGGCATGTAATGCGATTTATGCTGATGATCCTGGAGAGGGTCGGCCAGAGGTTCATGCGAATGGATGGATCTCTTCAGTGCTGTAATTCAATTGGACAATAGACGACGATCGACAGCAGAAGAAACTGAGGATAATGAGTTATGAACAATGGCCATTGTAATTGATCTCAAGAAGAAGAAGAAGAAGTATAAGAAGAAGCAGCTAATCGCTTTAGAAGTGAACGTCGCCTGTGAGTTCCACAGAGCGTCCGTTCATCAGATCTCACCGACCAATTAACCGACGACCAAGACAGGGTCCAACCTTTCCCTCCGCTTCCAATTATTGTCATTCTGTCTCCTCTCATTCCTCTTCCTTGCTCTCCTACACCAACGTCTATTCTTCATCCTCCTACTCCTCCTGCTCCTCCTACTCTTCCTCCTTCTGTTCTTCCTCTGGTCTTCCTTCTCACGTCTCTTTATTGTCGTCCCTGTCTTTCGCCTCCTCCTGCTCCTGCTCCTCCTCTTTCTTCTCCTCCTCCTCCTCTTTCTCCTCCTCCTCCTCCTCGGCTCCTCCTGGCTACACAAATGAACATCTACTTCATCTTTCGGTCAGTGACCGAACCTTCGCCAGATGAACGACACAGAAGCAACCAATGGACACCTAGGCTGGTGGCTGTTCTCTGCGACCAGAGATAAGAGACATAGACATACACACAGACATACAGACATACTCTCTGCGCAAGCCTAAGGCCCTGATTAGTTTGCACTTGAAATGGCCCTACATTAAATTTTGAATTGCAATTTTTTAATTACTATTCTATAGTTGCTCGTTTGCATGGTTAGATACTTAATTTTACTGAACGGTTTAATTAAGTCCCCAAATCTTTTTTGCCTCTGATTCAAGTAGACCTACTGGCGTCATGCACGTATACAGTCTCCCTCTCGCGTAGGATTTAATACATGACGCGTGCATCTTGTTGCGTAGGTGTCTATACGACGTTCGTGATGCTGATGAACACTTGGTCGGTGATGCTGACCGTTCTCGTGTTGAACCTCCACCACCGCAACGAGTGTCGTCCCATTCCTCGCTGGCTGAGGTCCTTCGCCCTGGTCGGCCTCGGTCGTCTCTTGTGCATGTATTCGACGGAGCATGCGACCATCTTCCCTCAGGACCGACGGCGCAAGTCGTCCGTCTACACCCCCAACGACTTCGTCTACTCGGCCTACAACACGCAGAGGGTCATCGACCAGCTGAACCAGAGAAGACGCCGGGACTCCATGGCAGCGACGACCGCCAAGGACTGCAGCAGTCGTCTGCCTTTCTCCGCCACTCGACGCCTTGCCGAACAGATCTACACATCGCGCGGCAACCAGGCCCCCGCCACGGAGCGCCACCACATGACGGGAACCAGTCACCGGATGTCGTCGTTGAGATCGACGTCCTTGATGGCGGAACGGAAGAACGAGTGTCGAGGCGCAGGAGGGAAGTGCTATCTGGCGGTGTCGAACAACAGCGATCTGCACAGCACGCTCGATCTGAAGGAGGAAGAGGAGGAGGACGAATTGCTGGACAACGGACTCCTCATTAATATTGAACTGCAGGAGTGGAAACAGTTGGCGAGGATCATGGACCGACTCTTCTTCTGGCTCACTCTGACGGCCCTCGTCTCCGTGAGCGTCGTTCTCTCCTGTCTCCTCTTCTGGCAGCAGTGATCAATTATAACCCACCCTCCTTTGACGGTGACTCTCGAGTCTGAGACACCTGCAGTATCCTGCTGGCTGGCGGCAGTTCAAAGCCCCGAACTTTCGATTACATACAGTTTCAAGTTCCCATCAAGAATGCTTTTCTTCTGGAAAGCTATAGGTTAAAAGTTTCAGTGCATGAGTTTGGTCCCGGTGAAGCTACATTTTTCTTTCCAAGGGTAAAGCTCATAAGCTTGTTATGACTTTTTGCTGCAAATTAATTTCTTGCCTCGTTCGATTCGTTAAATTGCTTGAAATTATTTGTGCTTGCAAAATTATGTTCTGTATGTATGCGTGGAAAAGGGTTTCGGCAAGGGCATTGATAAAAGAGAGCAGGTGGTCATGCCTAACCCAAAAAGTGGGGTCTGGTGTGCTTAATTTTGAACTCCCAATTTTGACACTAAATGTAGGCGCTGTGAATAAGCTGGTGCCCTGTGTTTAGCTTTTGGGTAGCGCTTTAGAAATTTTGAGTTTACTATTAGGCCGACGATTACGATTAGACAGGTCTAAACATTTAGTGCCTAATTTTTCTGGATGAGTTAAGTGGCTGCTGGGAATGAAAATAATGAAACTGTGAAGAACACTGTAGATGGGTGTGAGCATTGGAGGAGTGACTCGATGAACCACAAAAGCGCGACGACCAAAAAATCAGAAGTTTTTACGAGGACATGGTACCTATCGGCAAAGCCCCGACTAGTAAAAAAAGAAAGTCAAAACTGTTTGCGATATAAAGGCCTGTCATCCTTGTTATTCAACTCTTCTTCAAAACTTCTGGATCCGCTTACTAATGCATCATCATCAAATATTCGTTTAATAGAAATTCAGGTTGACAAAACCGCAAACTGAAACAGATAATGCCTCTGACTGGACTCTCATTATCATAACCGAGTGAACAGCCTAAATGGCATAGGACACTTTTGTGATAGCCTACATATGAAAGGCTTTTAGTCTTGATCGAGGGGGCAATGGGCATCGATGGGCGAACCCTAGCCAGTGCGAACTCGAATCTTTTGGTATGAAATTATGTTTATTGCGGTTTGCGTAACTTTGAAAAATGACTCAAACCCTTATCTTGTCATTGTAGGCCCTAATATTCAGTAACATAGGCCTAACTGAAGTGCTTGTCTTTTCCAGACCTGCGATCAAATTTGGCAGCGAAAAAAGAGGACATTCTTCATCTAGTAGGCTGTGTGCTTGAAGTTTTAATAGTTCTAAAGACACTCATACATTGGCATTACGTAACGTAGTTTTGCATTTCATTGCAGCAATGGAATGACACTCGCATCTACTCGATCAACATTAAATTCTAGACAAGCTGCAGTTGATAGTAATTCCTTGATTAAGCTTACTTTATCGTAGCACGCATCTGCTCTACAACCTTTTAACGAGCAACTTACACGCGACGCAACAGATCGCAACTAATTAGGCCTATATCAAAAGTCTGGACAAGATTGCTTGAAGAGATTAAGCTTGAAGTTGGCTATAATCGTTTATTTCCAGCTTAGCTGTATCGTGGTTGCCTAACTAGGCCTATTTAGTCTGGAAGAATAGCCGAAGTGCTTAGGCTAATTAGGACCGTACGATAATTATGAGGTAGGCCAACTGCAAAGAAATGTTTTTTCAGGGTTGCTGTCGGAATACCATTTAGTAAGAAGAAAGCAATTTCACTTCCAGTCACTGGAAGTAAAATTGCGACTAAAGTTTACAAGGCAGGCCTATACAAGTTATCGACGTGTAGTATAGGCCTATAGGCCCTACTCTTTCATTAACCGTAATTTAACCTCCTACATATAGCCTAAATGTCTTGAGAAGGGTCGTCGACGTCTGTGTCGTCTTCATTCTTTCTCCCATCTAGTCGTCCAGAGAGTGTTTGAACATCCGCTGGTCTACGTCTAGTCCGGCCTATAGTCCATGGCCATGCCTAGGCCCTGAGTCGGCTCCGAGTCGTCACCTTCGTTGAAATAACATCGCAATCACAGTCAATGTGAGCATCGCTCCTGCTATGTACACTGTACAGTCGGGGGCTGGGTGGTTTAAAGACAGGGCTGCTAAAAAAACTGGTTGCTAAGGAAGACGGTCTCCACAGGGCTGGTCGTAAAAGAGATAGTCGCTAAGGAACCTATAGTTTCCATAAAGGACTGGTTGCTAAGAAACTGGCGAAATGCCCACATGTGGGCTGACCGAGTTCCTGTGAGGAAGAAGGAAATATGGGCCAATGTCACAACGCGCAGTGTTTAATCTAGACGTCTCTGGGGGTAAAGTCCCCCCTCCAGGATCGAGTTTTCCCCCAGAAAAATTAAAGAGATGAAATTTTAGCCGCAAGGAAAATTAAAGACATGTAATTTTGTAGAATATTGTCTTGGAAAACTCTCGATACTACCCCCTCGAAAGAAAATCCTTGGAAAACTCTTTGTTACTACCCCTCGAAAAAATTTTCTTGGAAATACTCGTTACTACCCCCCGGTCGTCAACTTTTACAATAAGCTGGATACCCCCCCCCAGAACCCTCAATTCCCCCCCGACAGCAAGGGGACTAGATTAAACACTGCACAACGACTCAATGCCAACAGTGTGTGTGTGTGTGTGTGTGGGTGTGTGTGTGTGGGTGTGTGTGTGTGGGTGTGTGTGTGTGTGTGTGTGTGCTAATAGAAGTTTATATTTACAGCTCAAGTTTCGCAATTTCTCCGATCATATCGGCATTGGCTACGAAACCTCAGAGCAATTGACTTGACATTGAACCTATGTTGACAGACGACACTTTGTATTGCTTCTCCTTTCGATATCTTCATCCCTGGCTTAGACCAGGGATAAGGAAATCGACCAGGGACATACATCAATGCCTACATAAATATGCCCATATCTATGTGTGGTATAGCTATGCTGCAATGGCTCTGTTTATACAATACTTAGGCTGTGAATCCTACTTTACATAAGTATTAAGCTACAATCAGGCCTACGCGGACTCATGCAACCTTGTAACATCGAACTGCAGATGCAAAATTCCGAATGATGCGTGGCATTGCGTGCATATAGCCTAGGGCCTAGGCTATGCCTCTAGCATATGATAGTTTCTGTTAACTAGAGCATATAGCATATTATCTTGATGTTAACTAAGTCATAAAGCATGTTATGCTAATTTGGTCATATGTCTTTATCCTACGTCAATTTGCACGGCTGTAGTATAGCCTAGGCTACTGTATGTTAAAATGGCACAAGATTTATTTGAAAACTGACTTCTGAATCGATAACGTACGTTACCGTCTGCGCGCTTCCCAAGGCTCCCATCTAGACCCAGTTAAAGGCACATTTATCGCAGAGACAGACTTGTAACAACTTTTACTATGCCGGAAATTCGCGAACTGAGGACATCCATTAAAGACGACCAAAGAGGGAACGGAGGGACCGTTCAAATGCGGACCGAGGGGTAACGCCAATAGGCTACGGACTTCCGCATTTAAATTTAGTGTGGTAGGCCTATAGTCTGACCCTATATCATTGCAGTTACAGGCATACACTCTGCAATCTGTACTGCGTTGAACCTGATTAGTCTCCTTGCCAGACGTGGCAGTATCAAAGTACCACACTCCGTACCACAGTTGGCGCTGCAGGATCACTGCAATAGCGTACCCTTATTTAGGCATCAGTACCCCTTTGAAGGTCAGACGTCTGTCATGCGGGAAGGGGAGGGTTAGGCAGGGTCATAAGTAGGAAGTAGGCATCATGACGGTCGTCATTTAATTATAGAAGACCCAAGATCAATCAATCAATAGGGCCTATTCTGCAAGAATGTCGGGTCCTAACTGCTATGTAAGTATGTAAATGCATGTGTGCCTGCTATCATGAATATTTGCTAATAAAATTGGCATGAGTGTCATGAAAAGACATTTTGTCTTAGTTGAATGTAAAAACATGCATCCAAGCAAGTAATTATTTTAATCAGACAGCAGAACTCATTTGCAATCAGAACTGAATTGCAATGCTTTATCATAATACAAAAGAATTTTAAACCACAATACTTTCATAATAATAACAATAATTATTATAAGTGCAGGTGCATCAATGTAACGAACAGAAATTACATTAAGTCTGAATCACATAATTGAAAAGTCAATCACTTCTGCAGTTCTTTAATTATTGCAACTGGTTGCAGAAATGAAAACCAAATACTGTATTTGCACGACTGATTAATCACCCTAGTGAACTATCAACCAAAAGCCCTGTATTTCAGCTGATCATCAACATAGAAATAGCATTTTCTAGCAAAAACTCAAGTAACACATTAACACTAGTAGCTCAAATAATTAAATGTTAAGAAATGATCTCTGAAACTTAGCATAGCAATACCTCAGCTCTGCCTGGAATACGCTCCACATAATAATCGGAAGTTGGACAAGCACATTAACATGATACGGAAACAAAATCCAAAAAATGTCATAAACCATAAAACAAACTAGAAACTTGCTCTTTGTTAAACTAATTACACTGTATACATTAACAAACTGTGTCATGGAGCAAAGTGAATTAGTGAATCTATAAACAACTCCCATTTTCCACTACCGTAACTGTGTCTAACTTAAAACATGATCATCACCACACTGCTGAAATCAGACAGAAATGGCAAAATCGTATAAAAATCAATTACTGGGTATGATCATCACTACACTGCAATAAGACAGAAATGGCAAAATTGCATCAAAATCAATTACTGGGTATGATCATCCCCACGCTGAAATCAGACAGAAATGGCAAAATCGTATAAAAATCAATTACTGGGTATCATAGTTGTAAAAACGTTTTTTTCGTTTTTATTTTTCCTCCCAAAACGTCGTTTTTTCGTTTTTTATTTCTCGTCTCGTTTTTTCCCGTTTTTTATTTTTTATGTAACTTTATTTATTTATTAACTGTCTGTTACTATTTGTTTAATTTTATTTTTGTCTGATAGCCTATCTCTACGTTGTCTCCGTCCTTTCAAGGATTCATATAATTTACGTCACTATTTAGTATAATCAGTTGAAATAAACAGCTACAGGAAATAAAATTTATAAAAGCTATTTGAATTTCTAAGTTAACCAAAATGCGAAATGTTGTCTTTGTACTCAGTAATCTCTGATTGACTGATAAACTGACGGATATTACTCCATATCAAGTTCTTATATAAGTCAGAATTGTAAGTAGACCTACTTTTTAATTAAGTAGCCTACACTCTATACTTGCAAAGTTTAGTGTTTAGTTGCCTATATCTGCATGGACTGATATGGACTTATGTATACAATTTTAATTTGAAAAGATTTCAATATTTTAAATTTCTCGAATTCTTTTTAAACCAACTAAGTCTTATGAAAAAGAAAATAATTGTTGTAGATTACTGTTACTTGGTGATTACTAATAAAGTTATGTTATTTGCTAATTAAAATAAAATTGTGTAAACAAGGTTTTAATTGTAAAATGCAGTAAAAGATGTAGAAAAGTCAAATTATTTTCTTTTCCGTTTTTTTCTCGTTTTTTTCCGTTTTTTATTTTTTTTTCAATAAAACGACGTTTTTTCCGTTTTTTATTCTGATTTGATCGTTTTTAACAACTATGCTGGGTATGATCATCCCCATGCTGAAATCAGACAGAAATGGCAAAATCGTATAAAAATCAATTACCGGGTATGATCATCACCACACTGCAGTAAGACAGAAATGACAAAATCTCATCAAAATCAATTACTGGGTACTGCAAATTCCACCAAATTTCCAACCACAATGTTTCTGTGTAAGCCTAAGCACTATTTCTCAGAGCATACAGAAAAACCTGTCCTCAAACATGCCACACTTTTAAAAGCAGTTTGAAGAAAACTGAAGCAGAAACAAGAGACAAGTAATTCCACTCAAACATACTACACTGCCTTTGTGTTCTGCTAATGAGAATTTCTATATCCAGATCTGCTCAAAACTCATATTATACGAGCACTATCCATGTACCGATGTGTTACAGCATGGTTCTGGAGCTGATGTATAATATTCACATACAAAAAGTTTAGACATGATTTAGATTTACACACAGGTGGTAAATTAGATGCAAAATTAAGCATATCAAACTGAAAAGCTTAAATAGTGCTAATTACCAATTTTAAACAAACAACTCATGGTAAATAATGAAGGGCCTCAAAAGCAAAATTCTAGGTAACAAGTTGAAAATGTGCACATAACCGTTCTACTATCTGTCGTGAAGCTTTCTTCTTCAACTTTCTCCTGATCACTGCTTTCTCTCCAGTCCTTTCAGATGGTAACCTTCATACTGATCATAAAGTTGCATTATATAGTTTGCATTACAAGCTCTTAGCTTTCTGCTCTGGATAGCAGACTTCTCCTGCTTCAATTGATTGCTGATCACTGCCTTCTTGTTCAAGCCTCTCTGGATGGTAACTTGCTATATCCAAAAGTTGTTGCTGCATATTCACAACAGAAAGTCTAAACTCTTCCCACTCCTCATCATATCCTTCTCCTTCCAATCGTTCCAAATCACCTTCATTTATCCCGAGGACATAAGGTTCGTATAAATATTCGCCTCCATCTGTCAAGTCTATCAGTCCTGCTTCCACAGGTTGTTCATAAACAAAGGTTTGCAATGCATTTTGCTCCTCATGGTTGACCAGTTGATCTTGAGGTCCTCCTGCATCATCAACATCATCATAATAATCACCATGATCGTCATAATCTTCAAGAAGGTCAGGTGCATCCTGATCAATCTCAACTCCAAGAAAGAGTTTATTGTAACATGGTGAACTTTCATCACTGAAGTGGGTGTAAGGTTTGTCTCCTGAGAGAACTGTCAAGCACAGCCAACAGAAATAAGTGTTGCACTTGTAGCAGTGCATTTTGTGACAACCGCCCACTTTCTGAAAGAAAACAACACACAACTTAAGTCCTCTTACTAAATAAAACCTGCATGCCATCTGTTGGAATAAAGTACCAGCATTTAGAAGCACTACATATGTTAAGTTTTCATTTACTACCACTACATTAGAAGCCAGGAATTGCATGAACTGCTTTCATCAAGGAATAAGGAACACTAACATCTGGCTGGACATGAAACTCTGCCTCTTTAAGGCATATGTACTGCCCGTCCTCCACAATGGAACTGGAAGCTGGATGCATACCAAGGACATGGAGATGAAGCATACTGCTTTCCAGGAGTGGTTTCACAGGAAGATAATGCATTCCCTACACAAAGCATGGCACCAATACAGAAATATTCCACTGTATGATGCACATCCTAGTGTTGGAGATGATTGAATCAAGGATGCTTCACCTGTTTGGACACATTGCATGCTACGAAAGTGACCAAGACTATTCCATGGCCTTGTGAGCAATGCTCTCCGGCCCTCCGAGTGGTTGGAAGAAGCCCATTAGGTACCCTTCCTTGCCAGACATGTATGTATGTATGTATGAGCACTTGTTATAGCACCCATTCAAGATTTCTACTCAGAGGCGCTCCCGACTACAGCGCGGGCACTGAATCGGAGTTTCACGCCGAAGCGCATGAGCAATTGCGAGTGAAGGACTTGTCCAGGGTCCCTACGCAGCGGCTTGAGGTGGATTCGAACCCGCAACCCTCCGGCTGCAAGGCACCGAACATACCCCTACACCACCACACCCCACAAAGACATGGATAAGAACAGTGGAAGCTGACCTGAGGCCACTGTACTTTGGGTTGCAAATGGCCTGGAGAAGAGCCCAGAAGAGATGGCTTGCTACAGGTCATGGAAACGGAACGCTCCGGAGAAGAGCACGCCACAGATGATGATGAGCCTTAAATGTGTTCGCAAGCTAATGGTACATTTATTGTACCATCAACAATTCAATAACGGAATGTACAGTAATGTGTACAATTAAATGCCATATACAGTAGAACTTGTTAACGTGAAGTCATTTTGGGACATACCATAAGATTCAGTATGTAAAACTTGGCTGCTTGTAATAGGAGATAATGCTGAAGTCAGTATTTCATGCTACACTGCAGTTCTTGTATGGTGTATTAACTTTACCACCATTTAAGATAGGTATGTAAGAGGTGTTATGTCAAGTGTTTGAATACATATGTACATTTATCGATTGCTTCAAGGCATCCGAATAGAAGCCTTCCATCCCAGTGTTGTGCAGATTAAGAAAATGGACAATAACATTGTTCACTGTTAGACAGGCAAAAACTGTAATAAATGCAACTGACCTCAATGTAAGATCTGCAGCTTGGGCATGGTTTGCCATTGTCTTTCACCCATTTCGTTGACAGTTCATCAAAAACTTTCTGGAAAATTTTCTTTCCATGACGTTTCTCAAGTGCTTCTTTCCCGACCCTACCTGCAGCTTCATATTCACTGACAAGCTGTTTGATGGCCTCTAAAAAACCCAGCACCATTTAGCTACTACAAACTGACTAGAAACCATCTGATGAGAACATTCAATAAAAATCTCAGTACTGGAACCTGTTACACCTAAACAAAAATATATTACAATTATGTGCATACAATAGTTTGTTTGCAGACTTACGTAGGTTTGTTTAATATTCAAATGTTCAATGTTTGAGTCTAGCTACTGTCTGGTCTGGACACGTTGGCTGTCACTTTACCAAATCATCTTTAACTTCATAAAATCAGTCCTTAATCCAATCTCAACCAAATCTCTCTGATAATTTATTTGATGTTTCTATTTTTATGCTTTCAAACAACTTCTTAAGAAATTCCTCTTCAATGCCAATTCACATTCTGTTAGTCTAATAAATATGCTGCAAAAATTACTCATTTTAAAATTCACAATTAGAGACAAATTGTTCTTGCACTGGAATTGAACCTGACCTGATTTCTGCATAGAATTTGCATAATGTTCTAATAATCAAGAAATATAATTCTACAGGAATATAATTCTCACAGGTGTTCTTTAGGAAAATGTCAGACATTACAATACAGCAGCATTGTCACCCATAAAGGTGCCAGCTGCCAAGCGATCGATTTATGAAAGGACTTAAATCTGCAATGTTCGTTCAAGAATCCTTGTGACAGAGCAAGTCCGTGACAAACAAGACTACGGACCAGGAGACCAAACTGGCTATATAACAATAATAATAACATTAATAAACATTAATTGTAAGAAGAGGAATAATAAAGTTGCTCAACTTAGAAATCAGTCTGCTTCATAGAATTTGAACAGATGTTTCTATGACAGAGGCAGATATTCAAGAAAGATAAACATCCCTTAAAATATTGGCCACACGTTTCTCACATAAACCCACTATAGCAATGCTAAAATCCACAGATTCATCACTACAATAACTTGTTTTTAATTAATGTTGAATCGTTATTTAAAGGAAATACTAACCAGATTTATCTTTACACAGTTCAACACCATGCCAGGTCTTTCGACAGTAAATGCAGAAAACATGCTTACAGTTGGAACACATTCCAATTCCATCACCTCTGTCCACAATAACAGGATATGAACAATTCTTAGCAGGGCAGAAGTGAACATCGGACATTTTATCGAGTGACGCCTGCAGAAGAAGTAGATCGTAACGTTCAAAAGTCTCTGAACTCACGAGACTCTTTAACTGAAAGAATAAAATGAACCAAGGTATTGTTCATCTGACTTCTCAGTACGAAATCATACAATTGATTTTGCAAAATATTAATTAGATGATCAAATTAAAATTTCCAATTCTCAAAGTAAAAAACTATACACGAGAAATTGATTTTGCAAAAATAGCAATTAAATAAAAAAAATTCAAACCATTAAGTTAAAAAATTACGGTTGTTCAAGTATTCGACACCGAGGCTGTGTGCCAGATGAGTGGCAGGTTGAATTAACCTAAGCACTGTCAGCAACTAGTGATACCACACTCCAAGAACAGTGTCTAGCTCAGTCAGATCAGCCAAGCAGAGTACATCAGAAGCGTTTCAAGGATTTTGAGCCCTCTGGGATGTCAAATGGAACTGGTGCTCAAATCTTATAACTGGAAAAAGATTAAAAAAAACATAAATTTAATAAGTGAAGAATAAACAAATATAAACAATGAAATTATAAGAAGACATTTCAACGCAACCTGCGACTTAAATTCCTTGGCCAATCTTCGCCTCTTTTCCATTAAACACTTGTAAACCAGTCAGAGTGGATTATTGCATCATCAGGTCTGGATGATGAGTTTCTCTTGAAATGGTGCTGCATAAATCTGTGATTACAGTTACATTACAACATAATTTTAGAAACTGTACAACTGTACCTGATCAAGATCAGCATTTGACTCACATGGCTGAGATGGACACAAAAGAGCCGCAAGATTTCCTTCTCTGATTTTTATCTCAAAATCTGTTCTTATGCAGTCGTTGCAGAACATATGCTCGCAGGGCTTGAACATGGTGCACTGTAAGCCAGACTTCGTTTCAAAGCATATCTCACATGTGACAGTAGAATGCTCGAATATGTAATGACATTTAGCTTCGTCGTAACTGATAACATCATTGTACTGTTTTCCCGAGAGTACAATAGTTGAAGGCATCTTCAGAAAATCTACTAGATCGTTTCGCAGAAACTCCGCCCAGATGAACAGAATCTCTGAAAATTCATTTTCATCCCACAAGGCATTAAGTTTTTCTTTGATGTCCAACACCTGTACAGTCAAAATGACAATACATTACAGTACAGAAAAGGCTCACAATGATATCAAGGTATGGTAAACGAGCACTAAAGAAAGTCCTTACTCAGCAATGATTCTCTGAATTTTAAGGAACATTTGGCTAAATTAACACCAAACCAATACAGAGCAACAAATCAGAATATAATTTTGCAAGCACATTTCAAAATTCAAGTTGCAAACATACTCCAAGCCCTGTGGGATGCCAAAAAGTTTATTGTCCATAATCAATTAAATACAGAAATGAAAAATCGTCTCAGAATAGTCATTACATTGCATCTCCTCTTCCTGGCAGTCTACACTTGACACAAAAAGAATTAAATGCGATACTGTATATTCAAGTGCATCTTTTCTGACCAGAAGCACAGTTCATTGTCAATGCACTTTTCAGTATAACAGGATGAGGAGTCTCTTCCATTTGCATACTTAAAGGTTAATTACTTAACTTATTTATGATTTGCTAAAAAGCTGTTCTAAACATCCACGTTGACAAGACCCGATATGGGCTGGTTTAATTTGGCAAACTAGGCGTAGGACAAATCATGGCCTAAGATAGTGTTTTTTGACACAAAGTGTGCATTGACATTCGAGTGTGCAGTTGACTGTCTCAACTGTGCAGTGTCAAGACTATTATTTTAAAAATCTAACAAACTGTGCCTTCAAAGCTATGAGCTCTGCCCAAACGTCTTCTGCCCAAATATAACAGAAAACCTGTTAGCAACTCTCAAGCTGCCCACAGACTAGTAGGCATCTGGAGCCTGGTTAAGAGCATTACCCGAAATGTCTCAATGACTCCTAGCCACTGATGCTTGAAGGAGCTTAGCAACGCTACCCCCAAACACCCTTACTAACAGTTTGAGGAAAAGTGTACAGTTGACATTTCTGAATATTTTAAGCACTATGACAACCAGGGAACACACTGATGGAACTTGCCACAACTATAGTGTCTGCATATCAGAATTGAACACTAATGTGGAATGTAGTAGCATCAGTGTGCAGAAAGAAGAAAACCAAACATGGTCGTCAGTTGGTCACTGGTTGTATTCTTCCTACACCAGGAAATTCCTTTTAAACAGAAGCTACAGCGGTATAAATCAACTATACTAACACAGCTCGCCTTGACCTCCTTGGAATCTGACCTGGCACCAGAAAGGATAAAGCAGCTCGCTATTGCAAACTTGATTTGATATAGCGCCGGAAAATAAGCTGGTCTCCCTGACATGACTTTTGTGTGGTTTAGAAGATTTACATTTAAAATTTTACATATTTACATTAAGTCAATTGTCAGCATTTGCTAAACCAGAATAAGCAAACACAAATACGTACTTGTAAATGCATCAGCCAAGGAGTGTGAAAACTAACAACAGGACACGAATGAGATGGATATGTATCTGGCATAGTAATGTGCAGTTTAAGAGGTGGAAGATACTTCACCATCAGTGATGTCTCTGTAAAAACAAATTGCATCATGACACAACTGTTATATGGCAAATTACTGAAAGTACCAATGCGGTAATCATTTACTACATGTTACAACACCCCATGGCCACAATTATCAATGATTTCCACTGTAGCACCCTGCTGTCTCCTTGGCTTGACCTCCCAAATTCTGATCTGGCACAGACACGGACCAAACAACCTGGCTATTGTGGACTTAATTAATATTGATCTAGCACTGGAGAATAAGCTGGTCTCCCTGACGTGGCTTTTGTGTGGTGCTGAGAAATTTAGGAACTTTACATTACATACATTACATTACAAGACTCTTTCGATAACCAGCAACTGCATAATCCTGATTCTGGAGATGAAGGATTCATTTGCTGACAGCATCTAAACAACTAACCAACCTCAACCTCACATAGTATAATAAATGGGAGAAAAACTTATACTTACCATCAATTCAAAATCTCAACATAAACCCGACCACTCTTGAAACAAGCTTCATCATAAACTACTCAACTTGTAATGCAGTCAGGAACATGGATCCTAAACTCAAAGAAACTTTAAAATGAAACCTAGCCATAGGCGCCGACTCCACAGGGGCAACAGGGACTTTCGCCCCAGTACTCGCCAAGGTTCTGGGGCGAGAGTATAGTTTCGCCCCAGTACTTTTTGGCCATTGAAAATTCCAAATGCTTAATAAAACTTATTCATTTTTAGTTAAAGAACAAGGAGCGCCTCTGCGGCCTCCATGTTCAGAAAAATGCCATGTCAAAAGCCGCTTATAAAACGCTGTGTGACTCAGGTTTAACTTCAGCCTGCATTAGAAATTTGATATGCCTAGGCCTACATACCAGAGACCCTTAGAAAATGGCAGAGCCCGCATGTGTGATAATTCGTTGATGGACATGTTTCATCTGTCTGAGCGCTGTTGCGTAAATATCGAGGGTGAATCATTCACTGTGTATGCGTTTTGTATGGGGATGACTCGATCGGTTGCACTTGGGAGCGTTTAGCTATACATCCTGAGAGTAAGACACTTCGCTCCATCGCAGTGAGGACTGTGACGGTCAATTTAAGGTCAATCTTGCATGGCATGCCAATGCTATCTGTCTCTCTAACCCCTCCGTCCCTCCGCCCTCCATACTTACATACGTTAAGATAGACAGAACAGCAAAGTTAGGGAAGCTCAGTTGAACGTAGACCTATCGGAAAATTATTGAGTAGCGCGAAAACGGATCGGTACGCCACTCTCTGAGAGCTTGGTGTTTATAAGTGTTAACAAATCTTTCAGAATTGTATTATTGATGGTCACAGTCTTAAAGGTTACTAACTAGTGACTTACAATTGTAATTGCAATCGATAAGTTTGCTGTGAAACGTTCACGCTTAGAAGTAGAGACTGTGCCGCCGCTGCTTCCGCTGCCACCGCCGGTGAAACTGTCACATCTCAATGAAGCGGCTGTAGCGGCCTCTGGTACTAGTGGTACTGCTTACACAGTACCTGAAAGCGATGGACGTGCCGCCCATGCAAGTACTGGTAAGCGACCATTCAATAATAAATGACTCACGACTATCCGTGGCTAACTGTACCTGTCACTACATGTACTACTGAAAAGGCATTTTCTGGTATTAGGCGACTGAAAACGTATTTGCGAAACACTATGACACAGACAAGATTAAACAACATTGCACTTTTGAACTGTCATCTAGCACACCTGGAAGCAGTGGACATTGACACATTTCTGTAAGAATTCATAAGTAAATGCACTGTTCGGCAAAATACATTCGCCATGAAGTTGAAGTAAGACTGTAACTCAAATGTCTTAACTGGCAAACTTTATGGGTGTATCTGTAGCCTAACTGCGAAAACATGAGATTTGTTAGTGAAAGTAGTTTGTTAGTATTAGTTAGTAGTTACAGAAAACTGAAATTTTTTTGTAAGTAATACTCATGGTTGTTGTTTGCTCGTCTTTATGATTGAGCAAAGAGGAAGCACTGCATGTTGCATAGTTGGTCCAGTTGAAAGGGCTGGAGGAAAGGGGGACTCGGGAGAGGGAAGACAGGGCAGGACAGGGTCGTTTTTAAGGTCGTCGTAGACCCTAGGCACTCTTGCTTTCATAGGCCCCAACTCAACTGCCAGCTCTGAAATTGATGTTTTTTAATGGCGAGCCAGTGGCAATATTTTTCCAGCAAGTGGCGGGACAGGGTGCCGACGGCACCTGAGCAAAATGGGTAGGGTCTGGGAGGGAGCTCGGTGAGCCCGTCCATAGAAAATGTTTGCAAAATTAAATCTTAAACGGTCCGGTTGGTTTATTTTACCATACAAACAATCAAATTAGGTTTAACAATCTTTATTTTGACCTTCATTATCAGTACAAACATCAAATAAAACTCACGAAAGCGCTAAAAATGACAAATTTAATCTTTATTCTCAAATTGCGTAGTCTTTAGGCAATTTTCTGAGGTTAAAAAATAACTCATCGGTGGGCCAGAAATTGCCCTTGGGCCGGCTCTTTGACACCCCTGTAATATAAGTGATTTTGATAATGCAAAGAGCTGTAAGTTCACATAGGCCTAGTCTAGGCTGTTGCACAACTCAACTTAACTTTAAGTTAATAGTCCTATCTCAAAGTTAAACTGTTTCAGTACAGTTACAAAAATTCTAATTTAGAAATTGAAATCTCCTTTTTTCATTTTCGAGTCAAATTCAATCATTTATCAATATCTCATTTTCATACTTTCGTAGACGGTAGGCCCCTGAAAGGTTCGTAGGCCCTAGGAACAGTGCCTATAGGGTAAAACGGCCCTTGAGCAGGATAGGCGAAGGGATCGTCCGATCACGGAATCATGGGAACGAAATTCTTGCCCCAGTACCTTTTACTAAAAGTCGGCGCCTATGAACCTAGCAGTAAGGCAACCTTGTTATAACATGGTACAGTGTGGACTCATTAAGCACAAAATGAAGCTCAGTGGTTAAAATAAGAACCTATAGACAACTACTAAATTCCATATCAAGACCGCTAGGGTTGGTAGTGTTTTCTTTCCACTTAATAGTCACAGGTAGATAGCCTTTGAAACCCTCCCACCTTTTCCATACCCCGAAAAATTTACAGTGAACACAGTAGTAATAGTCATTGAGACCTGCATTTCCATCGGAATGAAAAGAGGAAAACAGCTAACCTTCATGGGACTCTCTGATCCTATATGGTCCTGGCAGGTCAACTTCTAATTTCACTCTGTAACCTTTTGCTGAGCGAGGAAGGACAGTAAATTGACCATCGTAGATACTAGTAAGAGCCATGATTTCATTCCTTTGTCTCTCTAGATTTTCTTCACAATCACACCTGAAGAAAAAAGAAATACATTATTGATTTTCTCATGGCAAAAACCATGAACAGCAAATCAAGTGATAGCCTAATTTTTCAAAGACACAAAACAGATACTTGCTTCTAATGTACAGGAACTCTAATGCGGCATGAAAGTCTATTTTAGAAGCACACCAGGTTTGTAATACAACAGTTGTAAGTTTGAGCCTTTTGAGCAACTTCATGTAATGATCTTAGACAAGTTATTGCACACACACTTGTTTCATTCCTCTGAATTCGATTTATTGAAGTTGCACATTAAGTATAAATGCAATAACTAACTAAAATAAAAAACTTATACACACATACTAGCTTAGAAAAGTTATTGCAAACACACTTGTTTCATTCCTCTGATTTCGATTTAATGAAGTTGCACATTAAGTATAAATGCAATAACTAACTAACTAAAATAAAATAAACCTTATACACAAATTTGTAATTGTAATTGTAATTGAACATTTGTATAGCGCCACTCGCAGATTCAGAGGCGCTCCCAACCCAGGACGTAGCATTTGCACGACAGTATATATTGGGGGCAAATGTGGTGGTTAGCATTCAGGACTTTCAATTCAAAACACCAACCACAGGTTCAAAGGGCAGAAATTCAAGATTCTGTCTCCACGTATGCCTTCCAAAGAACTCAGATATAATGAGTACACTGACTACAAACTGCTGGTGGGAAGATCAGATGGTGATGGAGAGGATTGGCCACCCAATTTCATGTTCCGAGGTTAAAAACTGTTCATCAACACTTTGTACCACTGGCTGTCTTTAAGATAAGCTTAGGGGAATGTGTTTCTTCTTCAATAATCATTTGACAGTTTGCTTTAAGAGGTGCTTAAAAATCTTCAAAGATGATTCATCACAAAATTTGACAATTATAGCTTTTACTGAAACGCTATCACGATGCACCAGGTATTATATTAATTGTGCGTATATTATAACTCAGTAATACTTATCCGGAAACTCAGTCATTTCCAGAGTGATGATGCACTGACAGCAGTGGTTATAAACTTGGCTTCCTAAATTCCTTGAAAATGAGCAGGGTCGAACCCATACGGTCGCTGGTAGTGCAGTACATTTAGTAAATTTCATAAATACCGTATGAAGACCAAACTCCAGTTGCCAGTAGACCAGATAAAAGACAGCAAGAGATGGAGACATTAAAAAGTCAATACAATCGAGATCATAGAGCCAAATATATAAATAACGCTGCAAGTCCTGCTGGTAACATACGCTAAAATAAGAATTTGACTAATTATTTTACGTGAACCTTTAAAAATAATATAGACTAACTTGTCTTTTATACACAGCGACATTTTCATTTCAAATACGCGGTTGTTATGTCAAACCATAGATATAATAAATAATATATCTATGGTCTCCCCCACTTCGTACGCCAATGATCTATAAATAGAATTTAAGAACAACGTTGGTGCTACGCTTTATCGCTTACACAAAGTGTAAAATTATAATTTTTAAATACATTGTAGGGTATGAGTTAGTTATAAAAAATTATTTCTATTATATTATTTAGATGATTAGGTATGAGAAAAAAAATTATGAAGACCAATTTTAACCCGAAATTTTAGCCTGCTTATCGGCTGTCAGCGCCCACCAACAGACCAGTGTTCTCTGATATGAGAGTTTTTCATCTGCTTGATCACCTGCACCATACTGCTGACGGAGCAGACAACCTTCCGGCATGGTAGGCTACTTGCTCCTCGCAGCGCCTATCTACACTGAAGTTATCACCTACTTGTTGAACCTTTCGCTTGCTGCTTACCATGTTCCCTCTATAAAGCCTCTCATTCAATTCTATGGTTGTATATATAATTGTTGCTATTTTTGTTTATTTGTTTGAATGTATTAATCTTGCTATGTACCGTCCTGTAAAGTACGTCACGCTCCAGGGGGGGTTTAAGAAAGTGTGACAGTTTGTGACAGGGGGGGGGTCAGGCCATGTGTGACGTCACACATTTATTTATTTTTAATTTTATTTATAATTTATTTTTTTATTTTTTAGTAGAATTTCATAGCTTTAAAAATAATTTTCAAAAATTTTCTGAAACATTTTAATTAGTTTTATGTCAAAATAGCATGAAATGCATATCTCCTGAATGTGTTTTTCACGATTCCTCTCGCTAGGAGCGCTAGTAATAATGCTGTTGCGAAGCCTTGTTTATGTATTAGCCTTGCTTTCGGAAGTATTATTATTTCTATGTTGAAAGTGTGACGTACTTTAGGGGGGTCCGAGTTTTGTGACAGTTTGTGACAGGGGGAGGGGGTAAAATGGTCAAAAATAGCGTGACGTACTTTATGGACTTGCGCCTCGCAGCGCCTATCTACACTGAAGTTATCACCTACTTGTTGAACCTTTCGCTTGCTGCTTACCATGTTCCCTCTCAATGGAAAACTGCGATTATACATCCAGTGGCCAAGGTGCCCTCACCTTTGACCCCGTCAGATTACCGCCCAATTTCTGTCACCCCAGTACTATCAAGGATGGTGGAGAGAGAACTGGTGCAGCGATACATTTACCAGGCGATAACAGTTCCGCCGATTGCGGGCCTCCTTCGGGACCAGTATGCCTTTCGTCCCACAGGTTCTACTACCTCTGCAATCATCTCTATACTGCATCACGCTTCAAGTCTCCTTCAAACAAATAATTACGTGTCCCTAATTTCGCTTGATTTTTCAAAAGCTTTCGACATGGTACGTCACTCAACCCTTGCCCTGAAGCTTTCATATCTTGACATTCCAGACTTTGCATAACAACAATACTGATAATACTGATGACGTATATTATAATAAACAAAGCCTTCTTGCGATGACGTCATCTCCTTGCGATGACGTCATCTCTTCATCGATTGTTTCATGTCTATAGGAAAGGAGTCGAGATTCATTTAGAAATTCGATACGAGGTTAAACAATTTGAACAGAAAATAATCGAAAATCGTCGCTTTGAAGAAGTAAAAATTAGAAATTCAACGAAGTCAGTTGAAGAAGACACTAAACGAACAAGAATCGTATTATGTGCGACACGCAATTGCCGTTTCGAACAGAAAATCATCAAAAATGTCAACAAGAGAGGTTGAAATTCGAAGTTTCGTTGAAATAACTACATTTTTGAAGACGCAAACCGACCAGCAATCGAATGATCAACAAGAATGGCATTTCAAACAGTCGAACTGTCCATCAGAAAAGAGTTCAAACAGACAGAAAGATATCTGGACCATTGTTTGCAGGCGACATTCACTTAAGGTAAGCCTCACATGAACAATGTTTTACAGTCACTGTGCTTAACATGAACAATGTTTTACAGTCACTGTGCTTAACCTCTGTGGCCTATGTATGGATCAATCTGATTACGGTTTGGTTTTTGTGCGCCATCGGCTGATGTCTCGTGCGTTAGACACTGCTGTGATACAGTTACTAATTAGCCTACAATTACTAAATTGATTCCAATGTCTTAAAATCTTGGAACAAATATACATTCTTGGTAATGTTGCACCATCTTTTCTCATTGGTCATTTTCTTATTTTTTAAATTATGTGTTTTCTTTCTCTTTAGTTTAAAAGTTTATCTCGCCTTAAGTTCCAACTCAGCTATAATGAGTACACTGACCGTACACTATCTGTGGGAAGATCAGACAGCTAGGGAGAGGACTGGCCGTCGCCCGTCGGTCCACATAATTATGCATGCCGAAGCTAAGAAAAATTAATGAAGTCGCTAACACTCCTTCATATCCATAGCTATCTCTCAAGCTATCTCAAAGGACTGCTGTTCTTCGTATCCTCCTCCTTCATTATCTCTTACTCCTTCCTCTTCTCTTCTCTTCTCCTCCTCCTTCCTCCTCCTCCTCTTCTCCTAGTGCTCCTTCTCCCTCTTCTCCTTCTCTTCTCCGCCACCTCCTCCTTCTTCTCCTCCTTATCCTCCTCTGCTTCTTCCCCTCCTCCTCCTCCCCCTCCTCTTCCTACTTCTTTTTCTTCTCCTCTTCGTTTTTCTTTTTCTTCTTCTTCTAACCAAAACATTCTGCATATGCATCTTTGTCAGATGATGATCTCTCATCTAAGAAACGTTGATGTTCGTCAATGTCTTGTTAGTAGTGTGTAGACCATTGATTCTATATCAGTCGCTTCTGATTGGTCACGTAGCCACGCCCCTGTTGTTCTAAGCCCCTCCCCTATTGTTCTAAGCCCCGCCTCCTTTTGTCTCTAGGCCTGCGCTGGCACCTGCCATTCTTTTGTTCATGGGTCGGCACCTGCCATTCTTTTGTTCAAGGGTCCCCTATTGTTCTAAGCCCCGCCCCCTTTGTTCCCCTAGTATTTTGTTCATACATCAAAGAACAATGGACTTTTGTTACTGAGGCTGAATCATAAATCCATTATACCGGATCATAAAATCATAAACTCATTAAATCCACATACTATGAAAGGCCAACCATAAACTCATTAAATCCCCATACAATGAAAGGAATGTCATTAACCCATTATACTACATCATTAAATCGCCGTACTATGAAAGGGCACTCACAAACCCATTAAATCCCCGTACTATGAAAAGACTATCATAAACCAATTATATACCGTTGACTTTTAATTGCAGCATGTCTCATTATACCGAGTCATTAAATGCCATTACAAGGAAAGACCACTCACAAACTCATTAGACCGGGTCACGCAATATGAAAGGTCACTCACAAACCCAGTGTCATAAAATCTCCGTACTATGACATTAATCATATATATATATATATATATATATAATATATATATATATATATATATACAATGTCCTTTATCAACTGCATAAAACTGGTTTAACAATTTAGAAGTTTGCATTCATAGCAAGAGCTGAATCTAAAATTTATATATTTATAATTTCAGAAAGTCGATAATTTTAATCTAAAGTATGACGTCACAGCCTGATGCAGAAGCAGCAATATAATCACTACTCATGTCCATACATGTAATTTTATATACATCGCTAAAAGCATTGACACAAGCATTCTATTGCAATACAAACAATTTCTCATAACATATTAGGAGCTAACGTAAACATTAGACAACATCGAACCTTTTCAAATGTGAATTCTTCCAGACATATCATCATCCCAATAGATTTGTACTTTTTATAAGTCTCTCAAATCAATCTTTCTTTTAACAGCGCCTGAGCTGAGAGTGCAGCTGATAAGGTCTCTTTAATATGAGCTATATAAATTCTCAGAATGAATATCTGTTATATTAGTATCAATAAATGTCTGATTAGAAATCCATAGCTATAGACAATTATATATATCAGCAATTTTTGTAAGTCTGTCTCGCATACCCACATGTTTCCCCAAACATCTCAGTTTATCAGCATTGGTAGTGGCAGACATCCAACCGGGTTGCGGGTTCGAATCCACCTCAAGCCGCCGCGTAGGGACCCTGGGCAAGTCCTTCACTCGCAATTGCTCATGCGCTTCGGCGTGAAACTCCGATTCAGTGTCCGCGCTGTAGTCGGGAGCGCCTCTGAGTAGAAATCTTGAAGGGGCGCTATAACAAGTGCTCATACATACATACATACATACATACTATTATGCCCAATACATAATACTGGATCGTTTTGATAACATATTGCCCAATCACATAGTTTATTATTTAAAGTTGGTAGAGGCCCATCTTATCAGTCTCTCTGCTCTATGTTAATCTGATCAGTGATCAGTGATGATCATCTGTTTGGGTAACTGGTGCCTTTGTGCAGATTAACTAAGTGTTGTTATTGGTGGCAAATGTGTAACAAGTATAATAAGGCAATTAGGAATGTGAAAAGCAGTTTCGAAACCCGTTCAATGAAACCGAGATATTCAAAGTTAAACGTAAAATGTGTTCAAATTAGTGTTTTACTTCTCTATAGTTTCCAGGTGATACGCTGCTGTGCTGTAATAGTTTTTCAGCCATGTGATATGTTCATTGAGACGCTACAGTTACAGTGTTTCTTACCTTTCTTTAATTTTAGCCAACTCACAGTTCAGCTTCACATGTTCCGTCGCATTCTGCAGAAACTTCGTCAGGTGGTGGGTGATCTCTCATCTTCGAACCCAGTCCCATAAGCAGTCAGTTCGTGTTGTGCAACGTCGGAGAGTTTTCGTGAAGTTTTTCGGCTCAGGACACGTCGAGTAAGGTAGGATATGATCGTGTAATCAGCAAAGAAATGACATGCCTGTCTGAGACTTCGATGGACACTGTTTTTGCTCTTCTGGCGTAGGGTTAGAATCCACGTAGCTGAGGGCTGTCCTTAATAGATATGTCTAACATAATTATTAGTTACTTCCTCAGCTATAATAAATTTACTGACCGTAAATTGTCAGTGGGAAGATCAGCCGGCGAGAGAAAGGAGTGACAACCGGATATCGAATGCCCGCGAACATGTCTCAGTGGCGTACAGTCGGCTTTTCATTTCGCTTGTGATGACGTTTGTAATAAGGCTTGGCGTTGTAATTGTAAATGTGACTGAACATTTATATAGCGCCGCTAACAGAGCGAAACATGAGGGACGCTCTTTATG
The DNA here is from genome assembly GCA_020284085.1 of Aporrectodea caliginosa. Classification (NCBI taxonomy): domain Eukaryota; kingdom Metazoa; phylum Annelida; class Clitellata; order Crassiclitellata; family Lumbricidae; genus Aporrectodea; species Aporrectodea caliginosa. The sequence continues at coordinate 224,069 of JACEVL010000233.1, read as the reverse complement.
CTAGCCTATGTGATGATGGATGTCATTAAGACCTAAACTTTTACACCAGTTAAATAGCAGAACAATTGTATTGTATTGTATTTATAAATGTATAAAGCGCCTCTCACAGTGAACACCAATCAGAGGCGCTTCCAGTGCGAAAGACACCGAGCGTAGCACAGTAACACGAACAATGCACAGTAAAGTAGAAGGGTCACCAGCGGCAATCCGATGCGCACAAGTGGAATCAACCAACGGATTCTCATCAACAAAACACTAGATTACAGTATGTGTCGCTTAATCGGGTGGCCAGCAGTGTGATTCTCCTTACAGATTTTATTTTAGTACAGTTAGTTAATGGTTTTGCATTTTAGTTATAGTCACAGTTATAGTTAGTATTATATGTTAGTTACATAGTCACTGCAGTTTCATTTTAGTTACTACTTAATAACAATAGGGTTAAGCAAAATTGCCTACAGACACAGCAGCTGTGCATATTAAGACACATCACACAAATTGCTTAGAGCTTCTCAAAAGGCTTTGAAGAACGGGTGCATTGTAGTAGGCTATTAGTTTCGATTTAACGACACAGTTGATAACAAAGACCATTAGCGTCACCCTCCTCCTTTATCCAGGCTTTGGACTGGCACTACCAGAGTACGAGTAGTGGCTTCACGAATACACTTAACCTTGATGCAAAAATTCATTAATTCTGATAATGATGGGTAGCCATTCCAGAGTGATCTGTTACCGTATATGGAATTAATGTTTTCACTTTAAAAAAAGAATAAATTACCCTTACGATAAGCTGCAAAAACACTCAATCTCTTAAATATATTATTCCTTAGCCTCGTATTATGAAATATTGCATCAGCAGCACAGTTATTTGAAGCGCTTATTGCTATCGCCATCGTTATTATCATTACCAGTATCAGTAGTAGTATTAATAATATAATAAAACAGAAATGTGTGTCTGTACCTGCGTCGTCATAAGCGTCGTGTTACGCTGTTTCGCTCAAGTCCCAGGTCGCCAGACAGGCAGACACACATCGAATAGCAGTCGAGACAACCACACACGTCGGTAGCGCTCGCAGCGGCCATGGAACAAACACTCGAGAGCCCCGCACAGCGGCCGACAACCAGACATAGGCCTACATCAACAAATAACAAAAATAAATATGAAATAGATTTGTTTCGTCCCTAGCTAATCCAGTGAAGCTGGTGAGTAACAACGAATTTGGTAGGGGCGACACAAACAACTTTAAAGAATGTGTGTACGCTTAAGTTACTTTTAAATGTCTGTTTTGAAATTCTAATTATTCTGTTTTTAAGTAACAAAAAATATCTCAAATTCGCACTTTCAAATATTTTTACCTTACTGGATCACTATCTCAGTTCTTTATCTCTTTCATAAGCAGTGATGGGCAAAAGTTAACTAAACAGTTGAAAACTTTTAGTTACACTAAAAAATGTTAGTAAAGGATAAAGGTTAACTAGAAAAAATAGTTTCAATAGTTAAAACCATAGTTAAACTAATATTTTAAAGTTAACTATTAACAAAAAGTTTAACTAACAAAATCAGCAACTACGCAACTATCGTCCGCAATGATTGTCATGAGTATCTGGTTTTATTACTAAAGTCAAGTGAACTGCATTGCTTTGCACGATGCATCATCGTTTGCATTAGCAACTTTGGTAATCCTGGCACTGGCGGTCCCAATTATTCAATGAAAGAAATCAACAGAGGCCGCCGCTTTCTTATAGTTTCGCTAAAACGTGCTATATATTCTCACGAATCCAGCTTCTAACTACTGAAAACATTATTTTCATCCAGCTTCTATTGAATAGAAAGTTAGTTTCATCCATGCAACCAGCTTGGTATCCAGCTTGTATTTACGGAAGAAATTATTTTAATCAATCCAGCGTCTATTTCAACACAGTAATGTTTTCATCAATCCCACTTCCATTTAGGGAAAGAGTTTTTTTTCATCAATCCAGCTTCGATTTAGCGATAAAGTTTTTCATCAACCCAGCTTCCATTTAGCAATAAAGATTTTTCATCAATCCAGCTTCCATTTTAAAGTGACATTATCAAATAACTTTGTCGACTTCTTTCATTGAATAATTTGGGACCGCCAGTGCCAGGATTACCGCAACTTTCTTCATGATTTTCTGGTAGAACTGTAGTAGGACTATTAGTCATAGCCTAGTTTGAAAGTGAAATTGTCATTCATTGAAGCTCTGCATGATTACAGTTCACTTAACCTGTTATTAATTATGAAAATGTGTGTTAAAAAGTTGGAAATTTTTTTAACTAACTAGTTTTAGTTTAGTTAACTTAATTTCAAAATCAGTTGCCAACTTTAAACTATTTTATTTTAGTTGATAAATAGTTTAACTAAAAAATTAGCTTAGTGCCCATCACTGTTCGTAAGTTATAATGCAATCCTCATTGGAGGAATACTGTCATTTTTAAGCGCTGCTTACCATATTCTCACTAATCGCAAAATTGGATTTGAAATTACCGATTTTAGACCATCTAATCTTTACTCGACTTTTACTACAAGTTATTAGCGGTAGAGGTGATACTGCACTTCCATTTGCAACGAGAATCGCTGGCACATTATTAAACGGCGGAAGAACAGTTTTTAGTATTTTCTCATGGCCAACTTTGCATTGTATTGTTCTAGGCTATCGTTGTCGCTGTTATTGTTGTTGTTTTTATCATTATTATTATTATCATTATTATTATTTTCGCCACTCAAAGAAATAATCTTCAATTATTATTAGTTTCTCCACTCAAAGAAAGAATATTCACAAAGTTATTTTCCTTTTAACTGAACTTACGTTTTATTACGAAAGCGACAACTTATTCCAACCGACCTTTACACCGTAACAGCTTTAACTCAACTGATTCCAAATTCAAATCCGTTCTTGTTTTCTGCGCTTTCCTTCCGCCCTCAATAAGGCAGCCAATCAGGAACCTTCGTCACGGGTCAGTGATTTCAGTCACGTGCAAAATTATATAGCGCAATCCCTTAATTATAGAATTTATATAGCGCCTGATTCAGGGCTCTACTCAGAAGCGCTCCCGAGCCAGGCCTGATCACAGAGGAGTCTTCCATAGGGCGTAAAAGGAAGAATACGAGGAGATAGGCGAAGGAAAGATGGCAAGTCACTCCACGCTGTTGGACCAACGACAGAGAATACCCGGTGCTGCATATATAGTAGGCCCTAGCAGTGTGCGGACTGCGGGCAAATGGAACTAGGAAGTCATCCCGAGATGAACTGAGCGACCCGTAAGAGAGAGTAAAGATAGAACATATAACTATAGAAGACGTCAATTGGCTACTTTTAAACAGTCTTGCACTCTAGGTTAAGTAATGGGGAGCATGAAGGGATGTCTTCTCTTTAATTTGCAAAGTGAGTATAGGCCTACCTGTGTGCTCACGAAGAGGTGGCAAGAGGTGATGAAAGCTTATGCTGTAACCGAGGAACTGAATTTCTTAAAGAGCTTACTGTTATAATTTATATTGTCTGCTCTTCTATTATATTTCTTCGAATCCACAAACATGTATTTAGCCTAGGCTACCAGGCACAAGCTTTTGCTATATACAATATAGCTTACAATAAACCAGTTAAACTGAGTTAACCCAACTTCTGAAGTTTCTCCGCATGCCTTTAATACACTCGAAAACTGAAAACACGTCCCAAATTATAATACCCTTATATCAAAGATCTTTGCTATATGTTGATCTCCGGTTTATCGATTTGCCCTCGTCGCTGCTATCTACTGTCCTTTTGCTAACTCTATATGAATTGTTTTGTATGCATGCGCATTCTTTGTTCGTTCGTCTGGCGCTAACAAATACGTGTCTTGAGCCCTATATACTCCTTTTAATTACTTTCATTTACTTACTTGCAACCGAACACTAGGCCTACCCGTCGGAGCCTTCCGCGTAGGCCTACATGCCTGACCTGCAAAAAAATGCCTTCACAAACTATTTAAAAGTTAACGCCTCTGCTAATCTTTATTCAACGCTTTTCTTAGCTGTGAATAATCGGGAAAATTCGACTAATATAATATAATAAGTCGAATTTTCCGGATTATTATATGAGTGTCAGGCAAAATATATTCTCTTGGCGCCATAGAAATTGTACTAAAATGTACTGTTGTTACATCATCTCTATGGTTATGTGCGTGAAAGAAAAGGCGCAACACCGCGAGCGCCTTTAGTAACGCAACAAAAGACAACATAAGAATGACCAGGAACAAAAATTTAATTATTCTATAATATGGCTCAATTCAGACAAATTCATAAATTCAGACATACAAATAATATGCCATTTTCTCTGCCTCGATTATGTAAAATTGGCCATCATCGAAACCAGCCAAATGGATAAAAAAAAATTAAAAAATTAGCATAATGAAAATGAAATTTGAAAGACTTCTTACAATCTCGTGAGATTTTCGTGACTGTCGAGGTATCCGGAACGCGAACTGTAAACATTGAATGAATAGGACAAATGCACTAGGTATGGACACGTACTTGAGCCTATTGTGTCCTTGAATCTATTGTAGGCTATAGTAGATTTAAGACAACCTCTGTTAAAATTATAGAGGAAATCTTAAAGTCTCCAAACAACCAGTTTAACAATTTTTAAAGCAAAAGTTAACATTTTGGCATGGTCATAAAACTTGGGTGTCCCAAACTGCACAGACTGCGCATGTCCCATAATTTTAGTTCTTAACCAGGCTTACGGTGGAGTTAGCGTTAGTCATAAGTTTATCTTGCAATTGCATGCTCGTTATTGTTGAAGTTATGCTTAGTGCGTTTAGCGCGGGATTAGGCCTAGTGGCGGCTACATTAAATTTGCAAACACCCAACCTGTAGGCCTAATAATCTAGTATCGGTTACAAGCATGTCAAGCAATAAATGTAAATGTAAATGTACATGTTTTAATATAGCGACCGTATGGCCTCGATTCGACCCTGCTCATTTTCAATGAATTGATGGGGGGGGTCCATTAGTGTACGTAGTGTTAACATCACTGGCGTGAAGAGCAGTAGCCTATAGGTAGCGGGATTGCTTCCCGCACCATCCCAAAGGTCCACTCAGCCTATCATTCGCGAGAGGGCACATTGGTAAAATGACATGTAGTACGTGATGGGCGCCTTGCATGGTTGATTTATAGTTAAATTCGACTCCTGTAATAACCTGTGATCATCCGTTCATACTGATTTGTAATCATCCTGCATTGTGACGTCAGTTTGAAATTAAACGAAGATTATTATTATTATTATTATTATTATTATTATTATTATTATTATTATTATTATTATTATTATTATTAGGGTATTATTATTATTTCACCACTGCGGCCCGTTTGAGTAGGCGCCACGCCAATTGAGGTCCCGGTACGGACACTTTAGCCCGAGATTTAAAACGGCTACTGTAACAGTGCGTTTGCAGGCGGTTCAATAAGGCACGTACTTACATATGCAGAAATCGAAAATATATCATGGTATTGCTAATTACTCAATTTTGTCGCCAAAGGGGTCGATCTAAACGAAAAACGAATCGTCCCACGTGTGGCAGAAGAAACCTCCAAATAAAAGAACTGTAGACAAGTGGCGCATATATTCACATCCTACCGGATGTGATTTACCCTTAGCACTCTTAGCATTGAACTGACCGGCTGGCGGCCATCTTGTGTTGTTGTTGTTGTTTGTTGTGTTTTCTTAGACATGTGCTCAGAAAAAGACGAACGCGCCTTGTCCGCGCTAAAATCCCTAAACCACGGGCAGACCGTGCGGATACCCGGCCAGAACGGTCCTCCTGTCGCCCGGCTGTTTTGCAAAAATAAGTTGGAGTATTTGATGCGAAAGACACGCGTGACCGTCGGACGGACAAGCGCTCGCAATGCATCGGCCGATGTAGACATGGGCTCCTCTACCTATATATCACGAAATCACTTAGAGATCTACATGACGGAAAGCAGGTTCTACGTCCTCGTCACCGGCAAGAACGGAGTCTTCATCAACGGCGTTTTCCATCGTAAAGATTCGGCACCGTTAGAACTGCAACACTAGTAAGTGTTTGTAAACATGTTTTCGGTTTTACTAAAAGCGGGAAAGCCTAACGCTTGTTATGACCGTAAGGCGAACGATTTTGACGCATTTCAAATTCTGTTTTGTATAAACTGTTGTGTTTCAAAGTAAATTACAAGCGTGGCAGTTATTTTTTTATTACCAACGAATGGCAATGTTTATCAATATGTTTATTGTTATTATTATGCGAAAAAATTCGTGGAATGTACAGATTTTCTATGGCAATGAATCGACTTTTTGGCTGAAAATTAAAAATGTTGAATTGGGTGAATAAAACTTCTTATAGCAAAGGAAATATAATTTTGTATGTTTCTGTAAATATGTTAATTTGTCAGTGCAGTTGTACAAGTTTGAACATGTGGAATTTTGGTCTAATAACCTGTCTTAGTTTTCATAATTGCGTTTTATTAGCAAATTTTTTGTTCTTGTTGCATTTATTTTGTTTTGCAGTACATGTTTTGAAATTAGATCAGATGTAAGGGTGTTTGTTTGTTTCCATCTCACAGACATTTGAACGAAGAAAGGTCAAATCCCAAGGGGCTGGAAAGGGAATCAGTGCTTTGTAGAACTTGTAATTCACCCCCAAGCTAGTTTTTTTTAACAAATTACTGCTCATTTTGTCAAATTTTATAAGGTTGCCAAACAGGCTGTTGTACGGGCATATATGCCTTTCGATGCTGTTTTATGTGTTTACCCAATTGAACCACTGTCTAAACACTGATGAAAGCCTCAATTAGTTTCCTGGTAAACTGGAACTGGATCACCATTTTTCTCGTCTTGAAATATATGCATGGGCCTTACAATCAAAACTGAAAACAGTATTTCTAATGAATTGTATCTGAAGTCTTGCTTTTCTCCTTATCGTTGTAGTCAAATCTACGGATATTTCTAAGAAGCATGCTTCTTAGGTTTCCAGGATTTCCAACATCTCTCTCTTTCTTGGGTGGCAAACTTGGCCAAATGTAACCGTTTCAGTGACGTGACATCAAGCTGTTTGATACGAGATCTTCTTCCATACCGTATGAAGGCTAATGTTCAAGACTGTTAAATCCTTTTAAATGACTCTAGTCCATCTTACCTTCTTGAATGAGGTAAAGTTTTGTAGAGTTTATTTCTCTTTGCTGTTGGTCAATAAAATCAGACTGGTTTGTTTCGTTTTGCAGCACGCTTCTTCGGTTCCCGAGCACTGATATTACGATCCAGTTTCATATTCTTCTGGAGGAGGAGCCACCAGTGCCAATCAAATGTCCTTCTCTCCCATTGGTTGAAGAACCAGTTCATGTCAAGAAGGAGAACAATTTGAGTAACGGGTCTCATAAAGCTAACAGGTAAGACAACTGGTGTTTGGAAAGAGTATTCAGAGACTATACTCATTTACCCATTGCTACTGGAGAATTAGCTTCATAGTTCTGTGTTACTTTTGCACTTGACAAATTTCTTAATGATCAGTGATAACAATTAAATAAGAAATTTCTCGATCGTTATTTTTGCCTACAGTTTGTTTCCAGTTCATTGTTTGAGGCATTGTTTTCTTCTTCAGAAATGATAGTTATGGACTTTTGGGTAAGATTGACTTAAAGATTATGGTAATTTAGCACTGAACTAAGATTGTCTGTTGCCTTTGAAGCCATCCAAGAACCAAATAGACTGTTCTTAATTAGTATCCCCTGTTTTTCGACATTATATGGTTGCCAAGGTCAGTGATCGACCTTGCCTTCAGACTGTTTACAATAGTTTTCTGCTGCCTGTTTACATGTTTACTCTTTTTTATGAGGTCTGTTTAAGTTACTTAATGGTCTTTATTCTCTTTGCAACATTATAGCCCGGTTGGAAGTCACCCGGTTGTCGAAAGTCCTGTTCCAGTCGCCACAACAGTCGAGGTGAAACAAGAGTTCTTGCCTGTGAGCGCCATCAAATCGGAGGAGGTAGTCACGAAACCGCGCAGCCGAGAACCCGTCGCTAAAGAACCGAAGGTTTTCGGGGGCGAAGACAAGACGAAGCCCCCGTTCTCATATGCTCAGCTGATCGTGCAGGCAATCAGCGCCCAGAAGGACAAGCAGTTGACGCTGAGCGGCATTTACGCGTATATCTCCAAAAAATATCCATACTATCAGAGCCACGAAAAAGGCTGGCAGGCAAGTTTCTCTCATGTTTGATTGTTTCATTAACACCTGTGCCTAGCTACTTTAGCACATTTGCAGTGTACAAAGTTATAATATCTTGTGCTTTAAAAAATTAGTGCTACATTCTAATGGTTAGCAACTGGACTGTCGAGAGTTTTGGTTTCAAATCCACTCCAGGGCAGATATTTGTTTCGAAAGTGTTTAGAGAACTACATTTGTGTCTTTAAATTGGAAAAAGTTGCCTAAGACCTTATGAGATGAGCTCCTTCTTTCTATTTACCTCTACAGTTTCTCAGTAAAAAATTCCAAAAGTCCTTTAAAATGCGTTTGTTTCATCAGGGTTTAGTGTGTTTAGGTCCGCAGTACCTCCGATAAGTCTCTCGTGATGCTATATAAATAAGTGATAACAGTTATGATTTCAATTGCAACTTGGTCATGTTTTCTTGTTGCAGAACTCAATTAGGCACAATCTCTCCCTGAATCGCTACTTCCTGAAGGTGCCGCGGGCGCAGGAAGAATCAGGCAAAGGATCGTTCTGGCGAATCGACCCAGATTCTGAGGCATCTCTCTTGGATTCCGCTTTCAGGAAGCGTCGTCAAAGACCAACGCCAAGCGGTCTCAGCCACAAGGCTTCGCATGGAGATGTCACTCCAAGGTAATAGCACTTGCAGACAAAATGGCTGGGAGTTGAGATAAATAATTACAGTGTTGCTGTTATTATTATTATTACAAACATTTCTGATATGTCCAAAGTCACACAGAAATGTGAATCTGAGGCACGGTTAGTTGGTCACCAAGTGAAGAGCTGTATCCAAACGTTGGAAAGCCAATGAGAAATTGTGAGTTTGTTTTGATGAGTTTCTTAATGAAGAGTTTTAGCATTGGACAAACAGTGGTAGTCCATTCCATGAGTGAGTTTGTTTTGATGAGTTTCTTAAACAAATAGAAATAGTTTGAGCATTGGACAAGCATTGGTAGTCGACTCCATTCCTTAGGGGCAGCAAAATGGAATTTACAAGAACCTGGCTTCCCAAGTTGCCTTGTTTTGTTATTTAAAACTCTTGTTATCAGGGAAACTTCAGTAAATCTGCATCAAAGGCACAGTCTAAATCCGTTACAGACTTCTGCCAAAGTTTGTTTGGCGACTCTCATGAAAGCAGTATAGCCATGCCTACATCTGCGATGGTTTGCAATGTGCATTAGTAACGGGCGCTATAGAAGTTACTGTATCGAGTGCTCTTCTTTCAGTTTGGCTTCGATGTCATCAGTGGAGACGGATGGGATCGGAACACCGGAAGATAGCGTCTTGTCATGGGAAGGTGGCGCCACCACAGAGGAAACAATGAACGAACATGTTGTGGCGGAAGAAATGGCATCTCAACCAGTCATCTATCAAGGAAATGGAACAGCGTCTTACGAGAGTCATAGCAACCAGACGTTCGAAGGTCAGAACAGGGTTTTATTTTCCATCGAAGTAGAACATTCTGGCAGTTTATGGCAGATGTAACTTGAATATCATCATACAAATTAATCAAATCAAAGTACTTTATGCAACTGTTGAGTTTCTTCTTAATCTGGAAACTTCTTGAGCTCTGTAGCCTCTGTTGTCATAACATGCATAGCATCAATCAATTAGCAAACCCGCATTCCATATTCATCATCATAATCGTTGTTAGTGCTGGATAAAAGAGAACGCTTATCATTTTTGTAATGACTCTGATCGTTACGCAGAGAACTATGTACAAATTCAAAAACTCAGTTGTAATTTTAATTTTAAAATCATGAACTGACATGATGCACATCCAATATTTCAAAATTTTCATGAAACACAAGAATCACTGTTATTAATGCAGTCTTTCATTTAGAATTCTTCTCCAATAACTTGTTACAGTTTAATTTTTTTTATGGAAGTAAAGGTGTCATGTATCTGTAGTGCTATGGTTATGTTTGCACAGCAATAGAATGATCCTTCAGCCTTTTGTGTAAACAAACGTGCTGCCTGCGCCTTTATGCATCTGAGGAGCTTCTAGGCAGATGCATAAGGGATTGCAATTATAATTGGAAATTTATATAGCACTGTATGATAAGAACCCAACTGGATGAGCTCTCTATGGTAGCCTAACCAATGTTTAATGTTATGAGAGCAGAAAGTTTCTCAGTTTGCAAGAAGTACTTGGAATGCAATAAAGTCGTAACTGGTGGGCCTCGCCACACACACAAACACACATGAGTTTCCCAGTTGCGGTGTGTCAACTGGTTTTCATATTTAACGAATATATGCATACACACCCATGCACGCAACCACTTGCATAGCCACCTAAGGTATTGCCATCCAGAGTCGACAGGTGACATTGCGTTACCTAAAGACGCCCTAAATTAATTTATCGTTTTTGTTGTTCTTATCTGTCGCAGCTGAAACACTGCACCAGGTCACAGCGTTTACCCACCATGCTTTGCCGCAGCTTGTGACGAAACCTCAGTTCTTCATTGCGAAACCACCTGGCATGTCAGCCGGATTGAGCCACATGCCAGGTGTCGTTCCAGTCCAGTTACCTGTGACGATGGGTGGCAGCGCAGGCAACTTTGCAGCAAGATCAAACGACCTGGAACTACGAGACTCCGCCGGAGACAGTGAGTCTGGCATTTGAGATCTCGAGCATCTTTATTGAGATATTTATGCAGCGATTTTCAAGAGCATGGCTATGTGATGGTATAGTGGTTAACATGGTAGAATGTGGATGCAGAGGTTAGGGATTCAAATCTCTGTCGGGACAGATATTTCCAGAGTTGTTACGCTAGCGCGCATAGTAGGGTACAGAGTGAGTTCATTTACCCTGCAATGTATGTTTGAAGCTCAGATAATGAGGGTACTGTTTGCCACCAATCAATTATGAATATATATCATTCATGAGTTACCTACAGTAACCAAAGTGACCTTTCACGAGTTACCCTGTCATACATGAGTTACCTCCAGAGACCTCTCCTGATGCTGACATTGTCCATGCTTTTCTTTTTCAATTTGCAGACAAGGTTTTCATGGTGCCGGACAAGCCTCCGTCATTCATGAATTACCTACTGAAACCTCTCCTGAGTCCTGATGCAGACACTGTCCATGCTTTTCTTTTTCAATTTGCAGACAAGGTTTTCATGGTGCCGGACAAGCCTCCGTCATTCATGAATTACCTACTGAAACCTCTCCTGAGTCCTGATGCTGACATTGTCCATGCTTTTCTTTTTCAATTTGCAGACAAGGTTTTCATGGTGCCGGACAAGCCTCCGTCATTCATGAATTACCTACTGAAACCTCTCCTGAGTCCTGATGCAGACACTGTCCATGCTTTTCTTTTTCAATTTGCAGACAAGGTTTTCATGGTGCCGGACAAGCCTCCGTCATTCATGAATTACCTACTGAAACCTCTCCTGAGTCCTGATGCAGACACTGTCCATGCTTTTCTTTTTCAATTTGCAGACAAGGTTTTCATGGTGCCGGACAAGCCTCCGTCATTCATGAATTACCTACTGAAACCTCTCCTGAGTCCTGATGCTGACATTGTCCATGCTTTTCTTTTTCAATTTGCAGACAAGGTTTTCATGGTGCCGGACAAGCCTCCGTCATTCATGAATTACCTACTGAAACCTCTCCTGAGTCCTGATGCAGACACTGTCCATGCTTTTCTTTTTCAATTTGCAGACAAGGTTTTCATGGTGCCGGACAAGCCTCCGTCATTCATGAATTACCTACTGAAACCTCTCCTGAGTCCTGATGCAGACACTGTCCATGCTTTTCTTTTTCAATTTGCAGACAAGGTTTTCATGGTGCCGGACAAGCCGCCGTCATTCATGAGTTACCTCCAGAGACCTGCGATGGCGATGCAAAGCTTCCACCCAAAGACGGTCATTGTTCGCATGAACTCCAACAGCGCAATACCCGGTTCGAGTTCGGTCGGAGGACAGATTGTGCGTTTCGCGTTTGGCGTTCCGGCAACAACGGCCATCGAGACGCAGAACATCATGCCGATCGTCAGCACTAAATCGGAAGTCGAGGAAATGGAAACAGAAGAATCGGTAAATTATGTCGTGTTTTTTGGTTCAGGGAGAGTCGCACGACTCTGTGGGTTTATGTTTTAGCGGAGCATTTATTTAGATGCTCGTAGAACCTGAGAGTTAATTTTAATAAAGGCAAACCCAGGAAATGCTAGACAGGAATAATTAAGCCTTACCGGTACATTAGTTTACGATTAATTGCCTATCCTTGACCTTTCTTTACTGTGAGTACTGTATCATAATTACTTTACTGCACTTTGCATGATTACCTAAACTGCTTTACCTTATCGTTGTTATCTTAGGGTAAGAGTGGTGTGCGTTAACCTTAAGGTTAGATCACCTTACCATCGTTACTTTAAATTTCTGTGTGTACTGGTTTATATGCTGGTCTACTTAACACAAAGTGGTGTATGTCCCCAAAACTATTTACTTAACACATGGCACTGGTTAACTCACCATACAAGAGCTGCTGCATAGCCTAATTCTTGACTTTTCGGAATATTCCCTTTTTACGCATGGCCTGGTTTAAAGGCTTTATCATACTCATATCCCCCCACTACTTCACGTTAATGAAGTGTTACTCTATTGCTGCCATAGTGTGTTACCTTGCTGTCATTACGTTACATTATCATGAGAACCTTATCTCAAGGGTATAACTTTGCCCCACAAAGTGGTGGTGTTGGATCCTGTCCCCCTCCCTTCCTTACTACTACATTATCCGTTCCGTCTCCCTTCTGACATTTTATACAAACTTGATATGATACTGTCCACTACAACAAGATGGATGACATTACCAACATTTATGCACCATTAAACAATAAGTAAGTAAGCCAACGTGAAGGCATCTATCAGCATTACGACGCAAAAATACACTGCTCTTAATTGTCAATGCTTGAACTTGCTTCACGCTGCAATAACACTGTCACGTTGCAAATAGCTTTTCGGCACAGGGCCAAAAAGCAGTGGAGACTGTCGCCACCACTCTCAAAAGTGTTGGTGACCATAAACCACAATACAATATTACTCCCATGCCCTGTCTTATATACGAAATTAAATGTTTTTTTCTGTCCAGGTGTCATCGGTCGAAGTGGCTGGCTACGCATTGTATGACTCCACATCGGAAGCTATCAATGGAGAGAGAAACAACTGCATTCAGTTACGGACCATATCAAACTAGAACTGCCTCTCGTCGTCAGCGTCGATGTCACATCGGCAGTTATTTGTCTCACCCTTCAGGCTTAGCATGTCACGCTTGTCAGGCGCAACCGACAAGGAAGAAAAACGAGCTCGGAAGCGAATGAGAAGCTGTAACGCTGAACTACCTACTCAAAAATTCTGACCAGCGTGTCGTGCGTTCTTGGCGAAACTGAGATTTAATACCTTTTTCACTTAATTGATTTTTGACGTGAGAGTTGCATAATTATTATTATTTTTCGTTGAAACGTAGTGTGTTAAAAGTAGTCACGTCGACGATTATTCGGGACAAATCGACCAGAAATTCGTTTTCTGTTTTTAAGACCTTGAGAGATGGTCTCAGTAGGACTGACGGAGTGTTGATGTCTTACTTTCCGTGGTGTTTTGTCCTTTCCAGTTGTGCCCGTAGTGTTACTGCCTCCATCCCAAAGGCACAGCCTTGTTTAGTCTATTTAATTTCTGAATGTTGTAGATCGGAGCAGATCCATGTTTTGAAAATTGAGGCAAAACCACTGTTGGTCAAGGTTTTGTGATATGGGGGACTAAGAATATGTCAGGAGCTTCAAAGAAATTACAAAACTATTCTTGACAAATTCTGTTAGCATATTAAATGGTAAGGAAGTGGTCTATTATTCACTTCCTTCCTTCATTCAAAAAGCAACTCGAAGCTCACTATTTCTCCTTGGCTTTCAAACATATGGATATCTAACTGCATCTTTCCTTGGCATCCGCCAGGGGAAAAATGGACTATCCCCACGCCTCAGATTTCACATTTCGATGTGACCTTGTGCACGTTACAAATTTAATCAATAATAATAATTATATAATTCGGGTGAGCTGTCAATGTTTGAGGTGTCGAGGGTTTAGGGTGCAGAAGCATAGCGCCTGGCCCTTGTAAATTGGCCACTGGGCAGTTAAATTTGGAGGAGGGGGCACCCAAGGATAAAGGGTTAAGTTGGACCCTGGCCACACATGTAGCGCCCCTACTGTGTGGAAGTGATGATGGGATTTTGGAATGTAATGATGAAACAATGTGCTTACCGTCAAATGCACCATGCTTAGGGTGGGGCATAATCCACTAAGGCAGATGACTATCATGCTTTTCTGATTTTTAGGAAACTGGGGTGAAAGCAAATTGCAGGGCAGCAACCATAATCATAATCACGAACTCAAGAGGCAAAACATATCTCTTCAAAATTGCAGCAATTAGGTAAAACTATCAAACCCAGTTATCCGCTATGCTCAGGACGAGTTTTGCATTTTGACCATTACATTTGGTTTTAGCGATCTAGAATTATTTAACGGAATTATTTAAGTTTTTTTTAGAAGTCTGCATTGTTGGTTTTTGAATCCTTGTGTTTTGCAAATTAGCGTTTGGTTTCTGGTGATGTGGAATTCTTGGTGCTAAACTGTTGAAATGTCTGTTAAACGGGGTTTTTCTGAAGATGACCTTTGCCTTTTAATGGGTTACTTTTCTGGGTGGTCATCTGCAGGAAAAATTCCTTCAATTGTCCTCTTTCATTAATAAGAGATCCTATGAATGGGTTGAATATCTATGACACACACACAGATGGACAGGCGGAATATGCAGAACGAGAAAGGAGACACCAAGAATACACACAACCATTCAGAAACAGACAGAACACAGTGAAACAGACAGACAGACACAAAGAACCTGTCAGATGGACAGACAGTGGGACATATGAAGAGAGATTCAGAAATGGACAGAGAATGGGGACAAAAAGAATTTGAAACGGTGGAGCAAAGTTAAGAAAAAGCCAGAAAGATGAGATGCGACACGACTTGGGCATATTATATAATTGTGCTATATAAATTATAAAGGTAATACTAGCAGCTGATGAGAGTGACAGTGGTATAGGAGAAGAAATAGAATAAGGAAAAGATGGGTGATAACAATGAGAACAAGAAATGAAGGTGGCCGAAATTGGGAGAATAGGGATCAGAGTGAGAGAATAAAAAACGTAAAACGAAGAGGTGCTTTGGAAAGAGAGCTTTACAGACAGAGAATAGTAGAATTCTTATTGGTTGTTGTTGACTTTTGCCCTTGCTTTATGTTGATTGGAGTAATTTGTGTAGCAGGACCTTCATGATTTTTATGATTCAATACTCAAAACAGTGGGGTCATGGAATAAATTGATGTGCAGCATGAAATTATATCTGCCACTGAAAATGCACTTTCCAGGATATGTGAGCATTTACAAATTGGTGATTAAATTAACAAGAACATGTACATTGGAATCTCTGTATAAACATGCTTCATTGTAATGTGATTTCTGTTATAATACTGCCAGAAAAATAGATGTTGATAATAATAATAATAATAATAATAATAATAATAATGAAAATAATAACAATAATGATGACTTTGTGTGAGATCTATTTATTGTATTGCTCAGGAAATGCTTTTAAAACAACCCTATGATTGTGGAGGGCAGGTCAAAAGCTAAAGTAATTGTAATAATAAATTTTATTGCTCTGTGAAGCAAAAATAACCAGTCAATATAGCAACAGTGAAGTAATAGCGAGGAAAATAGGCCTAGCATAATTATACTGTACTGGGCCCATATTTCTAATTAACAGCGAGTCGTTTGTGTGTAATTTTGAGGTCCAGAATTAAATACAGCTGTCGAAAATGACGTCATTATATTGCTATATTGTTTTAAAGTGAAGCTTGCAGTGGCTCTAAAGATTGCATTAGCAGTGGTTTCAAGTGGGAGCATTAGAATGATGTTTTGGGTTTTCATTAGCAAGGCGTTTTCAGCTGGACTTTCAGAAAGGAAATTTTAAGTGGGGAATTGGAAAAGGGTTTCAGTGGGAGCATTTGCAAGGGGTTTTCAGTTGGAGCATTAGAAATGGGATTTAAGTCTATGTTTTTTTTACTAAAAATGACTGTAGTTAAGTATTGGAATCAAACAGTGACTGGACCCATTCAGTTGATTTACCAACATTAACGAAACGATCAATACATTTCGTGCGAGTGACCAGTATCTCTGTAGTGTACTGGATCCCATTTTTCTTGTTGGTTCACGTTTTCCTGACAAACAGTTCTATTTCATTCAATGCAGTTTGTGACTCATATTTTTTGTTACTGCGTATCTCTACTTGTCATGTACGTTTGGTTTACCAGTTGTAAAACGAAGTTTATGGGTTCAGGCCTCCCCTACGACGGTCTTTATGTACGGACCCTAATACCCAGTTATATTGCACTATAATTTTTAATGTAATGTAATGACAGTTTGTATAGCATCGTAAGAAGGAAGGTGCTTTACAATCTTACAATAGTGAGTGTGAAGTGTTGAGAGAATGCTTAGAATTAGATAACAGGTAGTTTCAATTGTTTTATATGTTCGATATGTCATCATTAGATAAAGGACTTTTACAGGTACAGAAATAGTATTGTGCTAAAAGGTTGTAGAAACCTGCAGCTGTAAATTAGTAATTGTTGAATTTATTAGTATAACTTTTTTTACCAAAATTGAATTTGATCCAGATTTCGACTTCGTTTTGATGCCCTGTCGGTTGAAGTCTGTGCATTAGACGCTAGCACAATAGAAGTAACGAATTAATTAATTAATTAATAATAGGATCCATTGGGATTTAAAGAGGGTTTGGAGTTGGAAGTTCTCCAGGTGCTACATAATTTTGTTGAGCAGTTACATTTACTTTACATTTACATTTAATGTGAGTGTGGAAGTTTATGTGATGTTTATGTTTCTTTTAGACTACCAAGAATTTCTTTAAAAAATTTCATCAGTCTTTTAGATCCTGAGGTTTCAATCGTACATCACATCAAGAGAATAATTTTTAAATTATTGCAAAATTTCTTATGAATTTGATTTAAAATTAATTATTATTATTAATAGAATAATTAAGCTTAATATTAATTAGTTAAACGTTAATTAATAATCAAGATATACAAAGTTATACACAGTTAGTGATGATCATATTAATAAAAATAGGCATGATAAGAAATAATCTAACTAAATTTTTATAGATGAATTATTCAAAATCATTTAATGAAATTAATTTTGATTTCTAAATTAACATGATTGAAGGAAAAAAATAAAAATGATGAATATAATAAGAGAATGTAATAGTAATAATTATTACTATATGATTACTATCGATGCAAACTGGCATTGAATTTTGGTCACTTTTTCAATTATTAATATTATTATTCAATTTTCAAAGCACAAAGGTTGATCTTCCAGAATCCAGTTAACAGCTCCAGCAGGATAATTATTCTTATTTAAGGTATAAAATAGTAATTAAAGTATTACTATTGGACTAGAGAGCCAGCTTTAGTTTCGACTAGAGATCAGGGTAGAAGACGTTGTTGCGTTGGGATGAAGTGTGTTGCCAGTTTTTTCTCAGTACTTATTGTATTTGCTGTGACAAAGGCTTAAACCAAATATTTCTCCAAGTACATCTCTCTGCCGTGAAAAAATATGTTTTCATTTCAGTGTAAAAATCTTTGTTTCCATTTCAGTTATCGCTGTTAAAAAGAGCAGTGGGATTAAAAGTGAATGATTTAAAGGGAGTATGGAACTTGCCACCATTCTGATTGAGAATGAGAGATATATACACATGTACCTACATATGCATACATACATGCCTGTATAATGTACATATGTTTGTACCAACTACATGCATGTGGATGTCCAAAAATTCATATATAAATAGATACATATACATATGCATGTATAGATACTTATGTCCATACAACATTGTATTCACGCATAAATACATAAACGTATAATTATATGCATGCTGTGTGTACCAAGATACTTGG
The DNA here is from genome assembly GCA_020284085.1 of Aporrectodea caliginosa. Classification (NCBI taxonomy): domain Eukaryota; kingdom Metazoa; phylum Annelida; class Clitellata; order Crassiclitellata; family Lumbricidae; genus Aporrectodea; species Aporrectodea caliginosa. The sequence continues at coordinate 205,804 of JACEVL010000233.1, read as the reverse complement.
TATAGCACTTTTAAAGTATCTCTCAGACCTGCTGCAATGTGTATTCCTCTGCTTTCAACTTGGGTCACAGATTGTACCCATTCCGCTTCCATCCAAGAAATTACACCCCTGATGGAATGTACAGATGGTTTTCAATTCACTAAGAAGACTTGTTGCTGGTTTCACTTCCAATCAAACGTGTCTCACAAGTTTTAACTTTTTGTCATTGAAGACCTTGCTCGAATTCTTTTGATTTTGAACCATGCCTGGTTGTGACGTATTTTGAAATAATCCTCATTTATGTATCTCAACATTTATATAGCTCTCCTTTTAAAAGCCTTCTGCATGTATTATGTCTATGAAGACCTTCATATTGAGTGTGCTTGACAAAATGGTGTGCACAATGGTGTGGCTGTTGGGGTGCAGAGATAGGGTGGATCCAGGGAAGGCTTTTGATTCTGGGGAGCATGCCATTACATTCCGCCAATCTGATTGGGGGAGGCTTGCCGAAAAAGTAGAGGAGCAGTCCCTACGAGGCAGCCATGGGTTGAAGTGTTACTGACTTCATTTTCTCAGCCTCGGCATATGAGGGTGGGTGGCCAGGCCTGTCTTGCCGACTGATCATCCCACCAACAGTATACTCATTATAGCCGAGTTTTTCTAGGGTCACAGGTGGCCTAGTAAGCTTGCAAACAAGGCCCTGATTAAACATGGGAACTAGAACAACTGGAGAACAATACATGGGTCATCAAAAACCCTGATGAGTAATAAAATACAAAATTTGTTCTCAAATGTAAAATAAATGCAATTAAATGGAGCTTTGCTTACATTGTAAAACTAGATCCATTACTGCTGACAACCCAGCATTTCCATAGACATTAGATTTAGATGTAACCCATATGGGCTCTATACAAGTCCATATATGGGCTGCATGTGACATGCAGGCATAGGAGGTGCTATTATAATGTTTCTTTGTATAGCATATAGCAATTCGGAAAGCTTTGGAGTGGCGTGATTTTCCCCTGTGACCGTGGTAGTCTAGATGCGGACGTTTTTTGTTGTGGCAGCGACTTACAAGTGATTATAATAGACATCTGTAAATATGTTGATTGAGGAGAGCGTAATACTTGCTTTTCCTCAGTAATTGAGTTTGAGGTCATTGTTTGTTGAACGAGATCACAATTTGTCCATTTCATCAAACGGTTTGACTGTGTTTGGAATCTTCAGTTTTTTAATTAAAAATTAAAATTTTGATTGTGTTACACGTTTTAGCCAGGTTAACGAAATGATGACTAATCAGAAGTTGTGTAGCAATTTAAGAGAAGATATCTGAGGCACTCTCTGGACAATCTCACTGATGTGAACTGCAGCGCTCGTGAATAAGCTGGTGCCCTGTGCGTGGCTTCAGAGTAGTGCTTTATAAATTTGGAGTTTACGATTACTGTCAGAGTTTGCCATTAAGCTAAACAATGAATGTTCATGTAAATAGTAGGGTCATGACCTGCCATGACGTCATGGGCAGGAGATTGAACCCATCGTAATCTCTAAGCTTCTAAAGCACCACTCGAAAGCCAAGCGCAGTGCACCAGCTTATTCACGAGTGCTGCATCAAATCAGAGGGGTTGTCCAAAGGGTAGTCCAAAGGAGAACCGATTTCCAGAGGAGGCAGAGCAGCTGTTCAGATGGGTGTCATTTAGGTAGGCTACATAGGGGTCCCATGTGGAAATGTGGGTCTGATGATGGGCATTATGGTGATGGGGTAGTGGTGTTGGAAGTGATGGTGGTAGCGGCACCGATTATCGTTGTGATTAGCAAGTTCAGTGGTTTGTATTCACTTTTCAAAACATTTATGTAGCGCCTATCGCAGCCTCTCGACCGCACGCTGGCAGCGGCTGGTTCTCCTGTGCAGAAGCCAGTATAAATAACCGCATTCCTCTGGCGCCATCTACTGAATCAAGACTTGCCTCTGACTCCTCTGATCCTCCACCTTTCAATCTTTGTAGACCCAAACAAAACTCGCCTCTGCCTACTCTCTCTGGCAACTGAATTTGGATTTCCATTTGATATCTCTTGACAACCCCTCTGACTCGACGCAGCGCTCGTGAATAGGCTAGGCTCTGCGCTTAGCTTTCAAGAGACGGTTTAGAAAAGTTGAGTTTACGAATAGGCCTAGGCTACGTTTGAGCATGTCCTTCACGCACAATTGCTCGGCGCCATTGATATTCTGTCGTATTGTCGTGTGGGCACTTCTGAACTTTGGAATGAAGGAAAAAATCAAACAGTTCTATTGTATTCATTGTGTTATTCGCAGGTCCATAGGCGCTTTTACCAACGCCCAGAGCGACTTATAGCTAACCAGGCCAGCGATAGAGTCTGACCTGCGATGTCTAACTATCGCACGACACGCTACCATGATAGACCACCCCAGAAGAGAAACGGATGGCAATGTGTTGAATTGTGTTCTGGAAAGTCACAGATGATGATAGGCAGTGCGTATGTAATGTTATTATCAACTTCTGTTGCGCCGGTGTCTAATTATTAATGCACAAGGCATCAACCAACGGCACACCAAAACCAAGCCGTAAGCAGAGGTAAACATCCAGGAGATCAGTCCGTAAGAGAGAGAGGGGCAGCCGAACTCTGGATATGAGCTTCATAAATCAAGCTACTCGATCTGGGTATGAGCTACATAAATCAGGTGACTTATTTACGGATCAATCCATTCTCATTTAACTGGCTGAACTTTTCCCGAACACGCCTATAGCACATCATTCCTGTTTCTAGTTATCTACGCATGGTTAAAACAGCATGACTTTGTTATAGTAGGCTAGGCTACAAAGTCTGAAGTCCAATCGCGTCAAGGCCCTACCTACGAGGCTACGACACTCCAGGCTTTCCAGCCCTCCTATCTTACTCAGTTATTTAGGCCTACAGTTCAACCTATCAACGGAATCATCATGCAGAATAAAGCTTTCAATACGTAACTGCAGCAGAGTGAAGTCAGCCGTTGCGGCTTGTTGCTAACGAGTTTGATGTTATTTTGCACACAAAATGAATTATTAGGCCTGCTCTTTCTCGTCGTCGTCGTCCTCCTCCTCCTCGTCCTCCTCCTCCTCCTCCATCTTCATCATGCATTCTCGTCCTTCTCCATCTCCTCCGTCATCTCCTGTAGAAAACTTGAGGCTGTCTCTTCTCCGGGGGGATTGACTCGACCCCACTTCTGCTGTATCACTGTAGAGAACCTCTCTCTGGCTATCTTTTGCGTCTCGTGAGGGCTGGATCAACCCCACGGTCGTCGGGCGGATTCCTTTCACTTCTTACCAGGATAGCGCTTCAGAATCCCCCAATCGTCAATGCTCGGCCAGGCTCGGCCTCTCCGGTCAGGCAGAGGACTTATCGATGTTAGCGACCACCGAACGCCGATTAGATGAAGAAGACGACAAGAGTCAAGGCAATTCGAACACTTGTATTATTTGAACAAAAGAACTGATCGACTGACAAAGTACGATTCGACTGCACTGCTCAACTGTCTGATATCAACTGAGCTCTTACAACTAACCCGATCTGTCATCTATACTACAAGCCCAGAACTGACGAAGCAGCGCTTTATATAGCTAGCAGGCCGGCCCCGGGGGCCAAAACCGGCCCCGGGGCCAAAACGGCCCCGGGGGCCAAAACCGGCCCCGGGGCCAAAACCGGCCCCGGGGCCAAAATCGGCCCCGGGGCCAAAATCGGCCCCGGGGCCAAAAACGGCCCCCTTACACAAAAACAATTAACCACAGACCAAGAAACAAGGTCATGGCGTGCATTTCGCCACAACTTCCCTCCCACCAAATGAAGGGGGATGTCCCCATCCCCTAAGAGGGCGCTACCAATTATCGGTCTGTAATTGTCAATAGCCAGCACATTCAACATCTTAATTAGGCAGAATCGTGTCAATGCAATGCAATGTCTCAAGCCTCAGTACACAATTAATCAAACTTTAGCACAAATCGCTGAGCGTCCAACGCTCGTGGCTAGTTCTTCCAAACGCAGTCAAGCCCTAAAACAACGTAGTTATTCCCAGGGAGTTTAAACAGGCCCTGTCCCTCCCAGCAAATGCAGCTAAAGTCACACAACTAAAAATTGCGCTAGGACTAAACTAGCAAAGTCTTCTGCTGTCATGATTTAAGCGCCTCAATCTAAATATGTTAATATGCAATATCGCAACGCAATGAAGAACTACAAACGCCGCGGTCTGGCGGGCAAATACATGAGAAATTTCATAAAAGAAACATTCAAATGCACAATTTTCGCGTTGATCCGAATTTCCATTGTTGCCGTTGCCATAGCAACGCAAACGTCATCTGCGCTAGGCCAATCAGCAGGCGGTCTCGGGGGGGCCAAAACGGTCCCGGGGGCCAAAAACGGTTCCCCCCCAAACGACCGAGGCCGGTCGCTATCGAAAGCGGGCAGGCCGACGTACGTCTCTTCGAGGCCTCTGGGAGGTCATCAGAGCGTCGTCGGAGAGAGGCATCGGAGCGTCGGCATCGTCCGTCGACTCTCTTTCATGACAAGGGCGCAGCTTGTCCACATGAACCGTGAGTGGACGAGCCTGGGCGGACTTGCGGATGCGGTAGTTCACGGGACCGCAGCGAGCCTCCACGGTGAAGGGGCCGGTATACATCTTTTGCCACTTCGGAGAGCGACCTTGGTAGCGACGAGGGGTATAGTACCAGACTTTATCCCCGGAAGTGAATTCAGCCGGGCGAACGCGAAGATCGTAGGCGCGTTTCTGGCGTTCCGCGGCCACTCCCAAGTGTTCTCGCACCAGACGGTACGCGGCCTCCGTCCGTTCAGCAAGGTCCTGCACGTAACTGGCATACGTGCTCGCTCTCCAGTCAGCATCCGGGGCCCTCCCATAGACGAGATCCAGCGGGGCCCGCGTCTCACGACCGAACATCAAGAGGTTCGGGCTGAACCCGGTCGTTTCATGTAGCGACGCCCGATAGGCAGCGAGGACTTGGGGCAAATGTTCATCCCAATCCCTTTGATGGCTGCTTACCACCTTCCCAAGCATGGCATTAAGCGTCCTGTGAACTCGCTCTATGAGCCCTTTCCCACTCGGGTGATAGGCGGAAGTTCTGACCTTATCCACCCCCAATGATTTACATAGGTCCCGGAACAGATTCCCCTCGACATTACCCCCTGGATCTGTAAGGATCTGAAATGGGGTGCCGTACCTTACGATTAGGTTCTCCCGCAGAATATCCACTAAGTCCGGGGCCTGGACGCCTTCCTCTAACCACGGACGTACTACCCGAAGATCGGGGTCTTCCTTTTGGGCTCTTATCAAATCCTCCTGCGGATTGGGTTCAATATCCACTGGCTGTTCTACCACCGCCTCGGTAACTACAGCGACCGCACTCAAATCGTCAGCACCGCATTGCCGACAGGGCCTACGGGAGAGGGCATCTACGTTTCCATCCTTCTTACGGGCCAATACCACGTTAGCCGCCCACTCGCTAACGGCGGGTTCAATCGCACCAGCAGCCAACATGCTATCCAGCTGCTCATCGATGACAGCCCTATGAGGGAGTGGTTGGCGCCGCAGAGGCTGTATTACGGGACCTGCATCTCCCGTATCGATCCTATGAGTGGTCACATTCGTACGGCCAAGATCACCTTCCCCTACCGAGAAAACATCGCTAAATTCAGTCAAAAGTTCCCGCAATTGTTCTCGGGTCTCGGGCGTTACTTCCTCCGGGAGATCGGCTAATAGCATTTCGCAAGGAACCGCCTCACCAACCGGCTCCTTGCCTTCATCCCGTGTTCCATGACACTCGACCTCAACAGGGTGCAACCCTCCCAGGAGTTGGTCCTTGACTAAACTAACAGGATCCTCGGTCAGATTAACTACCCGGACCTGGGTCATTCCGGCGTTGTCGCCTACCACAACCCGTGCGAGATGGACTCCAGGACTGATTTCCTTAGCATCCGTCATCCAGGCCGGCGCTACGGACGACAAATCCCCAAACAAAGTTTTTACAGGGACATCAAACTGGCACTTGGGCGAAACCACCACATCTTCAGCGACAATCACCCTACGGCACCATCCGGCCCCATTACCCCTTACAAGAGAGATGCGTTTACGGCCAATAAACAGAGACCCAATCCCAAAACCTAGGCGGCAGCGGTGCTCCCTCAGCCAATCCATACCCAGCATGGGGTCGGCTATCTGGTCGGACACCAGAAATGAACTACAAATTTCAAACCCACTGCGGACCTTAATGGGGACCCTTATCTCTCCCAGCACCCGTATATCGGACCCATTAGCAGCCATCAAATATCGGTCACAGGGACGGATCTCTAACCCCAGGACAGTAGAGGCAGGTATTAGGCTCACCTCCGATCCCGTGTCAACCAGGCAGAGCTGCGAGCGTCCGTTGATCGTCCCACGTATGTAGACAGCATTGAAGGTTGCGCGGTTGGGCACTCTTGGATGGGTCGTGTGATTGGCAGCCACCGGCCCCGTTGGCGTCGGATTCTGTGTTTCTGTCTCGGTCGCGTTCGGGCGAATGCGGGCCCGGCGCGACTGGCGGCAGTTGCGAGCGTAGTGGCCGGGTTGGCCACAGTTAAAGCAGGTCAGCTCCCGCCTGGAACTCCCTTGGTTTCTGGCGTCGGCGTCACCGGGGCGACTGTCTCGGCCCGGCTCTCGGTTGCGGTCTCCGGGGCGAACGTCTCGGCCCGGATCTCCATCAGTCGGCGTACGACCTCGCAGCTCCCGGAACTGTCGGTCGAACTTTCCCTCTAACTCCCGTTGCCAGCGGCGTTGTTCTTCTTGCCAGCGACGTTGCTCTTCCCTCTGAGTTATCAGCAACTGGTTCAATTGCGCCTGAACCTGGTCACTGACGTCGGTCTCTCGAGTGCCTCGCACCCGGTTCGGCGGTCGTCTTCGGTCGTCTCGGTCATCAGGCTCCGACGGTCTTCTCCGGTCGTCCAGGTCCATCGTGCTTCGGTAGGCCTCTAGCCGCAGCGCCGCCCGGTAGGCTTCATCAAGCGACTTGGGTTCACGCTCACGAACTTTGAGCGAGAGCTCTCGATCCCTCATCGCCTCCAGGAAAGCGTCTTTGGCGATGATCTCCGTGGTTTCGTTGGCGGGGACCGGGTAGGCAAGCACTACCAGCCGACGAATTTCGTGAAGGAGGTCGGATAGGCTTTCCCCGGCGCGCTGGCGCCGATAGTAAAGTTGCGTCCGGAAGGTCTCGGCCTGGCCTTCCGTCCCGTAGCGTTGACGCAGCCGTTCCACCAACTGTTCGTAGGTCGCATCCGGCTGGGCCCCGAAATCCCAGAGTAGCTGAATGGCGGCTTTCTCCAGTGAGCAGCGAAGAAAGTCGATCTTGTCCGAGGCGGTCCATCGGTTGTGCCTTGCACAGACCTCGAACTGGGATAGGAATGATTCAAGCGAGCCTGTCCCATCGAAACGCCCGGGTTTCATCTGCATCGGCCGGCTCTTCAGCAGGCCGCCGACGCCCTCGAGAAGCCCTGGAAGAATCCCTGACTCGTCCTTCACTTCCCGGCTAACAGGTTCTGTAGATCTTCTGTCGTTCGGCTCCTTCGGCTTCCGCTCCTCGAAGCCAAAGTCGTCAGGCAGGCTGTTCCGGTCCGGCTTGCTCTCCATCGGTCGTCTTCTCGCGGCGGGCGTGGAGCTTTCAGGCTGCAGGACGTCAAAGTCGACCAGCGAGTAGATGCGGGTCTCTTCCTCGTCTCCCATCGGTAGTCAGCGCTCTGCGATCGTCTAACACCCCACTTCTGGTACCACTGTAGAAAACTTGAGGCTGTCTCTTCTCCGGGGGGATTGACTCGACCCCACTTCTGCTGTATCACTGTAGAGAACCTCTCTCTGGCTATCTTTTGCGTCTCGTGAGGGCTGGATCAACCCCACGGTCGTCGGGCGGATTCCTTTCACTTCTTACCAGGATAGCGCTTCAGAATCCCCCAATCGTCAATGCTCGGCCAGGCTCGGCCTCTCCGGTCAGGCAGAGGACTTATCGATGTTAGCGACCACCGAACGCCGATTAGATGAAGAAGACGACAAGAGTCAAGGCAATTCGAACACTTGTATTATTTGAACAAAAGAACTGATCGACTGACAAAGTACGATTCGACTGCACTGCTCAACTGTCTGATATCAACTGAGCTCTTACAACTAACCCGATCTGTCATCTATACTACAAGCCCAGAACTGACGAAGCAGCGCTTTATATAGCTAGCAGGCCGGCCCCGGGGGCCAAAACCGGCCCCGGGGCCAAAATCGGCCCCGGGGCCAAAATCGGCCCCGGGGCCAAAAACGGCCCCCTTACACAAAAACAATTAACCACAGACCAAGAAACAAGGTCATGGCGTGCATTTCGCCACACTCCTTCGTGTCCTCTTCCTTTTCCTCCTCCTGCTCTTTCTGGTCGTCCTCTTCTTCCTCCTCGTCGTCCTCCTCCTCCTCGTAAATCCTCCTGCTGCTATCCACAGACGCCATCGACCATTAGAGAGCCACGACGTCCAATCGAGTGTGAACCGAGTGGCGGGAACGCTGACGTCACCAGTGTTTACAGAGCCACTCTACAGGGAGCAGCAACCGACCCCAGGATACTAATATATTGATGTATATATATATAAACATCGGGTTGTGGATGCTCGTATATATATATATATATATATATAGGGCCTATTATAACTATGTATGCATAGTTGCGTATATGCGTAGACCTATACCATGTCTTTAGTGTGATATTCGTACATAGACCTGGGAGTCACTTTGGTCAGCCAATCTGACCCCACTTGACCCTAAAGTGACTTGAGGTCGACTTGAAGTCGACAACTTGGAGCCAAAACGACTTGATCCGACTTGGCAGAAAAACAACTAACTTCCGACTTAAAGTCGACTTCTGACATGGTAGCATAACGATTAAGTACGTCTAATAATACAAAAATGTCATGCCAATTTGCCTGACAAGCATTAATGTCATATACTAATTAATAATCGAGACCTCAACACCTGATGAATAAAATTGGTCAAAGTTTATTAGGCCTATTTAAGCAGTGTGTTTTTGTGCTTGAACAGTTTTGTAATGCTCTAATTGGTTAACAGAAGAATCTGTGGCGGACCGCGGACTCCGGGACTTGTTGCACTGAATGGCTTGTTATAATGATACATTTAAATTCTGTTGTCATAATTATTTGGACACTAACCCCTAACGTATCAAATAGCAATGCATGCGTACCATCCTACTGCCTAAAAGTTCATTGATTTGCGCGCGTTCAGCTATTGATAAGGTAGACGTGCTAACATTTTTATTAACATTTCGATTCGCCATTTTTATTAAACGTACGTGTGACGCTTTAACATAGAATAACAAATGATGTAGATAAATCGACACCTATAAACAAAACAAGTAGCCTAACCGTTTAGCACAACCGCCGCAACCGGCGTCGATAATACAAAATTAAACCGCAGCCTAGGCTAAGTAGGCTACGCGGTATAGACCGTAGAAGTTAGAACATGCTTCAAGTTCATTAATTTTTGCAAAAGCACTACAAAACTGCTTAAATGCTGCCGTGACCTCACGATCATTAGTGTGATATGATAAATTTAGATTTATTTGTGTCTCAAGTCGGTTTAAGTCGACTTGTGGAGAAAACAACTTGAGGTCACTTTTCTGGACAAATTCGACTCGGGGGTCAGTTGCGCTAGGCAGAAACGACTCGACTCGACTTGGGATGCCCAAGTCGACTGGGGTCGACTTATTGGGGTCGACTCCCAGGTCTATTCGTACACACGAATATATATATGTATATACATATTTGGGTTTATTTATGTATTTATGTATGCGTATTTATTTATATATGGTCTACCCTGTGTATATATATGTAGGGCCTATATATATGTGTATATATATATATGGTTTATTTATGTATGCGTATAATTATATATTCCAGATAGTGCCACCATGCTGTTAATGGCGTATGAGGTTGATATCCGTGCAGCCAATCACAGTCGAGTAGTCGCGTCTTATTGGTCGTCCTGCGAGTCAGACCAACTCTGTGTAAATATTTCAGGCCTGTTAATAATATTCCACGTACGACTCTTAGGGTGACTGCTGCTGCAATCTGTCGTTTAAATGGGAGCGGGTGGCCAAGAAATTCGCGGAAGCTCTGTCGAAAGAATTAGCGTTCGGGGACTAATTAGTCTAATATCTGATTGTGTTGCTATTTAATCTCTCAACCCGCGGATTATTTTAAGTTAGGAGCGTATGCGCATCTTTTGGGATGCTGACGGATGGAACAGCAGCTTCGCCAACCTCGACCTGTTTCTGCCTGGGGTGCTGCTGTCGGCGTGTTTTTCTACTGGTTGGGTTTCCTCCATCGCCGACTGTGCGAAAAGAGTTGCCGAACGCGAAACGTATGACGGATTTAACCATCTCCACGTGATTCTGTGTGAATGGTGTGCGGAGATTTAGCTGCCTTTGAACCGATGTTGAAAAGCGATGTGGTATTGGATTGGTTTTCCTCTGTCAGATTTGGATTTTTAACAGTTAAAAAAGACACCCAATCCAATTCCAAGACAGTGTCGCTCCTTGAATTGTTCGCGTCGTGCATGGTTAAATATCGATTGAATAGGCCTAGTTACTGTTTCGAAAACCAGAGATTTGTGGCGTTTCGTTCGAGGGATTCTTACAAATATTCGGCTACTTCGTGGAGTTATTGTTTAAAAAAATTAATCAGCAACAATTGATGAGTTTAATCGTTAATTTTATTCACAAGAGTAAAGATTTGCTGTGAGCGAAAACCGGTCAGCATCTTGCGTTACATATTAACGGCAGTTTTGGAACCTGTATCGAACAGTTGATCGGATTTGATAGAACGTTTCCGACAGAACTTGGCCAGCTTTTTGGCTGTAGGAAGACAACGGGGTAATGATTTGCGAGAGTGGGGTTGAAGCATTGAGAGGGGAAGGCGCCTTGGACGTGACTGTGATCCTTGGGGAAGAGAATGGAAACGGAGAGACGTGGAAATCCCTGGGCAACCAATTGGGATCTCTTCCCGTCTCTACCATCCCATCGTCAAATCGGAAGGGTCTGCAGAATCGCATGGGAGAGAATAACTGCTTCCTCAATAGCATCGTTCAAGTAAGTCATGTCCGGCAGAAACTTTCTCGAGTTTTCTTTTCTGCAGTAAAAAACGGTTGATTTTTAAAACCATTTTATGAGAGAGACAGAGACTAGAAGATGGAGACAGACAGAAAGACAGATGGAAGGATAGACAGACACAGACAGGAAATGACAGTCAGGCTGACAGGCAGACAAATATTGAGATATACAGATGGATGCAGACAGACATTTCATCAAGAGGCAGAGAGCTTTAGTGAAACATACATGCATACATATATGTTTACATTCACACATACATGTGTTATAATTTATATGCACCAGACATACAAATAATGAACATAATTATATACACATAATTATGCCAACATGCATACATACACATACATATACTTTCACAGTTCACGCCCACCCATATATGCATGCATAATAAGCTATATACATATGCACATACATACATATATATATAAATACACACATGCATGCATGCATCATCATCATCAGTTCCTGACGCCAGCCATTAATTTTGACTTAATTACTGCCATTGTCCTCAGTCATTTGTCAAGTCATTACTCCCCTTAGTGTTAGTCCAAGTAATGTTATGTCCTCATTTTTGTTATTATCTATCCAACATGGTCTTACATAATATATACATACACAGATACATAAATACACATACATACATACATGCATACATACATAAAGTGATAGACATACAGTCAGACAGACAGGGAACGGAAAAGAGATTTTTCTGTATTGTTTGAGCCTGTATTGTTCTTTCTTTGCTCGTAATGGACAAGTGCAGAAAGATTGAGCCTCAGTGCGTCCAAGAGGTTGGCATCTTTGGTGGCATCTTTGGTGGCATCTGATGCCTTTGTTCGTTTGTATTGTCAGCAGATCCTCTGTCCACTTCCGCCAGAGCCATTTGCTTTTGTGTTTCATTTGCTTTGCACTTGATGGTCCAGTGGCTAAGTGCTGCACTGTTGACCCGGCAATTGGGGGTTCAATTCTCTGCCAAAGCAGAAAGCTTTTAAGGGTTGCACTGCTCCACTTGTGTCACTGTCAGACTCAGTAATGTTTGTTAGGCTGAAGTGTACACTGTTGTTGAGATGATCAGACGGCAAGGAGAGGACCCAACCTGATATGCCGAGGCTAAGAATACGGTGTCGTTGCATTACATGACATGAAAGTGTACATATGGTCAGATACAGTTTTCCGTATATTTTCATGTTCATGCCATGATTTCATGTTGCTAGCTTCCTCCTGTAATTTCCATCATACCACACAGGGCTTGGCCTCATCTTTATTTTACCCTATGTTGGTATTTAGCCTTATCTTCACTTTGGTTTCACATTATTTTGGCCTTAGCTTGGCCTCATCTTTACCTTACCTTACCTTGTCTTTGCATTAGTTTGGCCTTATCTTATCTGTAAGATATCTTACTTTACTTTACCACTGTGGCCTTGTCCTAACATTATTTTGAACTTATATTATCTACCGTAGCCTTCGCCAATATAATGCCTTACTTTGGCCTTAGCATGGCCTTCACTTTTGAAAGACCACTTTATATAGCGCCTTTTAATACCATATTCCCAATGGCCTTATTCTGTTTGATCCACAGCTTATTATTGTCCTCTCAGAGGTTGGCCTTTGATTTGTAGCTGGCGGCTCTGATAGGACTTTGGATGCTGTTACTGATAGGCCTATTAGCGGTTATTCGTCTTAAAATAGAAAATGGAATCTAAAACGAAACCCTTTGCCTTGAGTCACCCCAAACCCTGTTTATGTCTGGAGCCCTTGTTAAGGAGGGTGAATCTAGTATATGCCACTAGGCAGTCTTCACTCCAGCTCATATTAATCTATGCTTCATCCTGTCGTATTCAGTTACCCCATTGCCCCTTGCCTCCTCAGCCGACTGATTTAGCCCCCCTCCCTCCCCGCTCCCCTCAAACGACCCTGGCATGTGTACAACTAGTTCAGAGGTCATCCAGGTCTACGCTGTCTCATTCGAAACGAGTGGGAACCAGCGGGTGTCAGCCGTGTCAGCCGATAAACATAATCTACGTTTTCAGTGTGTAAAGCGTTTCGGAAGAGTAGTCTTTAATAACGGCGGAGTCTTCTGAAGATTTTGATGGTTTCCTATTCCAGATGCGGGCACGAGTTCTTCTGAAGTCAGAAGGTTATTTAATTCCGAAGAGGGCGTGACTTGCATTGCTTTACATATTAATAACACAGATTTTAAGTGCGTACCATGTTCAGAAGAGGTGTCTTCTAATTACGGTCGCGTCTTCTGACCTTATTGGGCGCTTCCTTGTGCACAAGATAGGCCTACAAGGAATTCTTCAGAAATATGTCAGAAGAGGAAAGGGTGTAGCTCAGATTGTGCTTGTATTTATATATATATGTATATCTATTTGCCATAAAGTTAGAAAATACAGAAAGAAGAAATTAAATACAGAGAAATTGGCGAATGATCAATAATAATTATTCTATATGATATAACATAGATACATCATACAAAATACAGCATAATACAACATAGATATATGATATAATTTAGATAATTATATAATATTATATTTCATGACATAGATATATGATATAAAACATAGGTACATGATAACCTACAACACAATTATATCACTACCATAACCAGTAGACCTACAGACCGAAAAAATTCAGCATTGGCCCAAATGCAAATATGTTTGAATAACCATCTTAAACTTGAGAAGAAAATTGGTGAATATGTTCCTTGGCGACAATCCTCTTGCAGTAACCCTGCCAGGATGCCCATAAGCATTGGGGGGGGACTCATGTCGGCCTGTATAGGTTTTCTCGTGCATCGGACATTCTTCTTGGAACAGGTCTTCATACACAGCGTACCATTTCAGTTGATTCAGCTATAATACATTGAATTGATTTAGAATCTGACGAATATTGTGCTACCCAACATTCACTGGGCTTCAACCAGCTCCTCCCCAACTCCGCAAGTAGCCTACACAATGCTCTATCGAGGTTCAGTCTAAACTAAAAACTTATCTCTTCCAGTCTGTTGCCCGGCCTCGATGCGCAATTCTGAACTTTGTAAGGAGAGAAGCATTATCAAATTACAGTTGCATTGTACTGTATTATTGGATGCATATATATATATATATATATATATATATATATATACAGGAGCGTAGCCAGGCTCAAATTCAAGAGGAGGCAACTTCACAGACCATTGGCAAAATCCTGGTTATTGGGGTCATTGGTCAATAAGAGTTCCAGTATATTAAAAAGCAAGAGGAGGCAACTGGCAACTGCCTCCTCTTGCCTCCATGTAGCTACGCCTATGCATACATTATATTATATATTATATATACAGCATAGGCGTAGCCACATGAAAACGCAGGAGGAGGCAGTTGCCTCCTCTTGGATTTTCCCGTATTTGCCTCCTCTTGCCCGAACTCCATCGCCATACAAATCTGCATGCAATTTACTTACTTACTGCACTGTTCAAGCGAATGTTGTACCGTACGGCGTATACTATTTCCTGACACACAGACACAGTTTTCGTTTCCGGTAACAAACGCCTAACTTCAGTATTTTTCAAGTAAATTGTACTAATCGAATTATTGTGTATTATCGTCATTCCGACTCATTCGTCAATTCGTCAATAGTCATTATTATGTCTGCGGGGCCGCCAAATAAGAAACTTCGACAGATTGTGCTATCTTTTGCCAGCCAAAAGCCAGCGAAGAAATACACAGGTAACGACAGGTTATTAGTAATAACGCCTATGGTTATTAGTTATAATTAGTAACGAAGCTTCTCTTGAAGAAAAGACCTAGTTTCATCAATCCAACTTTATATACTTACGGAAACAATTATTTCCATCATCCAGCTTCTATTTAATCAAACTTCCATTTAGGCAAGAAATCATTCTCATCAATCCCTGCAGCTTCCATTTTAAAGCAACAATGTAAAATAATTTAGCAACGTAAACTAGGGTTTAACCGTTATACCGTTAGGATTAGTAAATAGTAATTATGGTAACTTTGTAAGGGGCTTCTATCCCCCTAAACAACCGGGCTCAATCCCTCTCCTTCCCCCCTACTGTGAGTGAAGAGATCTGTAACTTGTAAAAGAAACACTCCCCCCTGTTTTTCACTGGGCTCAACTTGAGCCCACCGTGTATAGGGATAGAAGCCCCTGATTATGGTTCCTTTATCAACTGGTGTTTTTAAATTACTGTCGTAATTTTACTTCATTCTCATAGAGCTCATAAATAATATATTGCCACAGTGTAAAACTAATTTGTACAAAATCTTCTTTTAACTGGTGTCTTTAAAATTACTGAGCATTGTAATTTTGCCTCCTCTTGTTTGCTCCATGGGTACATTTTGCCTCCTCTTGTGCCTCCTCTTGAAAAGAGGTCTGGCTACGCCACTGATATACAGCTCTTTTCTAGAAAAAGGTTCAAGAACTGAAGAAATTCAGAACAATTATGGAAGGGACCCGAAGGGTTCCGTTTAAGGGGCATATTTTATGCTGATGTTTTTATTTTATATTATATCAATATCAATAGACACGTAAAACACTGAAATTAAATTAAAGTAACGAAATAATTTGTTATGAAAAATTTAAAATAGCTAAATATATTTTAATAGCTGAAAAAGATTCCGGAACGCCGTTCCGGAGCGTTCAGTCCGAAAACAAGCACTGTATCATTATAATATTTGACGAGACCACACAGCCACTTGTGACAACTGGCAGACCCCAACGAACGTGGTTAACAAGACGTACGTGGTCTATTTGCCGAAGTGAGACCACCTGGGTATCTATGCTCGAACCAGGGTTGTTAACGGTGGAAACTCGTCTCAAGTTTCCCGACCGTTTAAATAAAATAAGCTCTTATGTATCCAGCAACGCTATAGTTATCTCCTGTGTTAAAAAGAGGCTCATAAACGAGGCCTGTTGTAAGATTGTAAAAGGCAGACTGCGTTCGATGCATCCGTATATAATAAACCTATGGATATATCACGTGCTGTGCAAGAACTGTGGCCTCTGAGCCACATACATAACTTTTTAATAAGGTATCCGAAATGTTGAGATTTTATCTGGTTTCAGAGAACGCTTAAAAACGCAGCCATAAAGCTCTCTCTACGAGCGCTGGAGCTTAATCATTGCGAAGTTCTTGCATTAAGTGTCGAGCATATGCGGTGACTTGAGTCACTGCCGTCTGGCACCGTACGAAGGGAGGGAGGCAGGCGATGAACGAAATGGCCTCTCTGACCTATGAACTCGTTTGACCCAGAAACTAGGCTGCTCCTGCTGCTGGAGGTTTAGTCTGACAGTTTCCGATATCGGTGTTCTGCATCCCTCCCTCCGCTCGTCCCACAGCTGCAAATCGTCTTGGGTTACCATCTCCAATAGATGTATCGATGGCAGAAATCTTATCGCGGGGCAACGCCTGTTATACACGTTATAAGTGATGTGCATGTATTGGAACTGACAACAATTGTGGCCGAAACCCTTGCCTAGGCATTGGTGTACGTACGTCTCGTTATGAAGCACTGTCGATGATGGTGGTCGGCAATCAGAACCTTCTTGACATATTAAAATGCACTTGGAATCGCACATCATCATCATCGTCATCGTCATCATCATCATCATCATCATCATCATCATCATCATCATCATCATCATCATCATCATCATCATCATCATCATCATCAACATTATTATTATTATTATTATTATTATTATTATTATTATTATTATTATTATTATTATTATTATTATTATTATTATTATTGATTTATAGTTTACCCATATTGTATTGTATTTGAACACTTGTTATAGCGCCCCTACCAGATTGCCTATTCAGAGGCGCTCCCGACTACTGCGCGGACGCTGAATCGGAGTTTCACGCCGAAGCGCATGAGCAATTGCGAGTGAAGGACTTGCCCAGGGTCCCTACGCGGCTCTATGATAAAGTTCCAAGATCGTGCGCTTCAACGATCAGTGCAGTTGTGGGAATAAATCAGATAAATTTCTTATGTTAGGCGTTAGGCATAGGGCCTATACAACATAATGTGTTTCCTAAACGTACTAAATAGTCCACAGACTAAGGCTATTATTATATCAATTCTAGCACGAATAGTGACTGCAGGATACCAGATATCACTTAATGCGTTACGGTTACGGCCTAAAGTCCAGCTGCCATACATTTTACACTCTCGGTATAATTCTGCTCGATCTCATATCGCTCGCTTCAAAGCCATTGATCATGTTGACTTTGGTGATCCTATTCGTCCAGAGGTGGCGCCATTAATCGAAGGGCTTTGGTGTCCATCCCGTAAAGGAAATGCCGTTGATTGACGTGCAAAACTCTCGTACTCGATGGTTAGATGCCCGGAATTAATTAGACGCCTTATGTTATATGACCGCGATTTTCATACATATATAGTCAGGCATTATTCGGGTATTATTGGGATATTCGGGTCTGTGGAAACAGATTTAGACGACGATTGGTGGGATCAAGTCTCGGATTTCCTGGATTTATAGGATTTAGGATTTTCAGAAGCAGTAATGAATTAATCTAGTGCTTGAATTAAGCTACAACAAAGTGAAATAAGCTGTCGTAATTCATTGGTATAGTAATTCACCCTGAAGTAGCTTATATCACTACTGAGTGAAATAAGCTACTATACCGGGTGAATTACTATACTAATGAATTAAGACACCACTGGGTGAATTAAGCTACTACTGGGTGAATCAAGATACCATTACTATCGGCGAATTGAGCTACTACTGGGTGAATTAATCTAGGGTGTCAGCTAAGTATTTCAGCTTACATTAATCACTCATGTATAGCTCTATTATAGTCATTTTTGAGTGCCTTTGATAGGTAGCAAAAGGTGCTATATAGCATATAAATAGTCAGGTGAACACATGCATACATATTGACATGTATGCAGAAAGGCATTCAGCCATACATGTATGATGTATGCATACATACATACATGCATACATGCATACATACATACTTGCATACATACATACACACATGCATACATGCAGACATACATGCAGACATATGTACTTAAAGGCAGTCAGCCATAGACTTACAGACTTGAAGACAGACATAAAGACATACATACAATACATACAGACAGAAATTCGTATGTACACAGTAACTTACACATAAATGTACATTCAGATATAAATATAGATAACAGTGTATACATAAAAACACATGTGAATATTTGTGCACATATGTTAGCTGCTTGGGTGAATTAAGCAATCATAGCTAGCCTACTACTTCGTAAAATAAGCTTTAGGGAGTGATTATGAATATTTTGTAACTCTTTTGCAGAAGCCTTTACTAGAAACCTTTTAATGTTTTAGCGGAAACTGACTTTCAGCTGTTCAATTCAATTCAATTCAATTTATTGATCCCAAATCAACAACAAAAACAAACCACACAATCAGGTGAAGTAAAGTAAGAGAAAAAAACGAGTAACAGCATTGCACAAGATTGTATGTTTACAAGTAGTTACAAAACATACTTGGATGTTGTTATCAGTGAGAACAAAAGGCACCCAAAAGGGACTAGTCCCGCTAAGAAGGGGCCTGTTGTTAGGAAGTAAGTAGGTATTCTATGGCGGGCGCTGTATAAATAAATAAATAAATAGTTCTGTTCTTGTTTAGGTGCTTTGGCGTTTGGATCCATTCCGAAAGAGTTTCCTTCTTGTTTCTGGTCACGCATGCACAGAGAAGTCATGTATCTTCTGCTCCCTCAAGGTAACACCATCCTCATTGGCTCAGTGCTAATTTTTTGTGATTTATGTGGAGGTTATCCACTGTTTAAATATCTCAAGGGATAGAGCTCCCCAGATCTGGTATGTCTTTTGCTTAAGTCAGTCAATCAGTCAGACAGTCAGTCAGTCATCAATCGGTCATTCAGCCAGTCATGCAGTCAGTCATTCAGTCATTCAGGCAATCATTCAGTAAGTCATGCAGTCATGCTGTCAATTGGTCATTCAGTCAGTCATTCAGTAAGTCATTCAGTAGTCAGCCATTCAGTCAGTCAGTCAATTGGTCATTCATTCAGTCAGTCAGATATTCAGTCCGTCAGTCATTCAGTCAGTCAGTCATGCATTCAGTCATTCAGTCAATTGGTCATTCTTTCAGTCAATCATTCAGTAGTCATTCAGTCAGTCATTCAGTCAATTGGACATTCATTCATTCATTCAGTCAGTCAGTCAGTCAGTCATTTTAACAGATCACATTTTACAGTTCACTGTTTAAGTTGTAAACAGGAACCTTTGTTCTGTTCTTGTTCACGTTCTTTGGTACTTTGATCTTTTTCAGTTCTTGGCCAATAGGTTAAATGACATATCTTCGCATGTGCCTATGAAGTTCATGTTCTTTCTACTCTGGAGCAAACTCATCAAAGCCTCACATAAATCTTGTCAATAAATTCAATTTAAAGCAAGGTAGCTGTATTTGTTTGGCGCCTACGGAAGTGTAACCTTTGACCTGGGCATGACCTCTGAACCCTGACCTCAGACAAAGGACTTGTGAATGGAGCCCTTGCCTAGAAAGAAATGCGTCTTGAAAGCCCTGCTGGGGCATCAGATAAGATGTGTCAATAGATTAGTTATCTGCCAACTGACAAGCCCCAACAACTGTGTGTGTGTGTGTGTGTGTGTGTGGGTGTGTGGGTGTGTGGGTGTAGGTGTTTATATCATTATAGTACTATATAATGAAGTATATAATATTGTCTATTCCATATATTTCAAGTCTAAATCAGGTATATATATACATTATAAAGTTCACTTGTTATATATATTATGCTGATATATACATGTATGTTGGCTTGTTAGGTGTATTTTTGATGGTATATATATATATACTATATATATACACTAGAGCTGTACCGATTTAACGGCCATACGCGTAATCGGGCCGATTATTAGAACAATCGGCATAATCGGGTATCGGTAGCAATAATCGGTTAATCGGTGCCGATGTCAAAATTGTGTTATAATTTAATAATTTTACTTGAATTATTGCATATTCCAAGGTATTTGCTTCGATTTTCATCTATCGTTTTACGTCCCTTATTATTTACGCATTAAAACATTAATTTCCCAACTTAACTTTGTCTTACCTACTAAAGATGATAAACATTTAATCTCACGAGTCCTGTATAGAAAGCCATCACCTGCCCACCAATCCTGATAAATATCTAATAGGCCCTATAGTCTTATATAGATAGCATGCATGCATTCTCATCACATTCTCAGTCCATCTCTCCTTCTAATAATAACTAAACAATTCATCAGGCATGGACAATTGGACATAGTTGATGACAATTTCTCGCCTTATTGTCGCTCTAATAAATTATGGGCTCTTGTTTTATGCTATAATCTTGCTTAGCATTCACTCGTAACTCTAGTTTAATCACAATGTACCTGATAGCGGTGTGACTATCAGTTTTGTTGTTGTTACCAATAAACGAATATAATAATAATAATTTAAACGTCCACCTTTATAGTTGTGACGCTAGATTACTGGTTTATGTTTCGGAACCGAACATTTTGACTAAACAAATAATGAAATATTCGGTCTCATAATGGGTACTGGCAATTTAATAATCGGCTATACGCGGTATCGGTATCGGCAATTTAATAATCGGCCATACGCGGTATCGGCATAATCGGCAAAAAGCGATATCGGTACAGCTCTAATATACACACTATATATATATATATATATATATATATATATATATATATATATGCCTTTAATGCATTATTATATATATATTATAAAAAGTAAATACATGTTTTTTTTTTTTTTTAAGTTCTCTGCCCTTCGGCAGGTTCCAACTTCCAATGACGCCACTCTTCTCTGTGCTGTGCTTTTTCCTTTAGTTCGCTGTATCCGTCGGTCATCCATCCCAGCATCATCTGCCTCGGTCTTCCTCTCCCTCTTTTCCCTTCCATTCTCCCTTCTATGATTTCTTTCAGGAGGGAGTCTCCTCTTAATACGTGCCCCACCCAGTTCTTCTGTCTTTCTCTTATTGTTGTTATTAGCGATCGCTTTTCATCAACCATTTGTAGGACCTCCTCATTCGATATATGCTCCGTCCAGCTCACCTTCTCCATCCTTCTCCAAATCCACATTTCAAAAGCCTCTAATTTCTTCATATCCTCTTTCCTGGTATCTATGTGCATGTATCTACATGTACATGTACATGTATCTATGTGCATTATACTCTGCTTATGTTACTTGGGCGGTGACCCTGATGAGGAAGTTAATGGTTTCCAGGCAGGTCTTGCCCCATTAACTCCACCCACAGATTAACCCATTCCATCTTCATGCTCAATCACTGGGTGTTTCAGACTCTGAGGAGGAGGTGGATTGACCCAAACAGCTGGCCCTGGACAGCCGATGCCAGTCTGGGGGTGAGCAATTGGGATCGTGTGCATTGGTGGTTCCCAATATCCTTATTTAGGAGGGGTAAGATTTTCTGCCAGACTGACTTGCTTGTAGAGAGCCCTGAGGCAGAGATTATTAAGATCAGTGATTTAGATTTTTAGAACCTACTTCTAATCTAATCTAATCTGAACATTTGTAAAGTGCTTCTGCCTCATAATTTCAATATTTTTACCTACTGGTTTTGCAAGCATGTATTTATGTATGTGTGCATGTATGTATGTTTGTATGTAGGAATTTATGTACTGTATGCATGTATCTATTTGTGTGTGCATGCATGTATTTATTTATGTTTGTATCTATTTGTGTATTTATGTACATATCTATTATGAAGCAATAAATGTCAATAAATGTCACGAAAAACGTTCATAGGGGCAGCCAGTAACAACGGCGCCCATTCCCCTCAGAGTCAGAGGCAACCCAATGACTGAGTGCATCTGTATGTCTTAGCGTTTGTATGTATGTATGTGAGTGAGTATGTATGTGAGTATGTTGTATAATTCATGTATCCTGGTCCCAAATATAGGTGACTGTCTTAGTATTAGTTTTAAGGTATTTTAACTTTTTTGTTCAGCTTTCAGTTCTTATTTGTTCATAAACTGGACCAAGTGGAAGAAGAAAACGAAGAAGAAGAAGAAGAGGAGGAGGAGGAGAAAGAAGAAGAAGAAGAAGAAGAGCAGTCCCCCTCCTGGCTAGCTCTTGAGGCAGCCATGGGTATGAAGCGTTAGCAACTTCATTTTCTTAGCCTCGGTATATGACGGGGTTGGCCAGTCATCTGCCTCGCCGTCTCATCTTCCCACCAATGGTGTACGGTCAGTGTACTCAGTATACCTGAGTTGGCTAGGTGGTCAGATGGAGCATAAATCTCGAACCAGATTTCTGCCCTGGCGAGGATTTGAACCCCGGACCTTCATTGATAGGCCAGCACGCTCACCACTACACCATCGAGCTCCCATTCGTGGATTAGTGTCTAAATGCTGCTATTTACATATTATGTGTTTGTGTGCAGGTATGTGTGTGGGTGGGTGTATGTGTGTGTGTGAGTGTGTGTGTCTGTCTGTCTGTCTGTCTGTTTGTACCTTCTACAATTACCGTGCTCCAGTTTCTTCCCAACCTAATCCCTTCCCCTGTTCTTCAGACTCCCTTGTCTGGCTTTTCCTTTCCTTGGCCACCAACAAAGGAAAGCAGTTAATTGTTATAAACAGTCATTATTTCGCCAGACGGATTGATTGGCTGATAACGACTCTCAGATTTCGTGTTGAGAAATGGGAACAGGGTTGCCAAGGGGTTGAAAGGTTGAGAAAGGGGGAAAGGAGGAGGAATACTGCAACAGGTGCAGACTTACGTCGTTACCCTTGAGGGTAGGCACGGAAGGGCGTGTTTAATCCACCCCAGTGACCAGATATCGTCCAGCTGGGTCCGCGAACAAGGGACTTCCGGAAATATGGTGGATATGGTGTGTGCAGCATGGCTTTACAAGCGCGTCACTTACAGTCTTACACCATTCCTGTTGTGACCAAAAAGTGCTGTTGGTCACAAAAGGTGTAAGTGACACGTTTGTAAAGGGATTAAAATAATGGATGGATTAAAGAATGGGTGGATTAAGAAATGGATGGATTAAGGAATGGGTGGATTAAGAAATGGATGGATTAAGGAATGGGTGGATTAAGAAATGGATGGATTAAGGAATGGGTGGATTAAGAAATGGATGGATGAAGGAATAGATGGAGGAATTGATGGGGAAAGGATGAATGAATGGATTGCTTAAACAATGGATGGATTAATCATTAAGGAATGGGTGGATTAAGGAGTGGATGGATCATGGATGAATAGATGGATTAAGGAATTGGTGGATTAAGGAATAGATGGAGGAATAAATGGAGGAATAGATGGGGATGGATGAATGGATTGATAGATTAAACAATGGGTGGATTAATGGGGGATGATTGGATGATTGAATGAATGGGTGGAGGAAGGGATGGATGGAGGGAGAAATGGGTAGATGCTGGTTTGGATGGATTGACGGATGGATGGAAGGATAGATGAATCAGTGGACGATTGAACGGGATCTGAACTCCGCCGCTTCCGTTTTTGGGTGGTGCCAGCCCCAAGCCTGGATAAAGGAGGAGGGCGACGCTAATCACCTAGGAAGTTATGACACAACGTCGTTAAACAATACTACCTACCTAGGCACGGGGTCCATGTACTCTCTACCTGGCGCCGCCTGGAAGAGTCATGACCAGTCCTACGCATGCGTATCACGGTCATCTGACCTGTGGATTGAGGTCAAGTGCCAGTGGGCAGCGGCCTGGAGGCAGCTCCTACATGACGGGTCAGATACGGAGCCAGAGATGACTTGTTCAAGCATCTGTTTCTGATCACCCTTGTCACCAGACACCCAGTATCGACTTTTTATCTTGTTTGTATACAGTCTCTTAAGTTTATGGGAAGAGGAAAGCCTCCTTTGCCCTGGATTTATTTTAATAAGAGGCTCAGATATGAATATCAGTCTGTGATAGTCTAGTGGTTTAGGTGCTGGGCTGTCCACTGAAGGGTGGGGGTTCAAATCCCAACCGGGGCAGAAATTTGTTTAGAGATATCGCTTCTCCTGCGCCCCAGGCAACTTAGCTGTCATGAATACACTGACCGTACAGTCTCTGGAAGATCTGATGGCGAGGGAGAGGACTGGCCGCCCGCCCTCATATGCCAAGGCTAAGAAAAATGAAGTCGTTCATGCTCATAGCTGCCTTTCAGGCTATCTTATGGAACTGCTCTCCGTCTGTGAATAGTGGTTGGAGATCATGAGTGTTGGATTCATTGGAGCGCTGGATATGGAGGCAGTTATCTGAAATTATTTATTCAGTGATGTATTTTAATTTATTAATTTATGCTGATTTATTCAGTTATGCTGATTTATTTATTTTGGGCAGGAGTTCACTTGTGATGTGCATAGGCATAGCTACATGCTACATGGAGGCACGAGGAGGCATTTGCCTCCTCTTGCTTTTGTTATGTAGTGGAGCTTCAATTGACGAATGATGCAAATGGCCATGATTTTGCTAATGGTCTGTGAAGTTGCCTCCTCTTGAATTGAAGTCTTGTTAGGCTCCTGTTGTGTTCCAGAATTCCGACTGAGGATTTATCGTCCACTGGCCCCTCGAAAATTCTCTGAAAACTCTCGTTACTACCCCCTCGACCCCGAGAACCCTCCATTCGCCCCCACAGCAAGGGTAATCTACTCAGCACCTGAGTAGATTAAACACTGGTTTGTAATAATGTGTAAAAAAAGGTCATTGGGAAAAATATGCACTGGTCTGTGAAGTTGCCTCCTCTTGAATTTAAGTCTGGCTACGCTCCTGGTGAAGTGTCCCATTTGTTGAATCATCATCATTATCAGCACTGTGCTTATTCATTGTTGTGATACTACCATTGTCGAGGCATAGTAATTAATTGTCTTAGTCATCATTGTCGTCATTCACATCATTATCTTCATTATCATAATTGTTGTCATGATGATTTTTGATGCCATCTTCGTCAGTATTGTCATTAAGCCTCCCTCTTGAGCTGCACCTGTTCCCCAGGTCACTCTCTGACACATTCTATAAGCACCTGAAAACTGTTCTTTTTGACTGCTGGAGTCTGGAGCACCTCTGAGTAGTTTACGTGAAGAGGTGCTATATAAATACTTGATTGAATGAATGAATGAATCGGCTTCATTTCTGTTGTCGTCATTATATGTCATCTTCATCGTCATCATAATCATCATCATCATCATCGTCATCATATCATCACACATCATGTCGTCATTCTCACTACCATCATCTTCATTATCATTAATTCTCATAATCATTCTCCTCCTCCTCCTCATCATCATCATCGTCATAGTGTGATTGTGGTTAAGACTGATTTCTATACAGTATTAATAACTCATAATAATTATTTAATATTTATTTAATTTAATAAATAATTTATAATGTATATAATATTGATTTTTTTGGTAATTGTGTCCACGATGTCATTCTCCGCCTATTCCATTCCAGGTGGTGTTTACGCAGTTCCAGTTCAGCGATCGAGCCACGCTTCCTCCGGATTCGCTCCGTCGAGCACTGGCAATGGCTTTTGCCAAGAGAAGTCGTTTCCAGCTGGGACTCATGGATGATGCCACCGAATGCTTTGTAAGTACATCCACGATTAGCTTATTTGGTTATGCATATTTATTTACTTTAATTAATTTATGCTTATTTATTCACTTAAGCTTATTTATTTATTTTAATTTATTCATTTATGCTTATTTATTCATTTATGGTCACTTATTCATTATAAATGGTAAATTTTATTCATTTATGCCTATTTATTCATTTATGGTCACTTATGCATTATAAATGGTAATTTTATTCATTTATGCCTATTTATTCATTTATGCCTATTTATTCATTTATGCTTATTTATTCATCTATGGTTACTTATTCATAAATGCATTTTTATTTATTTATGCTTATTTCTTCATTTATGTTTATTCTTATTTATTTATGCTAATTTATTGTTTTATTTACTTACTTTTCTTTCCAGGCTTTTGTGTTTATATGTTTAATTATTGTTTTTATTTTCTTTTTATGTATTTGTTTTCTTGCGAATTTGCTTTCTTAATGATTTTACTTATTTGCAGTAGTTTTTGTTTGCTTTGTTACTTTTTGTTTTTTGTTTGTTAATTTTAGGGATGTTAAACGATAATCGGAAATCCGATTATCGGTTTCGAAAACGATTATCGGTTTTCATTATTGACAAAACGATTATCGAATTCTGCCTCTTATATATAAAACGGAGTCTTCCACAGCCAACGAGGTAATAGTAGAACCCCCACAGCGACGTATTATTGCCTCTTATATATAAAACGGAGACTTCCACAGCCAACGAGGTACTAGTAGAACCCCCACAGCGACGTATTATTGCCTCTTATATATAAAACGGAGTCTTCCACAGCCAACGAGGTAATAGTAGAACCCCCACAGCGACGTATTATTGCCTCTTATATATAAAACGGAGTCTTCCACAGACAACGAGGCAATAGTAGAACCCACGTACGTTACGGTACTCAGCGATTATCGGTTTTCCGTAACTTGCATTATATGATAATATATTAAATTTTCTATGAAGGCCAATAAAAACGATAATCGGTTTAAAATCGGATTTCTAAAACCGATAATCGGTTTGCCAAAAAATCCGATATTAACAACCCTAGTTAATTTATAGTATTTGTTTATCCCTCTTTGTGACATATTCTGAGTGGGATTGGTTTGTTTCCATAGGAAATTATTCTGAGGTGGCTTCATTTCCATCTGGTCTACGATGACCCTTTTGATGGATGCAATGCTCCACACTGTATATCACACTCCAAGTTCGGCATGAACATAACAGAACAGGTGATGATCAATTTTAAAGCTTTCTTTCCTTCCTTCATCTTACAGAATTTGTAATATTTCTTTCTTACTATGATTAAGTTTGTAAAGATTCCTATATTACTCCTTAAACTTAAAGAATTCATTAAATTTCTTTTAATACTACGATAGAAATTTTAGAGATTGTTTAGCTTACTGAAGCAATTTGTAAATATTCCGTTCTTAACATACCCTTTAAACAGTTTATAACGGTTCCTTTTGCTCCAGTAGAGTTCGTAAAGAATCTGTTTTCTTATACAGTTTGCAACTCATTTCTTGCTTACTTGTTTACTGCCATGGTGAAGTGTCTTAATTTTGAACGTTCTTTGGTGATCATTCATTCATTCATTCATTACAGAGATTTATATATAGCTCCCTTTCAAGGCTACTATACATAAGTGCTCCCGACCCCAGCATGGCTAAAAAGGACAGTTTTGAGGTTAGAATAGAACGAATTGGAGTGGACCCTGGGAGGGGTAAATGCTGATGATGTGTGATCACATTTTTTGAAATGGACATTAATGGCATTACATAAAATTCCACTAATCTACTGGAAATTCCATTTAGCAAGATAGATAACGTCTTGATGACATAGGAGCAGAGGTCATCCTAAAGGCTATTCCATCTGGAAAGCTGTACTATACAGTTAGACCCTAACAATCAGTTATTTCTCAGAATTCGGGAGACATGATAATGGAAAAGTCTAGACGGAAACACCGGGAACAGATGGCAATGTTTTGCGCTGAGTCATGCAATCAGAATAATTATCAAAGGATAAGTAAAATAAAAGTCCCGTATCCCATAGTGGTACGTAGGACTTGGTAGGAGAGGCACTCAGTTCCCTCTCTCTGGCCCTTGAGCGGGAAATAAACGAATCCTAAGGGGCCAGTACATCGCAGGCCCTGCTGTTGCCTTCGACTGTGCCCTCGACTCCAGAGAATTCCATACTCCCTGCGTCCACGACCTCAACCATTTCTCTATCCCTCAAGCCTGCAGTCGTTGGCTTAAAGACGAAGCCAGCTATCGAATAGCCACTGTGTCTTAATATCATTATCAAATTACAGTTGTATTGTTTGTGTTGTAAGGACATGTAACTTAAAACCCAAAGTGGAAATTCATGGTAGGAAAATAAAGCATTTGGAAAAGGGGCAAAGGGGTGTGGAAACTACTTACCCCTGTAACTCTGGTGTGTGTAGTGTATGATGGTCTAGTCACTCTAGTGGTAAGTTTGCAGAACTATCAACCCAGAGGTCAGGGGTTCAAATCCCTGTCTGGGCAGAAACGTTTTCAAAATTTCCAACAACTTACTGATACTGATAGCTTCTAACTTCTTCTTGTTGATAGCTTCGGGCGGTTTATTGATAGCCTGTCATAGCTTGCTGATAGCTACCAAAAGCTTACTGATAGTTTCCGATGGCTTGCTAATAGCTTGCTGATAGCTGCCAACCGTTTATTGATTACTTCCAACGGTTTTCTGATAGCTTCCAATGGCTTGCTCATAGCTTCCAACTGTTTTCAGTTAACCTCCAACTTTCTGATAGCATATAGCTGACTGATATAAAAAAAATCAGTGCTATACACTACAGTGTATCTGTATATTAGTATTGGCATCTCTAGTATCTGCTCTTACTGGCCATTACTCCAATGGTTTTTTTCTCTGGTTTATTGGCGCCTTTGTCTGATAAAAAGTCTGTTGACAAATAATTGGTTAGAGCAATAAAAAGCCTTTTGTGATTCTCCAGATAAAGACTCCACTGTTCTCTCATTGAACCAAGCTAATTGAATTAAGACAAAGGCAAACTGCAGGCAGCCATACGGCAGGTGCAGTCCATGTCCGGCCCGAGTATGCCCGGGGTTTATCGGTTGTACTACTACTACTACTACTACTACCACTACTACCTACTAACAGTTAACTCTCAGTTATCCAGTGCCAGCTCTTCGGGTCCATTATGTAACCGTGTCTAATGTCTTTGGATATCCTTATATAGACATGCCCGCGCATACACACTCGTGCACATGTATATGCTCACATGCTCTTGTACCAGGATGTCAAAGAGCTGACCCGGTTCTGGCCCGCCAAAAATATTTTTCTGAATGTGAAGCCTTGCCTAAGGACTACACAATTTGAGAATAAATGTTCAGATTTGTCATTTTTAAGGTTTTGAGTTTTATGTGATGTTCATGACAGTTAATGAACATCAAAATTAAGATTTTCAAACCTAATTTGACTAGATTCAGTGTTGCAAAAAATAATTTGGGGGACGGGCTCACCATTGCAAGCCCCTCTCAGATCCCTACCCGGTAGACCTTTATCGTTTTTCATTGTTGGCATATATTACAGGCATTCTGCATCCTATGTGGAACCAAGACACGACCTTTGACATTCACAGAACTGGTCCACTACGTTCCGACAAGTGCCATAGCGTAAGTCTCTTATGCATGCATTATGCTGTCTTTATTTATTGTTTATGGGCTTTAAGAAATTATTGACCTGATTTGGTTTTTTGTAAGTTAACACTATCCTTGATGATGATGATGATGATGATGATGATGATGATGATGATGATGATGATGATGATGATGATGATGATGATGATGATGATGATGATGATGATGATGATGATGATGATGATGATGATGATGATGATGATGATGATGATGATGATGATGATGATGATGATGATGATGATGATGATGATGATGATGATGATGATGATGATGATGATGATGATGATGATGATGATGATGGCGATGACGACGACGACGATGTCGAAGAAGATGGTGATGAAGATGATAGTTTTGGTGATGGTGATGATGATGATGATGTTGATGTTGATGACAATTAAGGTGATGATGATTAAGTTTTGAGCACTGGTTTGTGTCAGCAGCCGACAGTCAAGGACTTCTGTGAATGGCAACCAGACGTGTTTTGGTCGACTTCTGCGAACTGCTGTGGACACTGAAGGTCGAAGTTGTCCTGTAAGCTCCATCTGGTGTTTCTCAGCCGAGATTCTGATTGACGTTTTGTTGTTACATTTTAATAAGCTTGGTCACGAGTTGTTTGTTTCAAGCTGATGGTAATTAACAGACTACGTCAATGGGTGTCTTCTTTCAGTTGCCTAGAATTGTTGGGTATTAACCATAACCAATGAGATAAATATATAATATATCTTCATCATAATCATCGTCATATATATATACATATGTGTGTGTATATATATATATATATATATTATCTACCTCAATGGTATTACCAGTAGGACTGTTCGGGTTGCTGGGAATTCCAAAACACCCGTAACTGCGTGGACTGTGGCTGTAGCTATCGAATAACCTTAACTGGCTGCGCTGGCTTCCTGTTAACAAGAAAAAGGATGTATAGGAGGATGTTTCACTAGGATCTCTGTAACAGCAGAAATGATATTTGAGATTTCTGTCCTGCTGGCACTTCCTCATAGCGAGTTCTGTTATTTTGATTACACTGAGTCAGTGGGAGGATGAGGTGATGAGGGAGAGGACTGACCAACCACCCTCATATACCGAGGCTAAGAAATTTAAGTAAGTCATACTTCATCTTTTTTGCTGTCTCATGATGTCTGTTAAGGGATTGTTCTACATCATCTTTCCTCATCTCACTTTCTTCCATTCTCTTACCATACCTTAGCATACTGTAATATAATAATAATGATACGACGATTTATTTAGCGCTGTTTATCCTGGCTTCCCTTATTTGAAAGGCCTGTAAAGTGTGCATAATTACCATGTCTCTGTTAAGCACAGTGACATTTTGATAATTATGTACAATGACTTTTAAGTAAGCACAGCGACTGGAACCCACAGTGTTGTGGGTTACAGACCGAGGGTGATTAAACCACATTACCTGCCTTTCATTGCATACATCTCTTTCCCATACCTCTCGTTACCTTGCCTTAATTGATGCTATTAATTTTTGACAAATGATCTGAGATTCGTTTTTCTGAATGCTTCCAGGCTGGCTGTGGAGAAGGATTGCAGATGAATCAAGTTCTGTTGAATTCTCCGGATATCCTGACGATTGGACTCGTTTGGGATTCGGACAATGCCACTCCCAATGAAATTGCTCAGCTCGTTGTGTCCATCGAAAGCACCCTTCGGCCATCTGATGTAAGTCCTAGTGACAATGACACTGAGAAACAGGAGATCAAGCTTTTTCTTGAGTATGAATGCTGGTGAGAAACTGTGAATTGCTTGCTTTTTACGTCTGTATTTGGGGTTCAAATCCTGTTGTGTCATGCAATATTGAAATTTTTTGTCAAGATCTGAAACCAAGAATCGAAAGGCTGTGTTGTTAAGTAGAATGGAGTGAATTTTCAGTGATAAGACTTTCGACAATACGGTTCAACAAGACTTTTCCGCAACACAGTTGCAGAAGACCATTCCAGAAGACTGTTCCAGAAGACTGTTCCAGAACACAGTTCCACAAGACTGTTCCAGAGGACTGTTTCAGAATACTGTTCTAGAGGTATTCTGATACCAGAAGAATGTTCCAGAAACAATGTCTGACTGAGAAAAAGCATAGACAAAAGCATTGGAAAGCCTTGAAAGCATTGTACAGATAAATGTTGCAAGCAACAAACTAAATGTTTCAAGTGGCATCCACGCAACATGGAGCTGTCATAATATTGTTTACGCTTCAGCTTAAGCATCTGTCAACATGCAAGCAATTAGCTTCAGTCTCTTAAAAGTATCTATATGCAAACTTCATGTTACAATAATTACTGCAGCATTACATTTATAATGACCGTGGTTTTACATGCACCATTGGTTGATGCCTTGTGCATTAGACACTTGTGCTATAGAAGTTACTAATTACAATTTCTGATTACACCTATTCTTATGTTTCAGTTGTTTCAGTCATTACTGTCTGTGGAGTTCCGTTTGGTTGGTGTCGTTTGCTACTACCGCAAACACTACTCCACTTTCCTCTTCGACCAACATGAAAACGTCTGGAACCTTTACGATGACGCCACCATTGTTCAAGTAAGTCCCATGGCATTATTTTTACTATTGCTATGATCTGTAGTATTATTAATTAGCATATCACACTGGTGTCTGATGCACAACCGATGGCACACCAAAACCAAGCCGTTATCAGGTCAATATCCTGAAGTTCAGTTCGCTAAGACTTAGGTGTATTTGGCAGATTTTGGTGGATTAGCAATTTTAAAAAGGTATGAAACGGTTTGGAAAGGTTGTACTACTAGTACTATCTATCTGTATAGTGATAGTCGGGTTTTGGCGCTGTTTGGGAAATAATATGGCAACGGCTCTACTTTTAAATGCAGTAGCATTGAATCATTTAGTTATTATTCTTTTATTATTAATTTTATTATAATTATTGTTATTATTAATTTTATTGTAATTATTGTTTCTATTAATTTTAGTATAATTATTGTTGTTATAAATTTTATTATTATAATTTTTGCTATTGTTATTTTTATTAATTCAGAACACATCCTTGTAGTTTTTGTGAGACCTATATAAAGTTGCATTTACTTTACATTGGATGAAAAATTTTTGTACACATTAATTATTAAAAATGGTTCTGTGATTGACAAATTTTTTTAGGTTGGTACATCATGGTCTGTCGTTGCGGCCAAGATCTGTGTTGGTCGTTTCCAGCCGCTTCTGTTGTTTTATGAAAATCCTGAATCGGAACCAGTATCCATGGCAACAGCTCCTTTAAGAACCCGTTTTGTGGATGTCCCGGCGGATTTCTCCAGTTTTTCCCATGGTATGCTTTTACTGTACCACAGTTTGAAAAACAATCGATAATAATAATAATAATTAGTAACTTCTGTCGTGTCAGTGTCTAATGCACAAGGCATCAACCGATGGCGCACAAAACCAAGCCGTAATCAGGTCACTATATCCAGAAGATTCGTCCCTAAGGCTCTGAGACAGCTTATGGTGTAGAAGCAATTGGAAAAAATAAGTTGAGAATGAGTTGAACTTGAGATGGTTGACTTATAACCACTTAAGCATGAAGTAGTTTACGATTTCAGATGATGAATATGTAGCAGGATGCTAACCTTGTACATGTAGGAGAAAGGCATGTGCGATAGTTTAAGTAATCTGTCAACAAGCTAGTGTTAATATACCAGCAATGTGAAAGGTTTAAATTGCTCCAATTTAAAAACCTGTTGATGATACATGTTGCTTCTCATATTCTCTGCATTTGCTCCACCTGCTGAAACCTTAGCGGCATAAATTTCTTCTAAGCTTATTAAGTACCTTTGATTTTTTGGTTCTTGTATGTCTCACAGCTAATAATGTCTCTTAAGTTTCATTTTATAAATCTTGTAGGACCTCCTTGAGTTCAAATGCACCGTCCTTTACCAACCCATATCATATCACAACGTTATTTCTGGTACCCATACATGTAAATAGCAGCTCCTGGATTTAATTCAGTTGTAGAAAACGATTTATTTATATGACTTCATTATATTTTATTATTGATTGTTGAATCGTGCATTATAATAATGGTGTTATAAAAGTCATTAGATGAGATATGTGTTATTAAATCATGTAGCAACATAAGTGGAAATAAAGTGATCCAAATCTAATATGAAAATACAGCCAGGTTACAACAGCTATAATACAATACAGATCATTTGTTGATGCTCTACTTACAAACTTCTGAAGTGCACATTGAAGCCGGATGGCATGAAGAACCATACCAGACTGGAAGAATGGAGTTCGTGATCAGGTGCCCAAGTGTTGCGCTAAAACAGACCCCAAGTTACTTAATGGTTAAGGGGGTGCTCGATAGTGCAGTGAATAGTGTGCTGGACTGTCAATCGAGAGGTTGGGGGTTCAAATCCATGCCAGGAAAGAAATTTGGTTCGAGATTTCTGCCCCAACTGCATCCCCTAGCCAACTCGGCTATAATGAGTACACTGACCATACTCTGTCAGTGGGAAGATGAGGCAGCGAGGGAGAGGACTGGCCATCTGCCCTCATATGTCGAGGCTAAGAAAATGGAAGTCGTTACTACTTCATAGTTCATACCCATGTCTGCCTGAGGGCTAGCTTAAGGCATTGCTCTTCCTCTATGGTTCATAATGTTTTCCAGGCGATTCTATAAATTTTTAAAAATTAAATGTAAGAAAATAGCTATCATAAGTGGAACCTTGTTACAACAGAGCTTGTGATGTGACTCTGAAAGGGAGCTTTGTAACAAGGCTTCAGTCTACTTAGTCATTGTATAATTTTCCTGATGTTAACTTGTTTTTCCAGGTGATTCTTTGACAGATTTAGCCTTGTCCATGAAACGTCACGTTGCTGATTATGAAGGCGGGAATCCATCAGTGGCACAAAGGAAGAGTTTTTCCAGCAATCTGGAGGAAGTGAACGCTTTGCAGGAAAACTTGTTGTTACCTCCGCAAAGCGTTCCGATCATGGTCACTCACCACTCTTCAAGAGACTCAAGTAATTCTGAAGAGTGCAACCTCGATTGTAGTTCAAAGGTCAAAGTTCAGTCAGCCAACTCTGATTGGCATCCTGAGAAATATGACTCCGATGTGACACCCAGTAAGGACAACAACAAAAATCCATGGACGACTGTAAGTAGGTCAGGTCAACAAGACTGTCCTGTATCATTTGCAGAAAGTAGACCGGGTCTTCGCGGCTTCTCTGACATTGGTCATCTCAGCAGTCCATGTACAACGTCATCATCAGTTACAAGTTTGGATAGTGGAGTCCAGGCAGACTCCCTGAAGAAAACTGAGTCTGTTACAGTAACCGGTAATACTGACTTTGACCATTGCTTCTGGGAACGTAGCAAGTTCACGCCATCTTTTCGTAATAGTTCCACTCAAATGCTCTTTGGTGATGGTTCTGATTTCTTGGCTGGTAATTGGCATCCGGTGGAAATGCTTCGCAACAAACGTTCCTCATTCGCCTGCTCGTCAAATAACTCCTTCTCGCTTGACGAACTGTCGTACTATTCGTCTGACGATCAGTTCTTGTCGCTGGGCTCTCGCTCGAGCTCAGGGCGTTTCCCATTGTCTCAAGGATACTTTCCAAGATGGAGTAATGGTTCCACTCCGTTTGGATTGAACAGAATTTCAAGAAACTCTCAGCTCATTGATGACGTTGAAGACACTCAGGAAGGTTATATCAATCCAGAAACTGTATTGAATGTTTTAAGATCTCGAGGCTTAAAGCTGCATTCTGGCTCAGGATTATTTGGTAAAAAGCAGGATGCCACGACCTGTGCAAGATCTTCAAAATCTCCAAGTGAACAGATAATGAATCTTTCGGTTCCACTTAAAGTTACTCACGTCACTTCTGATGGAAACTTTGACAGTTGCAATAATTCGAACGAGATATCAAACACAAGACAAACATCGTGTTCACCCAACAGTCCAAGAGAAACAAATGCACATTTCGCGACTTCTCCAGACAGTACAAACCATCCCGAAACAAGAAGACAGCAGAAGGGAATTTTGATGAAACGACGACACAAGAAGAAGAAGAGGGTTTCATTTTCCGACAATGTCGCGCTAGTCTTATGCGCCGACGACGTTCCAGGAACAGAACCACAAAACTACGCCGACTATGTGCGACAGATTGCGACTCAGAGTCACAACTTGCGTTCGTCATCACTGTCTTCTACGTCAAGCTCCGACTCTGCGTACTCCTCTTCGTCCGACTCAACCACTGGGTCCACGACTTCTCCACTGCCAGACTTACCCGGAAGTCTCATCGAGGGGATGTCGTCGGTGGATGTATCTGGGTTTCCAAAGGAAGATGACGAGCTGGATTCAGAGGATGACACTTGCATTCCAGAGGAGGATGTGGATGGAAATTCATCTCCCGATAAGATTCGGTGCAACCTGTGTTGCCGGAAGTGGATTGTGGCGCCCGACGTTTACTGTCGTGACTGCGACATTTACCTCAACAGACTGCAGCACCGGATGTAGATGAAGTTTATGTTGATGTAGGCCAGACATGAATTGTAGAGGAGGTATGGGGAACTTCTCCCCACCCCCTCATCCCCCCTGCGGTTCACACTATTTTCCACTGAAGAATATTGCTACTACAAAATCAATATTGCCGCAACAATGGTGACAGAACTTATTTCAGGTTCTGGATTTGTGGTACAAGTTTCATTTTATAGTCGTGGAGAATGGCAGAAACTGTTGCAAAGCATAGCTTATGACTTTTGAAAAACTCTACTTGACTTTCACATATAATTTTGAAGTTCACGTGTGTTTGACCAATAGCTTAATAAGTAATTGGCCGGTGTTAGCAACATCTACGATATTTTCTAAGCCCAATAAATGATACATACCATCATTTTTATTATATAGACAGTGGTGCTCTGTAAGCAAATCATTAATAAATTTTGTGATCAACAACAAGAATGTATTTGATTCTGCAAGGTCTTCTGCAATAGATATATTTCTGTAGTTATCTGTGTTTTGCATTTGTTTTTCAGTAATTCTGAATGATAACTGTATAACTGTAAGATGAGTATGCATGAACAATATGCAAGTTGTATAGGCCTACTGCATTCCAATATTAGATCTAACTCATAAATTATTGATCGATGGCAATGATAGAATGGTTGATTGAATGAATTAGTTGTGTATTTATTATTATTTATATTATTATTATTTATATTATTATTATGGAAAGGCTAGGCTATCCCTCTTCCATGTCGGGCATATGGTCAGCAAATGAACCGGCGAGATTATCTTGTTAGAATATTATTATTATTATTTCTTGGATTTAGTGTTTAGATTTATTGTAATTTAAAATTAGAATTAGTCTTGATTTTTGTTATTGTTATTTGTATTATTATTATTATTAGGTCCAGTGTTTAGATTTATTTAGACATTTATTTATTTGTTGTTATTTTCATTATTTAAGTTTATTGTTTAGATTTCTGTATTGTTTAGATTTACTCAGTGACAGATTAATTTGCCTTTGTAAAGGCAGTGAAAGGTCGCGTTTCAGGTGCTAAATAAATTAATTTCAGCTCTTTTATGTTGCGCTACACCAACATTTACATTTCATATTATTTAACCTCGTTGTATCTGACTTATGGACTGAAACCACGAGGGCTGAGAGCTCAATAGAAAATACATGCAATTGATTGACAAGGCATTCAACCACTACGTTCTATCTATTCTGTGATTCAACTGAATAAAACGGTTAATACTATATTTCTGGGTCGACTGCAACCGGCCCAGACATGTTTCTTAGGCCTAATACCACAGGCTATAGACCAAGCACTTCGGTGCCTGTGACAGCTGTTGACGCCCACTAATCCCGTGGTCAATATTAGGCCTACTAAGCGTTGCATGCCTGTAGGCACATAACGTTGAGTTATACTGTGCATATTATTAGCCCGGGCTTGTTTTTCCGCCATGCAAGCACTTTCCAAACCGTCTTCGTCAGCAAAAACGTATTCGTTCGCTCTACATCTAGTGCGCTGGTTGTCCCAGCTGTCAATCAACTTCGGCAACCTGCGAACACGTGTATATAGAGCGGCGTTATTTGGGTGGTTGTCATAGTATTCCAGCTTATATGTAGGCGTCTTTAAACTGCTCCATACGAGTTTTAAAAAAGGAAATTACTTCTCCGGATTATAGAAATTATGGCACCCACGAAGCGCAATTGTAAATCTCGGATGGCTGGAGTCATTTTTCCAGTTACAAGGATGCATCGGAATTTCAAAAAGTTGCTCAATAATCGCATGCGTCTAGGTCAGGCCGCTCCGGTATATCAGGCTGCCGTCATAGAATATCTAACAGGTGGGCTTTAATTACTAGATAATTAGGCCTAGTTAAATTATTGCTGTATTATGGTTATTCCAAGAAGAGTTCGTCGTCAATAATTATGCATTAAATTGCATTAAATATGAATTGCAAATGTACTGAAGTTTTGTGTAAACTTGCAGTTTAGCGTCGTAAATTATTCGTCCACTGTAGCATTATTATTTTTCATCAATCCAACTTCTACTTTGGCAAAAAGCTTTTTCATCAATCCAGCCTCACCAACGCCATCTAGCGAATGACAGGCTGAGTGGACCTTTGGAAGGGTATCGCCGGTATGAGTGTAGGACATTTCCCCCCTGGACATTTCCCCCTGGACATTTCCCCAGGACATTTCCCCCCTGGACATTTCCCCCCCTACCCTAGGACATTTCCCCCCATAAGCCCCTAAATTGAAATAAGTCTGCTTCTTATATGCACCCATTCTTTCGCGCTCGTTTGATAAACGAAGGTAAGGCCTAGGTATTGAAAGAAAGGATTGGAAGGTAGCCTGCGCCCAGTAGGTCTTTGATGATGCCGTCAAGGCATTCGTTATTGAACGTAAGGTACGAACACTATTTGTTCAATTGGTAAACTTGCGCTTTAGGGGCCGTCCATAAAGTACGTCACGCTATTTTAATGACCATTTTACCCCCCTCCCCCCTGTCACAAACTGTCACAAAACTCGGACCCCCCCCCTAGTACGTCACACTTTCAACATAGAAATAATAATACTTCCGGAAGCAAGGCTAATACATAAACAAGGCTTCGCAACAGCATTATTACTAGCGCTCCTAGCGAGAGGAATCGTGAAAAACACATTCAGGAGATATGCATTTCATGCTATTTTGACATAAAACTAATTAAAATGTTTCAGAAAATTTTTGAAAATTATTTTTAAAGCTATGAAATTCTACTAAAAAAATAAAAATAAATTATAAATAAAATATAAAAAAAAATAAATGTGTGACGTCACACATGGCCTGACCCCCCCCCCCGTCACAAACTGTCACACTTTCTTAAACCCCCCTCCCCTGGAGCGTGACGTACTTTATGGACGGCCTCTTAGGGGTCCCAATTTTGAAGATTTTCTAATGACAACACAAACCATAATCCTGACCCTAACCGACCCTCACGACGCTTAACCTGACCCTAACCGACCCTCACGACGCCATTAGTCCTAAACTTCTTCCATTCAAATAGGCTGATTATAATACATACTCCCCTCGAATATGGGTGTCATTATTCGGGACCCCTAAAGCGCAAGTTTACCCTGTAGGCCTACCTCAATTGTCGGTTAGAGTCGAAACCTAAAATAAACATTCAGCGGTCTGATGTTTTGATCTAAAGCTCCGGTTTCGATATTTCGAACTTCGCACTTGACTTCGATTCAGGGCTTGACTTGTATGGACAATTGAAGAGGTATGTACAGAAGGGGGGGAAATGTCCGGGGGGGAAATGTCCTAGTCGAAATCGGGGGGGGAACGTCCGATGGGGGAAATGTCCGGGGAAAATGTCCAGGGGAAATGTCCAGGGGGGAAATGTCCGTTCCCCCGCCGGTATCGGGTATCGATCCCGCTTCCAACTTGATGTTCTGCTCTTCAAGCCAGTGATGTTACCATTATTCTATGAGTCCCTCATATAAAATTATTATTAAATAATTTTATTGAAGTATTATTATTTAGTAGTAATAATATTATATCTAGCTCGTGAATAGGCTGGTACCCTGCGCATGTCGATGGCGCTATAGAAGTTTGGAGATTACGATTACGTTTACCGTAGACTTTGCATTTGTTTCTTCAAAGTCAGGAAAAAACGAAGATAACCGCTATTATTAATTAATTAGCCTAATTCTGTGGTGCCACCATTAATTATGGACCGTGCAAAAAGGTCATAGTGTGCTAAACAACTGGAAATTAATTTTTTTCAGTACCAAAGTGTATAGAAGGAAGTACTTAGCTGTTACTCCTATAGAGGCAGACGTGACTCGCATGGGCGTAACTAGAAAAAATATTTCGGAGGGTTTTTAAGATTTCGGGGGTTGGTTCCATTGGAGATGGTCGCAAAAACTAAGGTTTTTGGGTAATTCCCATGTAAAAGCATAAAATTTGTTGGGAAACTTATTGGGGGTGGGGGTGGGGTGGGGGTGGGGGGTGGGGGGGTGGGGGTGGGTTGAACCCGTAAAACCACCCCTAAATACGCCCATGAGCTTGAGTTTAAAGTTCATGGTGAAGCAATAGTTAAGCATGGGACGAGAGTCACAAGACAATTTAGCAATCAGAAAAAGTTAGCTGCCAAGGTTAGCAGTCATGTGTTCATTACTAACCCTCTCACTGACTAGATTCTGTTCTGCCATGTTTTTAAAAATCTTGGATGAGGCTTTTGTGTTACGTGCAGAAATTTGGGAGATCTACGTTAATGCACTTTGGTATTGGCTCAGTTTCACTTCTGAATGTGTTTAATCCATAGCGGAAATCCTGGAGTTGGCTGGAAATGCAGCCAGGGACAACCAGAAAAAGAGGATCACGCCTCGCCACCTCTACCTGGCTATCGCTAACGATCAGGAACTTCATGAGGTCTCACCGTTTACTGATTTTTGGAAACCAAGAAGTATTAAGTTTTAAAATATATATTAATCATTTATCTTTCAAACAAACAACTGAGAATTGTGTACAGTTTTAACTTATCTGCTTATTTTAAATTATAGGGAATAGTTGTAAACTGTGTGTAGTAAATGTAACAGAAGTTGTTTATGATTAGCATAAGATTTGGTATGATTTTATGAAGAGCTATGGTGGTAGTGGTTCTGATGGCTGTGGCAGTGATGTTGGTGTTAATGATTGTGGTGATTTTGGTATTGGTGATTGTTGTTTGGTGGCATTGGTCATTTTGATGGTGGTGGTATTGGTGATGCATGGTGACTGTGGTATCAGTGGTGGCGGTTGGGGTGGTGATGTTGATTGCACAACTGATGGTGTTGTTCTGGTGATGTGCACCAAAATAACGTCCAGGTCAGTGATTTCCTGGCTTTCATGTGTTTCAGCTTTTGAAGCATGTTACCATACCTCAAGGAGGTACTTTACCAAAAAGCCATCTAGAGTTTCCAAAAGCTGCTCCAGCAACAACAGGGAATCAACCAGTTGCGGTGAACCATGTAACTCCAACCGTTGCTGCCAAAGGGCGCCAGAGAGCTGCTCCCAAGGGAAGGGCTGCAGCCGTTAAAGGCATAGGAGCAGGAAAGGGGAAGACAGCTCCATCAAAAGCAGCCAAGGTAACAATCCAATAGGCTTGTAAATAAAAAATTTCTTATTGTAGCATATTTAGTAGGGTGTGTGCCAGTCTCTCGTTGAAGACCCGTGTAACAATAATCCCCTAACCACATGGATTTATCTTATTTAGAAATATCTGTACAGTTGTATTTTAGGCCTCATTAGATGTCACGAGATGTAGGTTATCGGATAGTAGCATAATTGCTGAAATAATTAATTAACCAGCATCTATAACCAGCATTATAGGTGATAACAATATTTTGTTAGGGTTCGGGTACATCGATAATATTCTGGATTATAAAAGAACTGTGGGATGTTTTATGATGAACTAGTGTGGCATATTTCTTTCTAACCATGGGGCAGATTGAACTACAAGTAATATGTGTAAATATTCAACACAGTACAGAGATACGTTACAACTCACTTACAGAAAATCTGCTTCTTTCCACCATTTCTGCTCCATGACGTGTATTTGTGCAATGCAGTTCGCTAATTGGTAGCATGCTTGGTCTGTAATCTAACGATTACAGGGTCAAGCCTGATGAACAGACTCCTTGTTACAGCCCTGGACAGGTAATTATTCATGCACAGTTGTATCTGTCTCCAAGTGGTATTATTTGGTAGCAGGGTAAGCTGGGAAGTGCATACAGGTCCTTCGATGTCTACTGTCTGGTGCCTGGACCTGTGTTCAGGAGCGTGGGATTAGTCCTTGGCCAATGCAAGAGCTGAAGAGCTCCAGGGAATGTCCACTGGGTACATGGGAGCTTTTCTGTACCTAATTCACCGTAAAATGACTTCGGTAGTTATAAGACAAGAGAAATTACATGCAATTTCACCATGCCCTTAGTTGTGACATCAGCCCAATCATAAATTTATTTAAATGGCACCTTTGAAGACCACTGAAAATGTTCGAACACGGTACGAGAGAAGATAAATTGTAGTGATGTGCTAAGAACTTGTTACTTATACCATTAACAATGGCTCTGTTTGGCAGTTTAAGTGTTTGAGGTTGTTGTTTGCTTATAGAGAGGCAATGCTACAACAGCTGCTGCTGGAACCAGTGCTACTGGAACCGGTGCTACTGGAGCACATGCTTTACCTGGTGGATTTACTATTCTGTCTGAAAAGACACTTGCACTTGGCCAGAAGGTAAGGAGCATTCTTCTAACAGTCTGTAATAAGATAATGCACCAACTATTTACTATCCAACTGCCCAAATATACTTGTTATTCCTCATACATTTCTTTTGGCATCCAGGCTTATCCTCTCTCAATTCTTTAACTGCTTCTTAATCAATGCCAAGTCTTTGGAACAAATTCCTGAATGACCTCAGCCTGTTTGCTAACCCTCAATAATTTTCACCTGTAAATGTGAGCTGTCTAGTGCTTGCACACTCTCCTGGAGGGCTGCTCCCCATACTGAATACTGAACATTGCAGAATATCCTATGCACTAACTCCTGGACCATTCTATGACCTCCATTACCATCATAATCACTTGCCACCTTAGCACCTGGATTCCTCACTGACCAGACTCTAAATTCTATTCTGACACCGAAACTACCCTAACAGCTTGGCTCTTGTGAACTTGATATGATATAAAGGTATTATGGTGGCACATAACTGGTCTCCATGCAGCTTTTGTGAGGCACTAAGACATTTCAGAGATTTACAGTACATTACGTGGTACAGCTGTGTTGTGCAACAAGCATTCTGATCAAACTCGAAAAGCCCAGAGCACATGATGAGTGCACAGTTGTAATATTATCATAAAATATTGTTTTAATTTTAGAATATTTAGTTATATTAGCTTGGGCTTTCTAAATATCTTCCTATAATAATAATAAAAAATATCTAAAGTTGAATTCTATTCCCATTCTGAGCCTGGCTACTCCTTGCATTAACAGTATTTATGCCATTGACCGATGAACCTTTTGTAAGCTGAAGGTTTGCAGTTGATGTAACGAGTCCGTTGCTCTTTCTGCGTTGTTTGATGCAGCTGACGGTTGTTCAAGGAGACATTGTCCAGATCAACGCTGATGCGGTTGTCCACCCGACTGGCAGCTCTTGCTCGTTTGGAGGAGAAGTTGGTAAGACCATTTAGCGTTGCTTTTTTATTAAGAGTATCATTCTTATTTTATTTTCTTCATTTTCTTTCTTATTTTACCCTAACATTTAAGGTCGTAGAGCAGATTTAAACTTAGTGCCTGAGCAAATGGTCTAAGTATAGTCTGAAGTGTAATCTCAAACTCAGGGTTTTAAGTTAAGGTGTTTCTTCATTGAACAGCCATTAAGATTCTCGGGAGTGTACAGTAGGTCTCTAGCAGATCATGGGTGGGATGGCATCTTTATTAATATTTTTTATTGTTCATCATCATAGTTACTATGATATCTTACAATACTGTGTTTTCTTGTAGTTAGCAGGATTGTAATTACAGATTTACAGTATATTTTAATCAGAGAATGAAGTGTCAATTATTGAAGATACTTAACATAGTTCCTTGTGATTCCAGAGATAAATTTCTAAGGCATTTCTGCACTGAAGTACAAACATTAAATTGATCCTATTATTATTTATTTTGTAACTTTTCACAGATCAGGGAGTGTGAACAATTTTTGATCATTGTTATGATTAGCAGTTTTTCGCCAAGAAGCATGATCCTCTGAACTTATAAGTTCAGGAGATTTAAAGCTTATGGGTTGGTAAACCACATCAGGTTATCATTATTGTTACTATTGTTATTATCAGTATTATTGTCTGAAACGTGTATCTCAGCAGGGCTCAGAGCATGATAATAACGTCCCAGAGAGGCAGGTGGCATTTCCTTGTTGAACAGTAACCAAAATCTTTGGGAACAAGTAGGAGTTGTCAAGTGGTCATCGATTGTGTCCATTATTAGTATTTTTTTAAGTATTCCTTGTGTCAGGTGTGCTAGTAAGTAAGATCATTTTGATACATCTTCTACACTGAGCTCAGAAATTTTGAAATGTGCTCTGTGTCTAGGTCATGCTTTGTCAAAAGCTTGCGGAAGAGAACTACAGAATGAAATTAAGACTATGTTTTCAAATCGTGGCAGTCTGAATGTATCTGAAGGTAGGCGTACACGAACAGTAGCACATTTAAACGATTCTAAGGGAAGATGATGGAAGTTTGTAATGTTTGCGGATAGAATGTATTAGCTCATGTAAATTAAGGAATATTAATCTAATAATTCATTTATTCATTTTCTTAAAAATAGTATGTCATTCAGAATTATTATTAATGTTGCTGCAACTTGAAATAATTATTTTATAGAGACTGGGTGCAACTGTCGGATGAACAGTATTGTTCTTGTAGATACTGCCATTGACAACAAAATATCGCTTGTCATTACTAATTGTAAACTGATTATTTATATGAGATCAATAAGGTCTAATTTATTCTATTTTGCTAATGAATTAGTAATGATAGCATCAAAGAATATATGATCAATAAATAAACTCTTTTGCAAACCCTGTTTTTGGACCATAGGTAAACAAATTCTAGTTGAATAATTTTTAAAACATGAATTGCCAACAATATTAACAAATTTATAAACAAGTGTAACAGTATTTATAATGACTATTCTACTTTACCTGTCAGCTTTTCTTTAGTGGTTTTATAAATGCAGTTCAATGCAATATTTCTGTTATATTTGTTGTAGTGGCGATATGTCCGGCCCATAAGATTCCTGCTAACTTCATAATCCACGTTAACAGCCCAACATGGAATTTAACGGATGCTCAACAGAATCTGGAAAAAGCCGTCAAAAACATCCTGGCATTAGCAGATGAGAAGAATCTTATAAGTTTGGCACTCCCTTCTGTCAGCAGTGGAGGGTAAT
Source organism: Aporrectodea caliginosa (assembly GCA_020284085.1). Classification (NCBI taxonomy): domain Eukaryota; kingdom Metazoa; phylum Annelida; class Clitellata; order Crassiclitellata; family Lumbricidae; genus Aporrectodea; species Aporrectodea caliginosa. The sequence goes on along the minus strand of JACEVL010000233.1, from coordinate 160,823 downwards.
AAATTACTTACGGCTTTTGAATCCTTGTATTGTAATTTATTAGATTCAGGTCAGGTCTAAACTTGTTTACTCCTTGTGATCTGAATTCTAGTTTCCCTTGTGCACTTTGACTAGACTTCTCCATTGCCTTGTGTATCATGATTACAGAGCTGTAAACTTAGATGAAATTTAACTTAGATGAAATTAAACTAACACTTTAAATTAAACCTAGATTAAGTTAAACTTAGATAAAATTAACGTTATTAGATTAAACTTAGATTAAATTAAACTAAGATTAAATTAAACAAATTAAATTTACATTGCATTTTGTTCATTTGTGATCAGCGCCTCTGTTTCACACATCTAAAATTCATATCATAGTACTGGTAATCATTTATGTTGACAGTGTAAACCATCGTAGAAGTAGCTTGCTACTGACATTGCTACTTAAAACTTAAATTGTCGTAATTGCAATTAATTTCAGTTCATAACAATTTAAGTGTCATTCTGAATGACATTAGAGAACTGATAGAACTTATAGAGCTACTATATTTACATTTTAGGCCCTGCATGTACGTTACACTATGCTAAAATAGATTGCATGATTTACTTTGCGTTCTTTTGATGTGTGATTAGCGCTGGGTTTCCGAAGCAGACGGCTGCTCAGATCATCCTGCGTACAATAAGTGCCTACTTTAGATCGATCACTTCAAGTTCCCTGCGTCAGGTCTTCTTCGTCCTCTACGACATGGAAAGCATCGGAGTCTATACGACTGAACTCGCTAAGCTTGACACCTAAAGTTGTTGTCACCTGAGAATGGTCAATGGTCAACATTCTTGTTTTCATGATATCTTGGTATCTCTTGAGTTGTTATACAGAACATTGTTGCTTTTGTATTGTGATATTTTGTAATTTGTTATGTTGGTGTCTTTTGTTATCTTGAAATCTTGTGGATGTAATTTGTTATCCTGATCTCGTAAATGTTATCTGGATATCTTTATAGTTGTATCTTGTATTTTGTCATCTGGAGAGCTCATGATCTTGATGTTTTGTTATTTACTTCTTCAGTTTGGCATATCCGTTTTCATTCTTGACGTTTGTTTTGTAGCATTGATCATATGAATCTTAGGCGAGTTGTTGATAGATTGTTTCTCGAAAGGTTTACTTTAGAAATAGTTTCGTGTGTTGTTGGTTGGAATTTTAGTGCAACTGTTGGTACAATATGTTGTTACTTGTATTCTTAGCTTTTTCCTAATTTCAGCATGTTGGTAGTTTAGACTTTAGCACAACCGTTTGTAGGATTTTTTCATTTTTAGTTTTTCTCGTGCGATTGTAGGAAAATTTCATAGTAATGCGTGCATTTTTTAAATGAGTTGGTATTGTAGAGTTTACTTTGCTCAGTTTTTCAAAGACGACATTTTTGTCATTTACCAGTATGCATGGAATAAAATGTCAACCCGAACTTGACTAATGGCTTTCAGTTCAATAAGAAGCCAAAGCAATTGGCCATAGTATTTGACTACAAAATGAGTAGATTCAGTTGGCCTATTGGCATTTGTACTCTAAAATATGGAGCCATTACTTTCAACAAATTCAGCTATGTAAAATTTTTGAAGAATGCAGAAAGCAGTACTGTCTACACAAGATCTTATTTTAAGATTTTAAATTTAGATGTTATTGTTTATTCTTACGAAAAAGTATGGTTTAATACATTCTTCAGATCTGGGACTATTATTCATATGAAATGAAAAACAAATGAAACCTACTTAAATTTAACTAATTGAAAACGCTCGATTAAGACTCCATGGATAAAGCTCAAGTCTTTGTTATTCTCCGCTTTATTCGATATCCTTGTTCTTTTAACGTAGATATTTAAGCCAACGTTACTGTGTATTGGATCCAGCTGAAAAGTTAAACTCATTGACAAAAGCGATATTGAAATTGAATGCAAGCGTTGTTGAAAGGTATCGCAAGAGCTGAGTACGGGGTCATCCCCATACTATTTACCATTGTCAAGCCTGAGCTATATGTAATATGCCTTCAGGCTTCAGCATCATGTGAGAGGCTGGAAGTTCAGCATAGACCTACAGATGTCGAATGCAATGCAGTTGTGATTTGATACCATAGTTAGAAGTACACGTAAAGGCTGGGCAACAGAAAACGTTAAGACTAAGAACCGTAGACAGACTGGAAGGCATTAAGTTCTCAGGTTTGATAGAAAGATATTTCCCGGAAGCTTCGTGCATGGGAAAGGCTGTTACTGCCAAGATGAATGGTAGCACGCTGGCACGTCGATCAGAAGAACGCGGGTTCAATACCCGCCACTCCGCTAGCCCCACAAGGTTGATTCAGCCTTTGACTCCCTAGGGGACTATGGTAAAATAAGCAGTAGCCTAGGACAAACCGGCGCCTCGCAGCTTGCCATACAATTCGACTCCTGTTAAACCTAAGACGAATATATTCGTCTTAGGTTAAACTTATCATCTGTTGCTACTATATCATGTAATCTTACTGCGTGCTGTCAGTTGGAATTAATAAACGATTATTATTATTATTATTATTATTAGGCCTATTACTATTGAGTAATCGTAATTGTAAACTCCAAATTTCTACAGCGCTACTCTAAAGCTAAGCGCAAAGCACCAGCATATTCACAGGTTAAGGTATTCTTAAGTTGCTGCGATTTCAGCTGACGAGCTTTCTAACATTATTTACGACCACTTGTCGCAGATTTTCTTTGGCGCTCTCATGAGAACGCAGTTTGTTATCACCATCGACCTCATATAATTAGGGCATCACAATTCACAAGTCACAACACACACGGTTATCGCTAATAATAGCTACAAACTGAACGCTGACCCACAAAGTTCGTACAAAGGTCGCAGACGATATATCGTTAAAAACCCTTTTACGTCATTTGCTATTAAGTGACATCTAGCAATTGTGAAATTGTCGAGTTTTGGGGAATTTAGTTTAATTTTTAAAGCAAACATAATTATAATAATAATAATAGGCCTAAATAATATTTATTCTTTAATGAAGCGTCTGACAAATGCACTGCGCTGTACATGTACATGTTATGACGATTACACAATTGGATTGTGCAGAATATAGACTCTTTGCCTGTATTCTGCACAATCCTTAATTGTCATGTTCTGCATAAATTGTTGCCACCGATCAAGCAATCGCGCTACTCCCTGCGGCCACGGTCCCATAACCGTGAGCTTCCCATGTTTGACAACCTGTCTCAGAAATGCTTCCTTGCCCGGATGCTATACAAATAAACGATATGTTTTCCCTAGATCTGGCTATTTAAACCCTTTTTCCCCTATGACTAGCTCTAGCTCTTCTTCCTCTGTACAATAAAGCCTCTCATTCAATTCTATGGTTGTATATAGAAATTTTTGTTTATTTGTTTTAATGTATTAATCTTGCTATGTACAGTGCTGTGCGTTTGCTAGTGCTTCTCAATAAAGGAAATACTTACTTACTTACTTACTTACAATTCACAAGAACACAAATCACAGAAGACACAAATCAACAAAGTTGCAGGCATGCAAGGCGCAAGCTCATTGTACTTTTGCTGCCACCTAGGGAATGAAGGCATGAGCTTAACCCAGGGACCTTTCTGGAATCGAACCTGGCCCGTGAACAATTCAGGCAAGAGTGTTATCCTTTATACTACCCCCTTCCCAAATAGACCTATACATTATTGCAAGAATAGTTTGAATCTATCCATCAACGCTTATATTTTTGTACGAATGCTGATAAATACAAGTCAAGCAACGACCGCTTCTGGTCACTTTTTAATGCTTGAATGTAGACTCTATTTGTGATATATTATCGGTTGAGCACCAAAGAGTTTATATAAGCGGCAGAGGGATGCCTGTCGGTCATAAGCGTTGTTGTTATGTAACGCTTTGCAGGTCAACATTTTTATTTATTTGTATAAATAAATTGTAACGAGCTGTTTTCTGAATAGAAAGAGTGAAGCTACAAGATCTCAGATGGTGAGTATTGTGTGCATTGGTACAGAAATTCTCGGATCATTTCTTGGGCGATTTTATGATTACTTTAGGTATAAACGTCAAGTCATGCCGAAAGTTCGGTGCGTGAAAACCAGGCCAGTGGCGCAGAATATCTAGATTAAAGAGTGCATGCGTCCTTAGATTTATAATTACTTTCAGTATTTTATAAGATATAATAAGTTATATTAGTTGGGGTGAAGATATAATTGTGTAATTGTTGCTTAATCGGCCATAGAATCTGCAGTCAGTTATTCTAGGGATACTTTTGGTACGTAGGTATAAGTAAGTAAGCATTCAATTCTTGATTATGCACAATATTTCTCTGAGGAGTCAACTCTCTGCAGCAAGGCCTCGTTTCCAATAACATAAGCATAGAACTTCTCACAAGAAACATTCTTCATATTGTACTTTGTAAGAATGATTCCCTTCAACATGTGCGTGTAAAGTCGTTGAAAGCTGCCATGAAATAATAGCCAATAGCCCAATACAACAAACATTCGAAAATTTGGACATTTTCCACGTTTTTAGCTTTGCTGCTGGACAGAGGACATGAGGTCAAAAAGGAGGACATGTCCTCCTTTTGCCAGACGTCTGGCAACCCTATATATAATTGATCGTAAAGGTGTGGTTTAATGTGTTTTGAAAATCTTGCCTAAAATAAGTAAGCAAGAAATAAGCAAGTAAGTAAATAAGTGAGGAGTTTTTTGTTGCTTATTATTTTTCATCGCTCTTTTGCTTCCAAACATTTTTTAATAAGACCGCTTCGAATTTCCTAACCTGAGGATATTTTCTTGTCTCTAGCTAATGTAATCTGTAAAAGTTGCATTTAAGTGAAGACTGTTGCAGAGCTGTTTAATTTTCTGATTTTGCTTCGAGTAGCATGAAGCTATGAGGTACAAAGCAATGCGTAACACACAGCAGAGCAAATTGAAAAAATCCTATTATACTGTCATGTGTTACCTTTAAAAATCAATGACCACATCAATATCTAAATTGCTTTGGTCACAGATTGTGAATTAACTTGCCTGATTGCCTGAAAATGATATATCGTACTTAGTAATTGTTGTCTTTTTTTCTGTTTGCATCGATATTTGTATGTGACTGATTACGACTCTGTAAAGTGTCATCTAGCAGTTAATCAAAGGCAAGAAGCATTATTGTAACTGAGTTTGCAATTCAGTTCAATTCTGCTTCATCAATTATTTTCTTCTAAATTTTGCCTAAACTAATTACATTTTGATTCCAGTTTATTACTACTTTGCATCTAAGAATTAATGTGATCGAATATTTAGGTCAGTTTATAATTAGATTTAATATCAATGCAACATTAATTAACTTGTTGAAACTGCACTGTAAAAGAAAACTGGAAAACCATATTACCAGTACACCTGTGACTAAGCTGGTTCTCTCAATAATGATCAGATATTACTTCATTTCTGCTGCTACAGCTGAATGTCTTTCTCTATTAATTTGCAGGAACGAATAGAAAAGTAACAACCGGCATAAGTTAAAATATCTTTGACCTTTTGAACTGTTAACCTCTGAACCTATATGCCAAATACAGATCTATTCCTCATTGTAATAGGACAATTTAACAATGTTGAATGCTGTTTAAAATGGAGATGCAAAGATGAAAAATAAAAATAAAGATTTGAAGTGTGATGCGGTGAAGACAAGTGCACTTGAGATTCCAGTCTCTTCTTCTGACCTATCCCTAGCTACCTCTGGCCACGAGGGCATGGGAACCAAGGCACCCATGTTCACACAAGATTTGGCTCTGTGACACCGAGGCAGGAGCTTGCTTACACAACTTTCTGGAAACATTAATTGTATAATAAAATACAGCCCGTAAAAACAAAGTTTTTTACTATATCCATCTAGTATCCTATAATGCGTCTTATGAAGCAGTTACCTCTACAAATATATAGTACCGCGTTCATTTTACGCCATAGCGTGCGTTTAATCAGGCAGCGCCCCGTTTTTGTTGCGGCCAATGACAACGCTGCGTATCGGAAAAGGGGATTCCCGATTCGAAAAGTTGAGTCCCCGATTCTATAAGCTTGCCTTTTTGGGGAGCTGAAATTTTTATAGAATGAAGTGTCTGCGAGGGCGAGTCTATCTGCCAAGTTTCAGGACGATTGAATGATTGTAAGTGATCGAATTAGTCGTCGCAAGATTTGACTTTTTAGCCTGTGGCTCAAACAAACAAACAAACAAGATTTCCGTAAGTTAAACTAGATGGATAAAAAAGTAATATATCGGCTATAGTGTATAATTTTATCCACCATATGTCTGTACTTGGCTGAGATTGGCGCACATATCTTTTAAATTCTTCCCAGGTCACTGCCTCTGGCAATGTTCCACGTACGTTGGGTTGGCAGTTATATATATCTTCTTTTAATAGAACAGACTGACAAACCACAGCGAGTTACATAATAGAAAGGCAGAAAAACCTAGTATATGGGGTTCAGTTGAAACTCGTTTTTACATGTTTAGTAAACAACACCTGTGGCTGCCGTCGCCGAGACCAGCAGTTGTGCAAGTTATAACAGCAACAGTTTAACACCAACAGTTTTGATATGTATGTTAGAAGTTGCTTCTTATGACAACTTACAGTTTGTTACACATACATTAACATGTCATTACTGTATACAGGTGCATATACTAAATAAACAGTTACTTTACAGTTAATTAGTTATGGTATGTGGTGCATCTAGTTTTAAAAATTTGCTGACTCAATGTCTGGGGTCAGTAAAAACTTGAGAGTCCCAGATATTTGAAGTGACATCTGCGAGTCCCAGATATTTGAAATGACACCCAGATTATCAGACTTTATCTGTCAAGTGGTGATCTTCTTGAAACTTCTCCCACCACTTGGCCTAAACAGTTGCTCATTGGGAACCTTTAGAACCAGAATAACAAAGTCAAACAGCCTGGATAAACAAGTTTATGGCCAGCGTCCAAATAGGTCTAGTACTGTGTTGATGATAGCTATCTGTCTGGTAATCTGCGCTGTGTATTTCATACGTGTATCCCATGTGTGTATGCAGTGCTTTTTCTGTAGAAAAAAGGTTCCGGAACTCAACTAGTTCAGTACAATTAGAGGGGTATACTTTATGCTAATACTTCTGTTGCATATATATGTCAGTATCAATAAACACTGAAAGCACCGAAATTAAATTAAAGTATGTAATTTTTCATACATTTTTTTAATTAACTAAATTATTTTTAATAGCTGAAAAAAGATCCCGGAACGCCACTTCGAACCGCTCCGACTGAAAAAAGCACTGTGTATATCATAAAATGTGTATAAAATATATCATACATGTATATCGTACATGTATATCATGTGTTTATATTATATATGTGTGTATATCGTTAGTGTGTATTGTATGTGTATTGGCCGATGAGGTCTTTAGGTTAAGGTGTTTACTAAATGATTTTCACTTTATTTCATTTCTGAAGTTAGCCATTTACACGACTTGGCAACTCTATTTAATGTAATGTAACTGAGATATTACAAATGGTAGCTGACAAAAATCCCCGATAGAACAATCAGAAGACAGCAGAGAAATGGGCCTTAGTCAGGAAAATTCAACAATTGGTTTAATAGTGCATTAATATGGGCTGCAAGTGCTGAATGCACAGAGCGCCTTGGGCTGGTCTTCACTCACAATTGCTCAGCACCATTGAATGCTGCTTGGCCATTATATAGTGGCAGTTATTAGATGCTTGATAGTAAGTTGTCTTGTAGTGTTTTTACATAATTCTTATAAGACATTACAGAAACACTTCTGAACTGCTGACCTAGGTTGAAAGCCGGATTCATACTTTCGTCTATCTATTGACAGAAACTATCATGTTCTTAGTTGTTCCTGTGTTTATAAAAACTCTTGTGGATTTGTATTTCATCTGTCTTTGTTAACAATCTCTTATGATCTTGGCAATTTCTCTCTATTAACAAACTGCAAATAACATTTCAAGATACATGTACAATGTTTAAGATTGAGCATGATTGGTAAGGACTTACCTCCTGCCTCCATTAACTGAAGCTAAAAAATGAAGTAGCTTGACATTTCACTCCTAGGAGTTGGTTTGTGGACTGCTCTTCATCTGTTGCGGGTTTAAGTGATTCAGTTTTCTTAGTTACGGGTACACATGGAATTCTAATGATATATTCTCTGGAATATTCTAGATGTCATCACTGCAGCTCTTGTTTCGTTCTGCATGTCTTGTTTCAAAGCGTGGTCTCTTGACATCTATACTTCTTGATGCAAAAGCTTTCTCATCTAAGGTACATCAGAACTTTGTTGGCATGGGTTGCTACTCTAGATGTTGTTCACTAAGTACTAACATACTTACAACACAGCTGCAGTTGTTGCTCTGTGAAATCTGGTCCATCTATAGAGAAGCACAATCCAGTGGCAAATTGAAAGCAGGCAAACAGAAAGAGGTGTTCAACAGTTAGAAATTTGTTCATATAATTCCTTAGAGTGTTCTGCTAAGCAGCAGTTTTGCAGCTTGACAAATGGTAACATAGTCAAACAAAATAGTCATGAAAAATTCTTTCTGTGCACCCAGTTCAGAAATCAGAATACGGGGTAATTAAGTTTCATATTGGAGGGAACATTTATTCCAAGGGGTAAATAAATCTTTTACAAAACATGTTTAACACTTTAATGATGAGCTACAATGGTTTTCCAGTCTCATCTCGTACGTTCTCATTGTTAAAGTGTTAAAGACAGTAGGTTCTTGAATTGTCTCAGAGTTTGTAATAATGTTTCCTGCTTTGGCTTAATCCATTTTGTGCTGTATCAAATTATGCAGAAAGGCTGTTTAAACTTTGAAAGTTTTCTACAAATTCACAATATATGCTAACTTTATGTGGACTTAGGATTAAAATTTCAAGCCACGTGCTTCATTAAAATTCTGGTGCATAATTTCAATCTGCATACATTGACAGTTGGACCAGAAATTACATATCCCCAACAACTGGAATAATCTCTGTCTTAGCAATCAGGCTGGCATATCTAGTTTCTGTATTTTCAACCAATAAGATTTACCATGTGATTTTCTGTAATTTTTGCTGTGCTATTCTACGCTTTCTGCATTTCAGTTGAACATTTGTGCTGTGCGTGATCAGCTGTTAATTATTACATCTATGCTTACAGTACTTATAGGTTATTTGTTTCTATAACATAGAATGGAAGCTCTTTTCATGATAGCTTATTTCTCTATCTTTCTAAAATGATGACAAAATGTGCATCAGTACACAATGTACACATGCCCTTTTGTATCAGTACTTTTGGACTTGGTTGAGGTAAAGCTTTTTGTTAGATGATTGCACGTGTAGCTAGATTCAGTTACACCAGAGACTCAGTAAAGCACAAATCCTATTATAACACGGTCAGGCGGTGGGTACTGAATGTTCTTAACCTGGAGGGAGTAGCTATGAAATCGGGGTTTTGAATCAACGAGGTGTTCCCGACACCTCCACCACAGCCTGGGAAATACTATTTCGTGTTCTGCAATGGTATCAATAGGCAGAGTGTAAGTCGGGATTGACCAATTGGGGAGAGGACAGTGGTAAACCATAAAAATCCTTTTGGGTCTATACAAATCTTGAGGTCAGTGGCTTCAGAAGGGGTTCGGACCCTATGGCCAGGGTACCTCTCTACAGTCAGGGACATGGACCCGAATTTAATTCAGGCTTAGAATGTAGCGTGGTTTCATTTTAAGGTGTTTGTGATGGCTTCCAAAGATAGCGGCATAATGAGTTTCTGGTGTGGTTTGATGATGTTTGTTGACCTCTGCAAAATACCAGTTTTCATTTGTGTTTTATGATTGATGTCTAGCGACATCGCTAACCCTTTAACAATAAAATTAGTTTTCCATGCATTTCAGTACATGCTGGTCGTTAAAGTCGATAAGTGTTCTGTTAAGCTTTTGTGACTTCTATACATGTTCTACATTTGGTTTCTACATTACATTGATTGTTTGATAGATACCTAAGTGACAAGATGGCAGAATAATGGGTTGGGTGTTACTGGTGTGTGTGTGTTGAGCTTTCATAGGACATGATTAGGAACTGCCTTTACCTATTACACTAAATACAAACTTATTGAAGAAATTGGATCATTTTTGTAGTGATTATAAGGTGAGCCTGTTTAAGACGGTATGTAAAGCTCCTACATCCCATAATATATACGGCACTTATTTCTTGCTTTTTGTCCTGTGAGCTGGCGGTGAATGAATCCCAGGGTCCTGTATATAGGACCAGTGTGTTGCAGGACTTGCCATTTGCTTCCCATATTGCTGCTGGGTGAGTGAGGCATGTTTGCACAAGCAGCTGTTACACAGGTCGTTCCTGGGCTCGCACCCACAACTGTTTGATTGAAGATCGAGGACACTGCTGAGTAGACCACTGTCATTTAAAACTCCAAAAGGTAAACCAGATATTAGTTGTAACTGTCGTATGGTTTGCCAAATGTAAATTCTGTCAGGGTTACAGATGCATGCTTTCTTTAGCAGACGAGGAAGAGTTTATCAAGCTCCTGGTTTTACTGATTTTTTTAGGCGGATGCGAAGCCTAAGGATTGGTGGAAGAAGGCTTCTTCGATCTATGAATTCACCGTCAAAGACATCGATGGACAGGACGTTTCCTTGGAAAAATACCGGTTTGTGTTTACGTTTTGCTAGGACAGTATAATACCATGTGTCAAAGTAATTGTTGTACAAGCTGTGCTCTATCATATGTTACATTGTCATTGTCATTCCTGGCCACAGATTTCTTTGCTGTGCTGTTCAGGATGACTTGGTTGTCTCATGAACGCAAACTTCAGTGACTCAGCACTGGAGTAAAATTGTTGCTTTTGGCCTGGATTTCTGGATTTTTGCCCTGCAACTTGAGATCTTAGTCCTTTGTTTATTTTCCATAAGAGCTTGAAAACCATTCTATTTGATCACCAGGTCTGGAGCACCTCTGATTTGTTGCTCTTGAGGTGGTGTTATGTAAATATGTGATTGCTAATTGCTCTAGGATTTAGATTTCAGATGAAGAGCTGAAAGGCAAGCTTGTCTTGCAAGTAAATTGATGAAAGAATCAAGTAGTCAGCCCAAAAATAATCTGCTATGCAACTTGCAAGGCTATTTGATTCTCTTCTTGTTCATGATGACTCTTGATGTTGCTTCTTTTATTCAGGGGCCATGTCTGTCTAATCGTTAATGTCGCATGCAAATGAGGCATGACCGACAAAAACTACAAACAACTGCAAGCTCTGTACGACGAGCTTGCAGAATCGAAAGGACTGCGGATCCTAGCCTTTCCATCCAACCAGTTTGGAAGCCAGGTAGGAAGGGCTTGAGTACGGTAACTGGAGTCCTTGCAGGGCTGTGTTTCTGTTGAGTTTTAAAGCATGTTAGGTAGTGCAACACATATCTATCGAATGCTTTTTATTTTTTTGATTTATTTATAAAATTCATTGTTTTTGGATTATATGGTTTTTGGGATTTTCCTTGTCGGTTATTGTTCAAATTTGGTTTTGAATAAAGATGCAGGATACTGAACTAATGAAACCGTGTTGTTCTTGTGGGGTGCGGTAGTAGCACATGTATTGCAGGTCAGCAGGTTCATTAAGGTACAAGCATGTGTTCGTTGAGTATAGTGTGGGGGATGGAAGTCTGCTCTTTTGGCTACTGTTCTTTCTTGATTGCTGCACCCACTGTGTAGGGCATTCTTCCTGACCTTGTGAAGGTCACCATGTCTGGAGACATTCAAGTCACAGCTCAAGGCCTGGACTGTTTGCAGGCGTTTTATTTGAGAAGAGTCAATGCTGTAGAAAAGGGAATTACAGTAATCAAGTTTGAAATGGACAATTCGGGTGACTATTGTGAAGATGGTCTTGAAATCAAGTATTGGGCACAGTCGCACTTAGTAATAACAAAAGGAAATTGGTTCTAAGCACATAGGTGACAGACTGGTATACTAATAATTAGATTGTCTGGGCTTCGATTTGATAGGAACCCGGTACTAACGAAGAGATCAAGGCCACTGTCACCGAGAAATACGGTGTCAAGTTCGACATGTTCGCTAAGATCGATGTCAACGGCGCAAATGCTGATCCCCTGTGGAACTATCTCAAGATGAAGAAAGGCGGAACACTGGGAGAGTGAGTTTCTAAATTGGTTCCATCGTTTTGGGGTAAGGTACAGTTACGGTGGATTTATTCAATGCCTCTGTCTAGCAAAGACCATTGAATCATGCAACTGGGAAGTTAGGAATCTTTCAGTGCAAATCCCAATAAGTAGGTAACTAACTACACTGGATACTGTAATGTGTAGTGTCTACTCTAAACATGGTTTAAACTGTTAACTCCAGGTGGGAATCCATTGGATGGATCTGTGCATGTGCAGGAACCTGCTAGTGCTGACTTCTGATAAACTTCTTGTACTTGATGACTTTAACATTATTAGCCTAGCATAGGCTGTGCTTCTATGAGATACAAGGTTGATATATAACTAAAGAACCAACTACCTAATGTGCAAAGTGCAAACACATCAACAGGAATTCAACAGAACAAACTTGTGTTTGCACTTATAACGTGTAATGGTGCTATATAAATGCTTTTTACGGCGCAGGCTTACAGTACGTGCTTGACTACCAAGGTAGCCAGTGCTTTCTTGCAGAACAGGAGCCACTACCAATTAAGCAGAACTTATGACTGGATACAACTTTGACAAATTAAACCCAGTTTTAGTCAGTGATGTTGCCTTATAGTGCTTTTTGAAGGGCTGGTTTTTTAAAGAAGATTACATTGAAACTTTTATGTTTACCAGCTTCATCAAGTGGAATTTCTCTAAGTTCCTGATAAACAAGGAAGGCATTCCAGTTGAACGCTATGCTCCAACCGTCGAACCTTTTGTGAGTTTCATCCATTTTTTCAATGATTTTGTTTTCGTTCAGTATCATCAATATTTCATTTATTCAGGTTACCTTACTGCTTACCTTCAAGATAGCACATCTCAGAAGATGCTGACCTCTGCCATGAGCTGACAAGCTGTGGGCGATCGTTTGCACATTGTAATCATTCTGCAAACTATGTTGAACCAGACAGTGTCTGCACTGGGGTTGTGTTTTGTAATTGTCATGTGTCAAGGCAGAAGATGACACAAACCTTTGCATTGGGTTGTCCACCATTCCTTCATACCAATGGCTGTTGCTTGGGGCTACTAGCTTAGGGGACTGCTTGTCACCCATTTCAGTGTGATATGAATTACATTGATTTGTTTTTTTCTTGTTTTCAGACAATAAAGAAGGACTTCGACAAATATTGGTAGTAATCAGACACAGCAGGGATTAACATTCTGCCCGTGACTTTGGTTTTGCTTTAATTGTTTTATTTGAGAAATGTTGTCTTGGCATTGCGATGTTCCAGCAGAACGAGCCGTCTTTTCTGTAGACTTCATGATAACTTTGCTCCTAAACCCTCTCTGGGTGGAGCAGGTTTGAAATTGTGTCGTACCCTGTCAAGCAGGATTGATCGGCTCATCTGTGTCTGACTCGATTGTGCCACGAAAACATTTCTCATTAAATCATGAGCGTTTTTACGATGTAAAAGTATTCTTGCGAGTTAAATGGCTACATTTGTAACCACTAAGTGATATTGATATTTTTATTTGAAGTTCGTCATTTTACTGAGCCTTCGTTTGTATGACGATCTTTAAAATAGATTTATTTTGTGCCAAAAAATATTACAATCATAACTTCCTGTTTCAGTGACAATAGCATTGTGATAAACAAGGACTTAATTTCTAAGAACTCTAGTGCAGGCTTTAACTGTTCAGTTATGCCAAGCTTTAAAGCATTTCCTTTCCAATAATCTTTAAAGGGTAACATTCAAATAAAAATAATTTTCCAATATGTTTTGGATTGCAAATTCCACAGCGCAATGACCCAGCCATCTACATATCATGTCTACATTTAAGTACTTTTGTCCTCTAATATTTGAGTTATCTTTTTGGAAATCACTGGGAGTTTCAGAAGTTACACAGAATCCAGATAAGCAAGACTGCATTTAACCTTGCCAAAAATTTGTGTGAGGAGATTTCTGGTTGCCTAATTTCGATGATACAGTGTTGCTCTGTACAGTTTTTTTACTTTTGTCCAAGATTTTCCGTCGGTCAGAGATTGTCATGATGAACATGTACCTAGGCATTTATTGAATTGTCTATTAATTCCACAGAATCTTATAGCTGTCCATAATAGGTGGCCAACGATCAACTAGTTGGCATGACCCTCCCAAGATTAAATAATAATAATAATAATAATCTTTTCTTTATTGAAGCGCCTGACAAACGCACTGCGCTGTACATTTACATGTTATGCAATTAAATCTTAACTACTAACAGAACAGACAGCCTGCAATACACGGCGCTAATGGCAGCCTACAAAGCATACCCGCCCTACGGGCTCGATCTCGGTACCTCTTGCTCTCCATGCCAGTGTGTTATCCAATGCGCTATCGGGCCCCCCAAATAGGGATGTCTCCTGTGTCCATCCTTGATTGAAATCAAGAAAATTGTTCTGTTCAACACTCGGTTTTGTAAGTTTACTCTGCTTTTGATTGTTACTTGGAAGTGTTTGACGATAAACACGTGCTCAGGTTAGGCTATGTGGAAAAATATCGGTTGAGTGAATTCCAGACAATGCACTACATGCTAGATTCAAAGGAAAGAAAACCAAAGGAAGATACAGACTGCTGAATGGACAATATGAACGAAGACAAAACACTTGAACTAATTATAAGAAGAGCATTGGACTTCAATGGCAAATTATATTCACTTAAAAAAACGGAGGTCGTTTATTCTCCGTTTAGCACCAATTATTATTAAGTTTATTATTATTAAATAAATTTGTAACGCGCGCAAGGTCACACCGAAATGTGAATTTGAGGCACGGATAGTCAGCCGCCAGGTGAAGATGCACTTAGATTTCAACATCCTTGAAAGCCAAGGATAAATAGTGAGTTTTGAGCCGCTTTTTGAAGGAAGGATTCGAAGGAAGTGAATTTGAGCTACGAAGAGAAAGTGGTAGTCGATTCCATTCCTTTGCAGTGCATATTTTAAAGGATTTGGACTACTTGGACAAAGTCTGCTACTCTACTTTCAATATTATTGGAAACTAACATTGAAAATAGAGTATTTCCAGGGAAAATCATCAAAACTACTGGGAGAAATCCTAAAACTACTGGGGCAAATCCCAAAACTACTGGGATATTTGTCCCAGTAGTTATACAGTTCAAATATGCACTGTTCCTTTGGAGCAAAGGCGTGGAATGCACTAGAGCCCATAATTTACTGTTCTGCATCGTGACTCAGCTAAAAGACCTGTACTTGATCGCAGGCAACGAGGATGTGCACCATGATTGGATATAAGAGAAACAGGCGATTAAGCGAGACTTCGATGTCTTTGGTAGTGAGTTTGATGTATAGTTGCGTATCATCAGCGTAGAGGTGTAGGCCTATAAGGATACCATGTTTAGAAGCATGAAATGTGATCAGTGTTGGAGGTGTAGACTGTAGAGGATAAACAAAAGGGGACCAAGAGTGGAGCCTCGACGGACACCAAAAAGGATGTTGAAGTAGCCTACTTGGAGGTAGGTTATTGGTTGGCCTACCAACTACCAAGACGCACTGAGTGTGAACGATTTGTTAGGAGAAGGGCAGAGGCCGTAATACCAGATTGCAATTCAAGCACTTTAGGAGAATGAAATGGCCAACACACTCAAAAGCAGAACTGAAATCGAGTACAAGGAGAGCAGTGATGTAGCCACAATCAAGTGCTATAAACGTTAAGAGCAACGAATTGTGATGATGATATTTCCAAGTTTATAAGAATTCTTGGCTGATGTGACCGTTGATATCTGCAACGTTTAACTTATTGGCAACTCAAAATAGGCGTATTCGAAGTACTGTAGAGTTAATATACGAAGCACTGCAGAGCCATGTCAAGTCACACGGCGCCCGAAATTACTATCGTAGATTTTGCTGAAAATTAGCACTTCGCTCGATGAGATGAATAACTAATTGAGCTAAATCAGAAATGGTCACGAGTGTTCATGAAGCAGGTGCGCGAGAGGTTGGAGATATGGTCAGAGAGATGTGGATGAAAGGTATACTGCCACGATTACTATAGCTTATTGACATCTAATGACATCTCAATAGGCCTACTATATTCGCAAAATAACCCTAAAATTTAGATTTGCACAAATAATTTTTTTCGCTTAGAAAATATAGATCTCGAGTGTCTGATGGAAATTTATTTTCGGGCTTTGGAGTTACGGAGTTTTGGGATAGACCTACTCGACATTTGAGAGTAAGGAAAACGATGTGAGTGTTCTTGAAAGGTTTATGTCTCAGTCCGCCAATTTCGACAGGCATGTGATGCTTGCGCACTTGTTATCAGATGGTTAATAAGCTATAACTAAGAATTTCAATTATTTAGGTAAACCGTCTTATGACAAAGCGCACATATGTAGCTGAATGTGGGCCTACATAATATAGGCCTACACATTCGTGTTTATCGCTAACTCAAACTGACACTACGCATTCTGTTAAGGATGTACAATACTACAATGACGTAGGCCTACGTTGGTTTTTATTCTAATTTTTGAAGGAATGGTTTAAGCGAGCCCAGACAGGCAGCCATGGGTTGATTGGGTTCCCTTATCTTATAATCTAGCGCCGTTATTTAGATGTCGACGGAGAATGCTCGCCATCCATCCTCATACGACGAGGCCAAGAAACATGAAGTCGCTAATACTTCATATCCACGTACCGTAACCTGATTGCTGCTTTCCCTAACCCAGGGGTGGCCAACCTTTTTTGGTTTACGGGCCACTAAGATTGTTGGTAAGCACGCGGCGGCATAGGCGTAGACTCCGACGGGGCAGCCGGGGCAAGTGCCCCCCCAATAATTGAGATGGGGGGCATCGCCCCCCCCCCAAATCCAGAGGAGAATTTATATTTTTTTAAAGTGGGGTTATCCTTTTTCAAACAAAACAACTTGGTCCTTCTGGGCCACCCTACTTTCGTATGCTTTCTTTATTTGGCTGCTCTCAAGGAATCTGTATTTAGTATATAGGCCTAATATGTAGTGTATATATTTATATATAGATAGTGTACATAGTGTATATATATAATGTATATATATAATAGTGTATAATAGGTCCTTGGTTGCTCTGACAGTCTTATCGACAGCTATTCTAATTTCATTGCATTGAGCGTTTTCGGGTATTTTGAGTGATTAAGTTTTTTTAAAGGTCGTGGATAGAGTCACGCCCGACGTGAGCCGATACCTGGGACTAGGATCACGCCCGCCTCGCAATTGGTCATTGCATGTCACATGATTGTGTGTACCTGAAACGAACCGCCGATAAACATTGCCGTTTGCGGTGGCAGGTTGTTCACCGTGTTTTCTAAAGACGAAACTAACCCTAACCCTGACCCTAACCGACCCTCACGACGCCTAATCTGACCCTAAACGACCCTGACGCCGCCTAATTTTACCCTAAACGACCCCACGAATCCTAACCTGGCCATAACCGGCCCTCAAGTTGTCCGCCATATCAAAATTCCACGGGAAGACAACAAGTTCACGTGACAGGCTTTAGCCAATAACGCGACGGACGTGACTGTAGTACTGGGGATCCGATAACGCCCGGGGCGTGAACGAATCCACTACGTTTTTTTAAATGGAAAATGAAGCGAGTTAGCAATCGACAAACAATAATTCTAGTTTCTTCAAGCGTCCTAACACCAGGAGGTAAGTTTAGTCGACATGTATATATAGCCCTGCTAGACAAAGTCGTGTAGCAAAGACTCCGATGGTTTGAAAGAGTGCCAGTTGACCGAATTCCACACAGCGTACTACACGCAGAATTTAAAGGAAAAATACACAAAGGCATACCAAGACAACGCTGGATAGACAATATAAATGAAGACATAACATCACTTGGACTGACACTAAGGAGAGCAATGGATTTGACAAGAGACCGAGGACAATGGAGATCATTTATTCGTACCCATCGCCGCCAAGTGGCTGGCGTCAGGAACTGATGATGATGATGATGATATAGCCCTACCCTGTAGCATAATCTAGATGTAAAAAACGTTTGCACTTTTAAGTAAATATATCGATGCCACATAATAACACACTGCATAAATGAGTGATTTAAAATCTGATATGTTTTGCTACCAAGTAGGCCTACTGAATTTTGATACGCTTTGTTGCCAGTTATTTAGATATGTGAATCTTTTCCTTTACATGCTAAGAAAACGTTGAAAACGCGTGTTTATCAAGAAATAAGAAATGTAAATTTTTATATCTAAGCTCTGTAGACTGTGATAATAATAAATCTCCATGGGTTTACTTATTTTAATTATTTTATTGAGCAGTGCCGTACTGCTAGCCAGCGTGCACGCGTGCGAACGGCTTTTCAAACTAACGCGCACGGAGTTCAAAAGGCCTGTGTACACTATTATGTCTCTCTGCCTCTGCAGTCTGATCTGTAGCCTGTATAATTAATATGACGGGTGTTCCATGATACATGATACTAGGGTCACAGACTTCGTATGCGTGATGTCTGTCTAGGTCATCTGATTGGCGAACGAACACTCAGCTGTACAGTGTATACATTAAGATTTATCTTGGTTGTGCACGTGCACTCGGATGCACACAGCCAACCTGAACCCGGCTGAAGGCATGATTTTCCCTTGAAGGCTTACTTCCACTGCATGCCCTTTAACCCTTCAGCTCGAGAATTTAAGAAATGCCTGAAATAATGGGTGCCTTGTTCCTCTGTGACTCTGTCTCTCTCTGTGTCTGTCTGTCTCTCGCTGTCTGTGTGTGTGTCTCTCTCTCTTTCTCTCTCTCTGTCTCTCCCTGTCTGTCTCTGTCTCTCTTAATGCTTCTCTAATTTAAGGTAGTATTGTTTAAGACATTGACTTTGACGATGTACTATGTAGTGTCCTGTATACATACGGAAGCCCATAGGGGACATGCGATTATTTTTTATTTTTCTAGTGATTATGTACTTGAAGATTAAGACAAGCATTCGAGCGATAGTAGCCAACTATGACAAAGACAAAAAGCTTCCAACAGTCAAACAGTCGCAGAAGTACTGAAACTGTCCAACTTGATTTTGAATCTGTGTGTAATGATTTCGTACAAATTAATGACATGCGTCGAAAGGACTTCGCTTTGTTTCCAGCCCGGATTGTTTTAATGACGAACTTGGACTGGAAACTGTTTTTAACGAAGATCGGATGAATAACAATGATTGATGAACGATGACAATCAAGCCTAGCTCTGACTCTGAGTGTCTGAGACTGAATGTCCAGATCCCATGCCCCCCCAATATTTTGGACAAGTCTACGCCAGTGCGCGGCGGGCCGCAAAATGTTTGTCCTCACAGCCTCGAAAAAATACAAATGTTTATTTCATATTTTACAATAGGCCTATGTTTAAAAACAAGTAAGACTACATTAGGTCACTAGAACTTACAACACAAATCTTTTAGTGTTTTAGACATCATTATTAGGCCTATGCAGTATTGTAGTAGTCGGACAAGTAAGTAGGTGCAAAATGAGACAAAATATTATTTAGAAAGAGCCGTGCGGGCCGCCAATCAGCGGGCCGCATTTGGCCCGCGGGTTGGCCATCCCTGCCCTAACCTATCGCATAGATCAGACTGTTTCAATATATTATAGTTACTGAAGAAGAAGAGGAAGAAGAAGAAGAAGAAGAGGAAGAAGAGCAGTCCCTTAAGCTAGCCTGCATGAGAAAGCCATGGGTATGAAGTGTTAGCGACTTCATTTTCTTAGCCTCGGCATTTGAGGGCGGGTGGCCCATCATCTCCCTCACCGTCTCATCTTTCCACCGACAGTGTGCGTGTACTCATAGCTGAGTTGTCTAGGGGATGCTGGTAGAACAGAAATCTCGAACCAAATTTTCTGCCCAGGCGGGGATTTGAACCCCCGACCTCTCGATTGACAGGCCAGCGCGCTAACCACCACACTATGGAGCACCCCTCATTGAAGCGACCGTCGACTGAACGAGACACAATGTACGTTTAGTTGATATAGACGACATTCGCTAGAGGGCGCAGGTAGACCCGAAATTCCAAAACAATTTCTGCCCGATGGGGATTTTAACGGCAGATTACGCTGTCCGGCCTGCTAACAACTAAACTGTCGCGCACCAGTGGAGGTTCAGTTGGTAAACACTGTGGAATGACAGAGGTTAAACTTAAGTCGAGGGGTTAAGGCACGGAACGCCGCTGGCAACAATTGAATAGAGACCATTACCGTAATCCTTCGATGAAGACTTTCTTAATTTTATAGTTTGAGAAGTAAATGAGAACAGTTTACTGACAACACAGAGTCCGAAGTAGAATTTGTCACGTAAACACCCTCACTCTGTGCTGGGAATTTAGGCCTATAATAAATGACTACAGTAGACCTACACTAACGGGCATTTCGGCCCTAAGAGGAAACAAAAGCATCTATAGCACGGTTATCCTCAGGCAGAACTTTTAGAACTTCTTCTTGGAGATATGTAAATTCTGGTTAGAGAAATTTCTGTAGACTATAATTGAAATGCAGGTTTACTTTGGTTCCAGTATATTTTCAGCTCATCGAAGTCACTGCGTCATTGCGTTTGGAGAGGAACAGTAAATGTCTGACATGGATGTATGCAGTGTTTCCGTTGACGCCGAAATGGCTATTTGTACGTCCCTAAGAAATGTCCAAAACGTTCAAGTTTTTCGGGCCAGACTTAAGTAAATGTCAATGGTGAGTTGCATAAGCCATTTGTTTATCATTGGACGTACACGCGCCAAACACTAAGGTTAATGACTAATGAGATATTATTTCGTCGCGATTTGGATTGAAGTCCCGACGAGAACGGGTGGTGGTTAGAAAGCAGGGCACAATCAAGTCATTTCGCGAGGTAGACCGGAGCGCCTGCCGACCAGTTTGAGTGACAACTGGAAGGCACAGTTCAGCAATGTAGTCCGGAGCAGTGCCAGTTGTAGCCTTCCAAACCAGCGTAGCAATCTTGAATTGCGCCCGATCAGCAACTGAAAGCCAGTGGAGCTCACGTCGCATGTAGTCGGATATGTGTAAATATTTCAGCAGGTCAGCCAGAAGGCCCAGGAGGACCACGTTACAGTGGTCGACATTGACAAGGACCCAGGAGGACCCGTTAGAGTGGTCATTGACAAGAGCCCAGGAGGACCCCGTTACAGTGGTCGACATTGACAAGAGCCCAGGAGGACCCCGTTACAGCATGGTCGACATAGACAAGGGCCCATAAGGACCCCGTTACAGTGGTCGACATTGGCAAGGGCCCAGAAGGACCCCGTTACAGTGGTCGACATTTTCAAGGGCCATGCTCGCATAGAATTCGTGTAAGTCTTGTGCTTAAAATCGTTTTAATGTAGAATCCTCGATAACGAGGGACTTCCGAATCTGCAAGGTTCGTGACCTTCTTAGCGGGACATGTCCTGATTTCACCTTTGAATGCCTAGTTAATATTTGTTTGGTTGATCTTGATTACTACTGGCTATTTGTTATTCAGCTGAGGTCTTTAAAATTCAGTTGCAAAATCCATATCCATTCCATTGATACGAGTACACACCCACCCACACCTGCACACACACACACACACACACACACACACACACACACACACGCGCACGCGCACACGCACACGCACACGCACACACATGCACACACATGCACACACATGTAATTTACATAAATAATTCGTGCCGGTACATTATTAACACCTACACAATGATCAAGTGTTTTGTTCAACCACTTTGCAGTTCAACGCGAGAGCGCCAAACAGTAGTCCTAATGACAATGATAATAATTAGAAAATTTAAGTCTAATAATAATAATAAAATAATAATAATATTTGTATGTATTCATTAACGCTTAATTAATGCTTAGGATTCTCAGCAGCGGGTATTAATTATGATTATTGTTATCCAGTGTTTGGCTGAATCTATTATCGACAATGTAGTCGAGCAATATTGATACACTGAGTCATTGGCTTTGTTTCGATATAATAGACAAGCGTCTAAAATTTTTGTGTTGCTCAATTGTCACGAATATGTAGGCCTACACTGTCTGTCATGTGCTAATGTTCGCGAACATAAACACTGCCTAAAATCAATGTTCGTTCGCATTCGTACACGGCCTTCTGTCCTACATAGATCGGAACGTGTAGCCTAATTGAATTTGTTGAATGGAAAAATTCTAGAAAATGTTTCTCACGAAAATTCTTGAGAAACGGCGCATTTCGAGTCGCTGGTCCGCTTTTCTGTTGCAACTTCCTGCTTCAATTCAGGAAGGAAAAACCCTTCATGTTTTAAAAGCAGCTTAAAATGTACTTACTGTGTAACTTTTAGCATTTTCGTTGAGAGTTGGTAATGCAAAGCGCTCGTGAATAAGCTGGTGCCCTGCGCTTAGTTTTCAAGTGGCGCTTTAGAAATTTGGTATTTACGATTACGATCCTATAGTCTAGAAGTATTAGCAACTATTAGCTTGCTAATGACGATGCCACATAAGTTGCAGTAATTACAATTACAATTACTCCTGCAAACCGAACTCATTTTCTAAGTTGTAGTTTATACGATTATAGTTATTGGAAAATTTGGAATATCGAAAAGTTTTATCCAATCATGTCTGGCTGCAGAGTACAGACCACCAATTCTTTATTCGTTATCCTACATTGCCGTTACCTACTTGACAGTAGCCTACTTATTTCACCTTACCTAACCTACCATACATGGCCTAATCTTACCTTACTCTACCTTAGCATATCTTAATTTAGCAACCGTGAAGTTTGATCCAATTATTGTTTTTTTGTTTGGAAGCCAGAGAACCTTGTGGGCTACCGATTCTTTTGGACCAGACTTCGAAGATGATCGTTATTCTTGTAGTCCCGCACACCAAAAGTTATTGTGATCGATAGATCTGTCTGCTCCTAGTGTCTTACTACGAAATAGTTAACCTCAAGAACCAAATTACAGCTAGAAATTGTGTTGGGCGCTGGATAGGTCTTTGGCCTTTCAACCCCCGAGCAACTATAGCGAATCATTTGCATTCAGGTGCACAGAGGTCTAGTATCAATTTAAGTATCGTGGCTGTTGTCAGACTGTTATTCCGACGCAGTTTATTTACAAAGGGACATATTTTACCGACGTCTTTACAGTCTGTTTAGAAGTCTATTCGAGAGTTCAACGAC